>NQII01001076.1:258508-463245 GCA_002778355.1 Clitarchus hookeri | reverse complement strand
AATTGTGATTCTAACTGATGACGAAATTTTGGCTCCATCTCAGGACATTGATGGTGAAGGTGATGACGAAGATGATGTGCCGACAATTACACCTAAAGTGGCTAAACAATACATCAACAACGTGCGCCATTTCTTAGCGAAATCAGACGTTGGCGATGAAGTATTTTCTGCTTTGAACATGCTTGACAAAGCCATCGACAATACCCGTCTGCAAGGCTTGCACCAAAAGAAAATTACAGATTTTTTTAAAACATAAATTTTTAATGTGTTTTTTATTGATGTAATTATTGATTTATATATACATATGTATACATAATATGTAGCAATGCGTTTATCATTACATATTAATGCAAATTTGCATTAATCTCATTGTTATGTATTTTTTATTTTTTTGCACCCGATTATTGGTATTCCCGCTAATTTTAATACAGTAGAATCCCGATAATGCGTATTGTCAAGGGACTGAATGTTAAATATGAATTATCGAGATATTCAAATTAGCGGGATTACCAATAATCGGGAGCAAAAAAAAGGAAAAATACATAATGACGAGATTAATGCAAATTTGCATTAATATATAATGATAAACGCATGGCTACATATTATGTATACATATGTACTGTATATATAAATCAATAATTACATCAATAAAAATACATTAAAAATATACTTTTAAAAAAATTTGTAAATTTTCTTTTGGTGCAAGCCTTGCAGACGGGTATTGTCCATGGCTTTTTAGAGCATGTTCAAAGCAGAAAATACTTAATCGCCAACGTCTGATTTTGCTAAGAAATAGCGCACGTTGTTGATGTATTGTTTAGCCACTTTAGGTGTAATTGTCGGCACATCATCTAGTCATCACCTTCACCATCAATGTCCTGAGATGGAGCCAAAATTTCGTCATCAGTTAGAATCACAGCTGCCGCTAGGGGATCGTCAAAATGGACAAAATCTTCAAACGTTATAGAATTTTCTTCATTTTGAGGAAGACGATTCCAATTCACAGGGCATTCTAAGTCTTGTTCAGTAACTGCTGATGAAAGTTCCACCTTCGTGAATCCACAAGCACGAAAACAGTTTTTTATTGTGCTTTCGCTAACACTTTGCCACGCCTTGTGAGCAATGTTCATGGCTGAAAATAAGGTGATTTTATGATCCTTCCCATCCTCGATGCTGTCAAGGAGTTGCATCACTACTTCCTTGCGGTAAAAGGTTTTGAACGTTTTAATTATGCCCTGGTCTAGAGGTTGCAGCTAAGAAGTAGTGTTGGCAGGCAAAAACACAACATTAACATGACTGAGCGGTGGGGTATTGTTGTGGGCCGTACAATTATCCATGAAAAGTAGAATTTTTCGCTGCCTTTTCTCCATATCAGCATTCACTGATCGTATCCATTCCTTGAATAATTCGCCCGTCATCCACGCTTTTTTGTTTGCACGATAGGTCATCGGAAAAGTTTTTATGTTTTTAAAACATCTTGGTTTGGCTGATTTGCCTATCATGAGCGGTCTTAATTTCTCAGATCCATCCATGTTGGCAACCAACAATATGGTTACACGTTCTTTACAATTTTTTCCGCCATGAGACTTTTCTACCTTAAAACACATTGATCGGTCGGGGAGACACTTATAAAATAACCCCGTCTCATCGGCATCAAAAATGTTGTTGGGCTCATAAGAATCTATTATTTCTCGCCAATTCGTCTTTTCACTCACAACAAACGTCGGCCGATACACTCGCACTTTCCCCACTAAGCTTCTTCAATTTTATGCTGTGCCTTTTTTAAACCTATCAAACCAACCTTCACTTGCACGAAAGTCTTTAATTCCCATTTTTTTCTGCGAAAACTTTTACTTTTTCTCTTAAAATGTTTCCTCCAACTGGTACATTTGAATTCCGTGCTTGCGCAAACCACTTTTTTANCCCTTTTTAAAATGATCTTCTAGTTTTGGATACTCACCAGTCTTAAAGCGCTTTACTACTTTGCTGTCCGATGTCTGGGAGGCGATCTTGTTCTTGTTCTTCAGAATTGATGTTGTTGTGGAAGGAGGAACGTTATAATGTCTGGACACATCAATTGTTTTATCACCACCGGCCATGGCGGTAACGATTTATTTTTTTTCTCTAATGGAAAGACACTTATTAGCTCTTTTCGGACGCATGGCGACGACCGAACTGACTAACTTTTCACTCGCTCTTCTCCTTCCTACCCTCTCATAACCGTTGAACGGACAGCAAGGCGCCTGCCTCTTAGTTCTGAGAATCACAGACACATCGCCTCACAGCCTACTCAGCATCAGTTCCTGCCCTTCAAACCCTCCTACGTCCCTCAGCACCCTTCCGGTCTTTTTTACTCTGCCCGAATTGCATAAATCTAGAGCTGGAGTACAGTCTAGGGTTAAAAACATTACGAGTTAACGAGATTTTTAAGTTGTAAATAAGAATTATAAGACATTTTAATTGAGCTCGAGCACCAAAATAAACACGTATTATCGAGGGGACCGGAATGCATTGTTTTTTTTACGAATGAAAGGGATTTTTCAAGGGACCGGCTAATTTGTACGAATTAGCGGGATATACGAATAATCGGGATGCGAAATATCGGGATTTCACTGTATCTCGATAATTCATATTTAACATTCAGTCCCTTGACAATACGAATTATCGGGATTTTACTGTATTACAGAATTGTAGCTCTCAAAAAGGTGTACAGAAAAGTCTGCGACAGCATATGTTTATCTTTTAAGTATGACCCACAGTAACCATTCTCGTCTTTCAAAGTATTGCTGTAAAAACTAAATTGTTACCAGGCAAAGTCGGGCCGGTTCGCTAGTACATAATAAAAGAAATTTCAGAATTTTGCAGTTACGTATGAAAGAGGTGACAATTCGAGCAGATTAAAATAAAATACTTTTACAAGATCAAACTTAATTTTAGGCAGTTTTTTGTTAATATATTGGCCAAATAACTTGTGCTTATGTGGTTGGGATAGTTATTTCAAACCTAGTTAATTACATTATTTTAATTTGTATAAAAATTTCCTGAAATTTTTGCACGTACTTTGCTAAACCTAAACCTCCCAAATTGCTTTGGAGGAGTTTTTAAGATAACTTATAATAATTATTTAGTGTATTCAATTGTATCTAAGATCACAATTTTGCCTTCTTTGTCCTTTTTCAGTAAGGGTCTTGTTATACAGTTGCATGTCTATCAAAGTTTACTTTAAACCAATTCAATTTTAATATGTAAACTTTAAAAAAAAATTTCTCACACATATTTTTTTCAAGTATTTAACATAAGTTTTAAAATTTTTCTAACAAAATTAATATTGCTTTGGCATAGTTATTTGTATTGTAAATACTAATTTTTGTTGATTTAGTTAGGTTTGGTTGGGGTCCAAAGCTGTGATTCTACTTTTATTTTAATTACAAGAAAATATTATGTGAATGTACAAAATATTTTCGTCATGTGCCACACTTGAATGTGCCTTCTTTTGTTTATTTAATAATGGCTAACAGTTATGCTCCTATTGCACAAGAAGACATTTTTAATACACTCCACCTGGTTCTTCTTATGTAAATTATTTAAAAGAAATTAATTTTTGTATTCAGTTATTTTGTTATATATTTGAGCCAAATTTTTAGTTCTCCTTGCATTTCTGAAATATTGTGTATTTAAAATATCAAACTGGGAATTATGGAGGTGTACTGACAATGCTAAATGCTGTGCATATCAGAGCTGACGTGCATATTTGCGAAATGTCTGCCAGCAGTGTGTTTGTGTGCCTGTAAGCAACATGTTGTGATGGTACCTTATATACCGCAAAAAAGATTAACATATGTCGTTTGTCCGCTCGTGAGGTCTTAGTCTGTGCAAAATGGAGGATGCCTGTGGGACCTCTGCTGCATGCTATTTTGACTACTATTCCACAGAGTTGGTAGCATTCAATCTCTCACGGGTCACGCTGAAACTAACAAGACACGCATTTGTTCATGTGCCTTTATAATTTTTAAATTTTTTGTGTAAAAGGTTGTTTATTATTTTTGCCCTGTCATTTAATATTTATGTTTTCCTTTCTTTTGGTNTTTAAATTTTTTGTGTAAAAGGTTGTTTATTATTTTTGCCCTGTCATTTAATATTTATGTTTTCCTTTCTTTTGGTATGGTTTTTATTGTAATGATCTGATTCTTATTAATTTTTACATGCTCACACTGCTTCATAGAGTAATTGCACTTTCATTTAAATTATTCACTTAAAAATTATACAATTTATAATAATTTCTTAATATTTGATTATTCTTACACTCTATGTGCACTGCGATGGATTAATTTTATTTATTACAATGATACAAAGCATTGGCTACCAATTACATAGATTAATTTTTTCACATTACNTTTAAATTTTTTGTGTAAAAGGTTGTTTATTATTTTTGCCCTGTCATTTAATATTTATGTTTTCCTTTCTTTTGGTCTGGTTTTTATTGTAATGATCTGATTCTTATTAATTTTTACATGCTCACACTGCTTCATAGAGTAATTGCACTTTCATTTAAATTATTCACTTAAAAATTATACAATTTATAATAATTTCTTAATATTTGATTATTCTCACACTCTATGTGCACTGTGATGGATTAATTTTATTTATTACAATGATACAAAGCATTGGCTACCAATTACATAGATTAATTTTTTCACATTACTNGATGGATTAATTTTATTTATTACAATGATACAAAGCATTGGCTACCAATTACATAGATTAATTTTTTCACATTACTTCAAATTAAATTGCTTATTAAATACTTACTACCTTTCAGTGGTTTAAGATATATTATGTGTATGTTTATTGTTATTGATTACATTCTTTATATGATTGATAACTTTCTCTAGTGAGCTGACATTTTGCTTTGAGTTGTATTGATTGTCATTTCTTTATTTAAAGAAAACATAAATAATTGTAAATTGTTGATGTTCTAAGGTTTTACAGATTTGTAATAAATATGTAGACTAGCAAATTTCTTTCATATTGAACCTTATCGGGACACACAACATTTTCTTCTTTTAAGATCCTACCCCAAGGACGTTGAGTAGCAGTGCCATCGTGGCACACTGCTCAGTAACTGTGTCACATACATGATCCACAAGAAAAGTTTTATCTCATTTCTGTGCTCTTACTGCCCAGAGTTCCCTTTAGGTAATTGGTGTTAAACAAGACAACAGAATCAAATTGACAACCTCATGGGTAAGAGACTTTGTTCTATTGCATGCTTGTGAATTGGCCTGCATATTGGAAGTGCAGGTGGAATGAGCATGTCTCTTGCACTTTTCCATTCTGTTACAACACTTCACATTCCACACAATACTTCATTCTTCCACTTCCAGGTTGAGAATCTGTGCACCCCTGAGGGCCGGAGATTCATTTCTGAAGGGTGGAATCAAACCATGGGATTGGCTAAGTCCTGGATCACAGTTTCGTCCTTATTGCTTCTTCTCTGGCTGTGCTCAATTTTTGTGCAATGAAAATGGATTGCGAAAATGTATCATGACTACAAGAGAAATATGGGAGTTAATGAACTAATTTGCCGGGATGCGTAACTAAAACTTGTGGGTATTCACATGCGGAATTGCCTCCTTTGAAAGGTTACTGCTGGCTTAAACAATGCACACGTAAAAACTGCATCACCACTTGTTTGTACGCTCCATGCCATGCTATGACTGTTAGTGAACTTGTAATATTGCAGGTTTTTAGAGGTTATGTTTAACATTGGTCAGAGACATTTAAATTACATACGATTACAGAGTACTTGCTTATGTTGTCACTTTCTTTAATATAAATTCCAAATTACATTTTATTATATGAGTTAACAGTATAATCTTTAGTTATTTTAATAGTTTATTGACATAGAGAGCATATAAAAGTATATTTAATTTTTTTCTAGACAGTATTCAGTATCAATATTTTGTTTATTTTCATTTCTTTCCTAGAGGGTAGTTGGCATTAAACAAAAGTACAATATAAAATTATCCTGGTGGTCTGTCATCTCGCCATTACTGATTGGCGGAGAGATGTGTCATTATCAGACAACAGCTATTCTGAGACAGGAGACAACATAAGTAAGGCAGAAGTAAACTCGAATGAATTTTTTCTACAGAAGAATAATTTCCACCACCTCCAATGATGGATGTGGATATGTATAAAGAAGTTTTAATTCTATAATAATTAAGAATATATGTTAATTTTATTGAAGCAAGATGTTTTTTAAAATGAGTATTTAATAATTGTAGAGAAGGAATATTGACTTATATTGTGTTTGAGAAGATTAGTCAGTCATTTGTTGAATTTGCTGGATAAGAAGTATGAGTCTTTGCTGGATAAAAAGAATGAGTCTAATAAAAATATTTTGAACCTGAGAATTTTTGAATATATGATTGAACTGAAAGATTACAAATAGCGCCCAACATGTTTATCATACATTTGTGATTTGTATGAAATATTACACCTAGCGACCCAAACGTGTGGCTGAAGTACAAACTTCAAGAACGGCTAGAACTTCAGAAGCTGAGAACTTCGGCAAAGGGAAGGACCACACCTGAGAAAGAATTATTTGTTACATGTCAAGACGTTGGAAGAGAAGAAATGTAGTGCCCGAGGTATGCTGAGAGCATCTGAAGTACATCTGCAGATGCGCTGCACAAGTTTCCACACCGAGAGACATTGTGGGAGCATTTTTCCAGAGAAAAAATTAATTCGTTTTGTGTGTTTTACGGGTTAAAAGAGAAAAGTGTAAATATCTTTGTGAAAAAATTTGGTTCAAGTTTTATTCAAACTCCATGGAGAAAATGTTAGTAAAAATTGAGGTAATACAGAAGGATTACGAAACAATGCAGAAAAATTGCAAACAGAGAGGTTATAAAGAAAAAAATACAAAAGCGTATCGAAGCAATACTAAAAGGAATGCAAACCGTTAGAGTTCATAATGAGGACATACTGAAAGGAATTAAAATGGGTTTTAATACTTTGAAAAAAACTTAGGAAATTAGTGAACAAAATCATAGGAAATGGAAAGAAAATTTAGTATACACAAAATTGTACAGAATGAAGTTAAAGTAAAGGAACAAGAGAAGGAAGGGAATGGTAAAGACTAGGTTATAGGGTTGTGTTGTACTAAAGGATCAAGTTATTTAGTATACAGATGAGAACGTTAGTTTTGAAAGGGTAGTGGGAAAAAATACTGGAAATAATCAGGAACCAATGAAATTTAGAAATGAGGGCAAAGGAAGGTTGAATGCTCTGAATGGTGANGAGGGTTAAATTTAAGGCAATCGGGGAAAGAAAATTGTTGAAGTACAGTAAGGGAAAGGTAAGGAGGAAAAAGAAAGGAGAAAGAGGGTTAGAGTCCAGACAGTAATTAAAAGAAAAAAATAAATTGCTGCATGAGGAAGGTGGTATGGAAAAAAGTGAGGGAAAGGGGACAGAAAATGAGAATGGTAGGAAGCAAAAGGATGAAAAAGAAAATCAATGAACAAGGACAGACCATACCCAAATTAGTGTATAATATAATTGTATGTAACTTTTTTTCAACAAAGATGATGTTCATTCAGGAAAAATTTGTACATTTATAATGTAATATAAATAATTNGAGGGTTAAATTTAAGGCAATCGGGGAAAGAAAATTGTTGAAGTACAGTAAGGGAAAGGTAAGGAGGAAAAAGAAAAGGAGAAAGAGGGTTAGAGTCCAGACAGTAATTAAAAGAAAAAAATTAATTGCTGCATGAGGAAGGTGGTATGGAAAAAAGTGAGGGAAAGGGGACAGAAAATGAGAATGGTAGGAAGCAAAAGGATGAAAAAGAAAATCAATGAACAAGGACATACCATACCCAAATTAGTGTATAATATAATTTTATGTAACTTTTTTTCAACAAAGATGATGTTCATTCAGGAAAAATTTGTACATTTATAATGTAATATAAATAATTTGTTTAAGGAAAAATTTTGTTGTAAATACAATGAATGTCGTAGTTAATAAACAAACAACTCAAAGAAATGTGCAGGAAAAATTAAAAAGCAAAGAGTACAGTTATTGGAGATAGTACAGAAATTAAAATTAAAGTACTATAGAGAAATTGTTTATTGAAAAGTCATGGGAAAACTGGAAACAAAACAAAATAAAATTGTATCAGTATTAGGTTAGTTCTGTGGTATTATGATATTGTACACCAGCAAAATTGTTAAAAAGTTACATGTGAATTACATAACCTATAAATGGATTAGAAAATTTATTTTTTTTATGAATTAAGATATTTGTTGACTCTCATCAGGCCGTAGAGAGAATAATATTAATCATAGATGCAAATTATGATTCAAAGAGAATATGTAAAATAATGTGGGTAGAGTGCTGTGTATAGCTGATATTACAGTTGTAAATAATTTTTTTATATAACAAAATACATATAATCGAGTGGTGAGAAAAACAGTTGTGTCAAAATTATATGGATATAAATGTAATTATTTATAATAATAAGAATTAAATAAATTATACCAGAAGATATAAGGTAATGTAAAATTAATTTATAAAGAGAAACAAACTTTTTATTTGTGGAAAACCAAAAATATAGATGTTTTGGCAACTGAAAGTCGTATAGAAGAGATGTGCGTTAATGGTTTATTTTGAATTAATGAGCTATTTAAAAAATTTTACATGGATATATAGTGATTGTGAAATTTGAATTTGATTGTAAAAAAATATTGCAGCAATTGTAGGAATTTAACACTTAGATTTCGGTTTGTAANTTATTTTTTTTATGAATTAAGATATTTGTTGACTCTCATCAGGCCGTAGAGAGAATAATATTAATCATAGATGCAAATTATGATTCAAAGAGAATATGTAAAATAATGTGGGTAGAGTGCTGTGTATAGCTGATATTACAGTTGTAAATAATTTTTTTATATAACAAAATACACATAATCGAGTGGTGAGAAAAACAGTTGTGTCAAAATTATATGGATATAAATGTAATTATTTATAATAATAAGAATTAAATAAATTATACCAGAAGATATAAGGTAATGTAAAATTAATTTATAAAGAGAAACAAACTTTTTATTTGTGGAAAACCAAAAATATAGATGTTTTGGCAACTGAAAGTCGTATAGAAGAGATGTGCGTTAATGGTTTATTTTGAATTAATGAGCTATTTAAAAAATTTTACATGGATATATAGTGATTGTGAAATTTGAATTTGATTGTAAAAAAATATTGCAGCAATTGTAGGAATTTAACACTTAGATTTCGGTTTGTAACAAATTTATAAAATTTGTTCCAAACCAAGGGGGGTTATGTATCATAGCAGTTTTTAGGGGTTATGTTTAACATTGGTCACAAGACATTTTAATTATATATGATTCAAGAATACTTACTTATGTTGTCACTTTCTTTAATATAATTTCCAAATTACGTTTTATTAATATGAGTAAACGGTGTAATCTTTGGTTATTTTAATAGTTTATTGACATAGAGATCATGTGCAAGTATTTTTCATTTTTTCCCTAGAGGGTAGTCTGCATTAAACAAAAGTACTTAATAAAATTATTCTGGTTGTCTCTCGTCTCGCCATTGCTGATTGGCGGATAGATGTGTCATGGTCAGACGACAGCCAATCAGAGACAGGAGACAACTTAAGTAAGGCAAAAGTATACTCAAATAAATTTTTTTACAGAAGAATAATTTCCACCACCTCTAACTATGGATGTAGATATGTAAAAGAAGTTTTCATTCTATAATAATTAAGAATATATGTTAATTTAATTGAAATAATTGCAGCAAGCTGTTTTTGAAAGTGAGTATTTAATAATTGAAGAGAAGGAATATTTATTTATATTGTGTTTGAGAAGATTGGTCATGAAATTGTTGAATTTGTTAGATAAGAAGAATGAGTTTAATAAAAATATTTTGAAGCTGAGAATTTCTGAATATATGATTTAACTGAAGGGTTACTAACGGCTCCCAACATGTTTATTGTACATTTGTGATGTGTATGATATGTTACAAACTTACCATATGGCTGTGTTAATACTCTCTGCCATAGTGACCACCTTTTTAGTCTACTTTCCAAAGGAAAGAACGGCTTATGAAATAATTTTCCTGTCTGCGAGTTTATTATGCGTCTGCATGTGTGTCCCCCCTTAAATTTTTGAACGCGTAAACCGAATTTCACCAAACTCGGTACACATATAGCACTAAGTAAGGACACCTGACTTTTATAATTTTTTACCACGCCAAGAACTAACTTTCAAAATGGCGGCCATTTTAAAATTTAGGGCAATATGTCATCTCGGAAACGATTCAACCGATTTTAACCAAATTTTGTATGCCGACAGCACAAGTTGTAAGCATTAAAATCAGAGGTGAATATTTTTGTTGGCCCACCATTATGGAAGATCACACAACATGAAAAAATAAAGCTTTAACATTATATCTCAAAAACTACTCAACCTATTTCCACCAAATTTGGCATGTAAGTAATTCAATGATTGGCCAGGTAAATGTCAGCAATTGAACTTGCACACTAATTTTCAATATGATGGCCATACAAATATATAATTATTGGGTATAACTACCATAGCATTTGGCCAATTTCAACCAAATTGGGTATGCTGGTAGAATGTAATACAAGCATCTTATAAGCTAAATAACAACAACTTTTGTTGGCTATTTTGTAAAATTGATCTTTTACATTATATCTTGAAAACTATTAAACCCATTTTTGCCAAATTTGGCACGTAAGAAATACTATGATAAACCAGGTAAATATGATTAATTTAACTTTATCAGGTTCTTATTTTAAAATGGCAACAATATCAATATTTGAGGTTTATTTGGTATAACTACCATAACATTTCACCAATTTCAACCAAATTTTGTACGCTGACAGTATCTATTACAAGCATCAAATAAGCCTTACAAAACATTTGCCTGCCATTTTGTAAAATAGTGCTACATGAATTAATCAAGTTTTTGTGTAATTTATCGTGAAACATTTGACAGATTCTTACAAAATTTGGCAATCCACTAGTACTACTGCAGTTAATATGTACAAATATGTTTCAAGTATGCCAGACACTTATTTTAAAAAGGGCAGCCATTTAGATATATATGCATAGTATGCTATATCTTCAAAAACATTGAATCAATTCCAACTTAACTTTGTATGCTAGGAGTATATTAACTAACACCAAATGTGTCTACACAGAGCCTCTTTTGTCCTCCATTTTGTAAGATAGTGTCACACAAATAAATAAAGTTTTTATGTAATATATCGGGAAACAATTTTCAGATTTGTACCAAATATGGCAAACAAGTAGTACTGCTGTAGGTAATGTAAACTGATATGTTTTATGTATGTCGGACACTTCTTTTAAAAATGGTGGCCATATAGCTTTTTATTTTTAATTATATATTGTCTAAACCATGTAATTAATTCCAACGAAACTTAACAATGAAATTTGTATACACAAATCTCTTTTGTCTGCCATTTTGTAAAATAGTATCACTTGACAAATTAAAATGATGTGATCTCCGAAAAAACAACCAATTTTTACCAAATTTGGCAAACTATTAGCACTATGGCAGGCTATGTAAACTGATAAATTTTGAGTGTATCAGACATATTTTCAAAATGGCGACCACATAAACATTTTAGCTCCAAATTTTTCGTCTATGAAACTTCAAAACAAATTTCAACTTAATGTTGTATGCTGAGAGTATCAGTTGTATCCATAAAAATTATCTATGCAAAGCTTCATTTCTCTGCCATTTTGTAAGATAGTCCCACATGAGATAATATAATTTTTATGCTGTGTCTCGGTAAACAATCAACCTATTTCTTTAAAATTTGGCGAAGAAGTTTTAGTGTGGTAGGCTATATTAATTTATATGTTGTTAGGTTTTTAGCTTAGTGTGCTATATCTACGAAACTATGTAGCAGATTTAAATTTAACTTTGTATATTTTATCTATGACAATAATCAAATGTGCTAATATATAAACTTTACATCCTCCATTTATGATGGTCACATGATCAATGTAGGTTTTATGCCATATCTCGAGGACCAATCAACCTATATGCATATACATAGATCCTCATTTATCGAATTTTTTTTTGGTAAGTAGTGTCAGATGAGTAAACTGAACATTTTGTCATATTTGCGGAATAATTCGACTAATTTACAGAAAATTTTCCACACCCACTGAAGGCTAAGTAGAGTTATATAAGTTAAATGGGGTCAGGCAATGATTTTGAAAATGGCAGCTATATAAATATATTCATATGTTTGGCATATCAATTTAACAATTTCAATCAAAATTTTTATGCGGACATTATCTATTACAAACATTGTGTTAAAATCCTCTTTTCAAGCAATTTTTTAAAGAGCCCCATTTAAGAAAGTAAAGTTTTTATGCAATATATTGGAGAACAATCAACTGATTTCCATCACATTTTTCACACAAGTAGCGTTATGGTAGGCAATGTAAGCTTATGGGTTTTAGTGGCTCAAGACACTTTTTTTTTCAAAATGATGGCCAAGTAAATAGTTTAGGTTGTGAACCCTTTCATTCAAAACATTACACTGATTACATCTGAAGTTGATGCTCTGAATCGTACCTCTGTGATGAAATTGATTGCAAGCTAGCTTAATTTTATGAATTTGAAGCCCGGTTAAGTCACTCGTGTATTGTTTCGCATGTTTCTGTTTTTATCTGTAATTATATTGCGGTCAATGAGACGTTAATGCCTACCTACCATCTAAGTTTTCAATAAATTTACTAAAATTAACTTGCATCCATGCAGAGACAAGCAGGATTATTAGTTATCAGTAATTTCTTGTTTATTGTAACGTAAAATCTTATGAATATTCTTAATCCATTTGGTTTTTTATATCCGTATTCTCCCCTTAATTATTTTAAACTGTTAATAACTTTTCACAGATTTCTGCTTGTACTATTTGTTGTTCACAGTTTTCTGTTTATTTAGCATTTAATTATTATTACTTAGGTACTCAGTGCTTTATTGTAATCAATATGTGTCTGATGAAACACCATATGTTATGTCAAGTTATTAAATTTCAGCTAATTTTTTTTAATTAGCAAAATTGAACATATTCTCTTAGTTATATAGGTTTTCTTACTTGTCCATCCTCACAGAGGTTTTATAATTTTTTGTTTAGTTAGTACGTTTCTTTTAAAATTTTATGTCATTCTAATAGCTTACCCATTTTGCAAAATGTGAAATAATATAAAAGTTATTAATTATTTTAAGTGGCACTAGATCTGCATTGTTAAATGCAGCTCTAGTGCCCCACCCACCAATGCTAAATAAGCATTGGTGGGTGGGGATTTCAGGGAAGGTGGTTTTCTAGTGTTTTACTGGCAAGGTTAACATAAAAGCTACTAAAAGGGGATGGTGAAGCTTATAGACCTGGTTGCTAAAATGTGATAAAATTCCTTGCCTCGACTATTGTTATGGTTTGGTAGATTTATAATTGTAACATGCAGGATACAAAAATTTTAATATGTTATGTTTATTTTTATATCTTGTTTACATTATAATATAATTTCATTTACTGTATCACACAGAAGAATATNTAATATGTTATGTTTATTTTTATATCTTGTTTACATTATAATATAATTTCATTTACTGTATCACACAGAAGAATATTACTGTAGATTAGTGCCACATTTCAATTAAGTCTTAATGTTCATGATTTTCTCTGCATTGGCGCACCCACCTTCTATTGAACCGTTGCCATAGGCTGGTAGTCATTGCAGAAATGTCAGTCAAGCACAATGGCACTGTGCCCTGGGCAGAATTTTATTTTCTTAGTAGCTGGCTGCAGACAACAGCTTTCACAGGTGCAAAATACCTTTATAAATGAATCTGTATTATAAAATTGCCCAGGTTTACCTTTACATAATGAAGGCTATAGGTCCAAATTGCCTCAACAGGCAGTGATAGAATATTCTTTCAACTGCTAGTAGGCAAAGGTAGGGCAGGCTGGAGAAGAAAACATGTCTAATATTCAGTCATGTTCACTAAATTACTTTCAACCTTATGCACATATTACTGCAACTCTTTAAGTAGTGTGTGCATGTGTGTGATAGACATACAACATACACACAAGGTGTCCAAGTTATTCAGTATTCACATTCAGGAAACAAAACAGCACGTTTCTTGTCTGGAGAAGAGTAAGATATGTTGGTAGATAAGTTGTGATGGCAGCATGTGAGATGAAGTGCGTCCTGTTCCATGGCAGATGTGGTGGTTATGTAGGGTTTCTGTTATTTATTAATAAAGACATATTGAACAATGCTACCTCTATTGTTATTTTACAAATATAACATGTGTCAGGTACTGGGTCAATTTTTTTTAGTTCGCGGTACTGTAGCAAATACATTCGCTAGGCAAAGTTTGCTGTATTAGGTTAAGATGTAATAGTTTGTGAAACCACGTGATCACCTCTTTGGAGAAGGTAATTTAGACAAAATTGAACATTTAAAAAAAAAATCAAGCACTACCTTAAAGTACCAAAGATTAAAAAAAAGATGACTTCAAGTTCCCACTAGTGGGGCTATTATTAAATGCATTCGAAGACAAAGGAATTGAGATCTACAACTCATTTATCCTCAATGAGGCTGAAGCACAAGTGTTTGATACAATAATTTCAATATTTGATAAGTATTGCTTGCCATGGAAGAATCTGCTGAACCACAGTTTTTAGTCTCTAACTTTGAGGCAACTGGATAGAATACCTATAGAACATTTGGTAACAGATGTAAAAAAATGTGTCCTGTGTGTGAGAATTTGGTGCATAAAAGAGATTTTCGTGCCATGACATACTAGTGACAGAATCCACAATGCGGTAATGAAAGCAAAGCTCCTTCATTTATGGTTACTGCACACTTTTCTGAAGCCTTGNGGGGGGGGGGGGGTCTAAGCTCGAGCTGCACTCGTATACAAATGGGTGAGTCACGTGATCCTAGCATGAATAATTTCAGAAAAGGCAAAGCTGGAACCATACAAGAGCCCTCGTTTACGTTTAGACAGTGCGAGTGGGCACTCACTTGGGTATGTACCGTGCGAGGCCATTTGTATATAAGAAACATGTTTAATAAACAACATGGCTGATATCAAACTGGCTCTTCTGTGAAAATAAATTAGCTTACAGGGAAATGATAAAAATGTAGAGAATATAGTTGTGCATAAAGTTCAGTGAAATTATAGTGCAAAGCATTAAAACATAATTTATTGTTACACACCTAAATATAAAACTTCAACTGCACATTTTTAATCACACACATTTATTATATTATGGGAACATAGTTCAAGTAACTGAGTGGTTAGCACAGCAGCAATGGTAAAATTAATTGATGTGTTGTGGGTTCAAAACCCTGTGGTATTAAAAGTTTCTTATTTAATATTTTCTGTTGCTTGCCATTTTATTCAAAATTTAATAGTTTTGTCGTAAACGTACAAAATAATAATATTCTAATGTAAATAAAAAATATTTATGTAGGGTACTGACAGCAACATTGTTTTATTTGTGTTTATAATATTGATATTTTTAATCAATTATATAATAAAATAACAAACAAGTGATAAAAAAATTTTACCTTGGGCAAGTTTTTTCTTGCCTGAAAATATAAACCATACTTAATATGTATACTGGAAAAAACTTGCAGTTCTTATGAAATTTAAACATTAACTCTAATGTCTGTTATTCAAATCGGAAACTGCTTAACATCTTCAGGCAAAATGAAAACTGTTTGGATTACTTTGGTAACACAATAAAACTTAAACACATAATGTACAGAAATATACATAAAATAATGTTACATCATCAAGCAGCTGCTAGTATTTATAATTTACAAGCTTGCACATTTTGTTTTAAGGTAAAACTCATATTTCATGCAATTAATTACAATTAGCTTTATAAACTTAAATGAGATGCTGTTAATGGTTTCATGTGATACTATTTTAAAGGTTACTACAGGCAATATACATTTTCATTATGATAAGCATATTTAATTTTAGTGAATTTCAAAAGAATAAAACTTATGCTCATTTGCTATTTTATTTATTTCAACTGCTGCATGTTACAACAAACCCCAGGTATAAAAGTAAATAACCATTAGCAGACACTTTGAGCACAAGTGGTGATTGGCTGTTGGGTACAAGACATTTTTCCCAGCTAGTTTCACATGTGGCAACATGACAAAACTAAGTCCTTCTACACTCACATGCCACTTTCCTCGTACAAGGAAGACATGAATAAAAAGAATACTGGGTGTTTGGAGCTTACAACAACCGTCTCACATATGACTGTGAGACACATCTCGTATACGAGCTGCACTTGCATGATCTCAAGTTTAGGTCCCCCTTTTAAGTTCTTCTTTCGGGTACTGATAATGTATCCTTCTGTTACATGTAAACAAAAAACTTTACCATGTGGCATCTAATATTTAGAATATTGTAATATATAAATGTTAACAATTTTTGACAGTGTTTAGGTAAGTTTTATTATAATGGGGTTATTCATGTTATAGCACAGTACGCAAAATTTGCAGTGACTGTTTAACTGGTTAGGTGAGGACTGTACAGACATGGGGTAGGTTATTTCAATGAACAGACTGCCATAACCAGAATAAGTATTAAAATTAACAACTTTCAAATATAAAGAAGAAATTTAAGCACAACTTGTGTTACTTATTTTATTATATAAATTTAATGGCTACAAACTTATGGTATTTGTGCATGCACATTAATAGTGTGACTTTTATTTTCCTTGTATTTTTTGCAGCATGCATTGCTTTTATTTATTTTTTTTCATGACAGTGTTTTAGCATTTTGAGAAATTTATTTGCGCTTTGCCAAATTTTCAATTCACTAAGCACGCTACGTAAATGTGTTTCAAACACCTGGATGAATTTTACAAAGTTTTGGTGAATAAACAAACATGGTCTTTAAATAATTAGCAGGTATAAACATCATTCACTGTTGGAAACAAACTCTGTACATCCAAAACTAGCCTTCACACATGTACGACATCCAGAATGGCCATTTCATTAGTACTTCACTTCATCTGTTTAATCAAAATGGCACATGTAGAAAAACATATTTACATTTATCACAACTTTGTCACCTAACTAGGTAGGTCAAAAGTACATGCACAAACATTATTTTTTGCCGGAAGTAAACTAACACTCCATCAAGAAATTATTAGTGTTGTTAATTTTGCCGATTTCAAATTTGTAACCATTTCACCCCCATATCTGAATAGAACTTTAATAAGTATTTTAATTGACATTAAAAATCATGTTTTAACTATAGATCATGAATTGAGACACTGTTATGTATTATATATGTATTTAAAAAAATCTGATAAAATTACATACAAACAATTATTTGCCTGCTGCAAGTGCTGAGGAATTTAACAAATGTAGAGATCTGTGCAAGTTTAGAAAAAAAAAATTAATTTCATGTTTTGCCTAAAGATTTTTCCTTTAAAATAATTGTGATGTGATTATGGTCCATACACTATAATTTTTGCTGAACAGGCAACAAAAAGATTTATACTTCTAATAATGAAATATGTTTTTACCAATGCTATATAAAAATGTAAATATTTCTATAAGAGAATTTTAATTTATGGATAGTGTATTTAAACTTAATGACATTTTACGTGTAAAATATTTATTACTAGTAGTTGCAAACGCAGAACTGTTCTCACTGGTTTTTTATATTGTTTATAGAACAAATATAATTTAGAGACAATATACAAGTGAATTGTTTAAAACATATGTAGACATGTTAAACCTGGGGTGGTTTTTCAAAAAGTGCAAAGTAACCATGAATGGACTAGATGTGTGCTAGTCCTTGGAAGCAAACCATATTCAGCTGAAAGTAATGCAGAGTATAACAGTTTATGTAAATGAAAGCTTAACTAATGAAGTGCTTGCAGTTGTCACCTCAGGTTGTTGACAAAACAAGTTATTTAAGTTGTGTGTCTAAGAATACTGGTAAGAGTGGTTGTTGCTACTATAATCATGGACGTAAGAAAACACTCCCGCAATTATTAAAATGTGTGCAAAGTATCAGCAGAACAAACATTTCACAGTTCTGTGTAAGAGTTCACCAGTCAGTAATCCAGTAGACTATAATAAGCAGTTTAGCCCATGCCAAGCTATTAGTGATGGGTCAATCGTGAATGATTAATGCAAAATGAACTAATCATTGAGTGAACGAAAACATGCAATACACTTGCCATGAAAATAAATAACTGATTCTTTGTAAGTTGATTATTCAAAAGCTGAACACGATTCATAAGAAAGAGAGAAGGCAAAATGAGAAGAGCCAGCCAGTCTGATTCGTTCGTAAAATGAGTCGGGAGTCACGAATTGTCGGATTCGCAGTTTGCACTCAGCTGGGTAAGGGAAGGGGTGGCCTTGACAACAAGAATCACGTTAGTACTGTGTGTCTAAATAAATACAGCCTGCACATGCATTATGTTGTTGTAACTTGGTACCTGACAATGCTAAGTGGTAGTTTGGAATTTAAAAGTTCACGTACCAGTTCACCAAAACTTCAGCGAAAATAAAATAAAAACACCCTTTAGTAATTGTGCTAGATAAAAGAATAACAGACAAATACTACACAGGTGCGGAAAGAGCTGAGAACGAGAAGTGGAAATGACTTCCTGAAAGGGGGAGAGAGTAATGATTCTAAAGAACTGTAGTCCATAACGAAATAAACAATTCTTTTGAACAAATTATTTCACTGAACTGATCCAAACAGATTGATTCATTCAGCTGAATCATTCTGCCTATCACTACTAGTTAGTGAATTCTCTCTTAAACTAGAATCTCAGTCATGTCAAATTGAAGCAGTCTCTGATCGTGTTGAGTATATGTATATAGCAGAAATTTGGTGGTCCCACATTCCTAGATATACAGTCATGGTGGGAACTGACACAACTGCTCAGGTCAACACTATGCCACTTGCTTTGCTTTTGAAACTTGGTGTATGCACTGATCATATGCAGAAGAAAACTCCATCATTATGAGCTTATGGAGAGTTCAAGATACCTCATCTGGGATCTGTCACACTACCTTGTGTGGTTTACAATATAGAACATCAACTACAGTTTGAAGTTATTGAAGTTCCACGTGCTGTTCTGCCTGGTTTAAAGCTTGCTAGTCACTTCATCTGGTACTGTGTGTTAGTGCTCTAGCTCAACATTCAGTATCCAGTAAGGACATACCATGACAAAAGTTTCAAGATGTGTTTACAATACTCAGGGTGGTTCTTGGTAAGCCACTTCCAAGTGTGTCCTTGTAGGTTATTTACCACTAAAGCTAGCTTTTAAACTTTTAGAGAAATCAGGTGAAATATCTAAAGTAACTTGTTCTGTGGCATGGGCCAGCAATCTTATTGTTGAAAAACAAAGTGGTATCCTACGTCTCTTGCCTTGATTCTAACAATTTGAACAAAGTCATTCAACATGAAATACATTCAGTACCCTTACCAGAAGTTCTTGTGCCAAGATTAACAGGGTTCAAGTACTGTGCTATTTGTGTTTTGTCAAATAAATTTTTTCAGGTTCCTTTTCATGAGGCTAGCTCAGACCTCTGTTGTTCAGTTACTCCATTAGAGAGGTTCAGATTCAGTCACTTTCCATTTGGGCTCAGTTGTACACCTGAAATATTTAAATGAAAAACATCAGAAATATTTTGTGACGTTGATGGAGTGAAAGTGTACTTTGATATTATTATGAGTGCTAACTCACACATAGAGTTTGAGTCCATAGGTCGAAAGGTATTGTGTAGAGCTAGAGAATATAATGTTATGCTTAATAAGTAAAAGTTTTAGTACCTAACAAGTACTGCGTGTAAGCTATGTAGGAAATGTAAGGTGTTGAGCCAGACAAAAAACATGCTGATGCTATTTTACACNCAAGTACTGCGTGTAAGCTATGTAGGAAATGTAAGGTGTTGAGCCAGACAAAAAACATGCTGATGCTATTTTACACGAAGACTGAGATGTAGGGCCTCCTTGGCCTAGTAAAAATATGTAGGAAGATTTATTCTCAACCTAGCAAAAGTCATGACCCTCCCATGAGGCTCATTACACATAACAATGTGCCTTTAAAATGGTCAGATGAACAGGAATCAGAGTGGCAGCCTTAAAATGTCTTGTCTGTTGTGCACCTCTAGGCATTTATAATCCTAACCTAAATGTAGACTGATNCAAGTACTGCGTGTAAGCTATGTAGGAAATGTAAGGTGTTGAGCCAGACAAAAAACATGCTGATGCTATTTTACACATGCCAGTGCCTAGAAAGAAGACTGAGATGTAGGGCCTCCTTGGCCTAGTAAAAATATGTAGGAAGATTTATTCTCAACCTAGCAAAAGTCACGACCCTCCCATGAGGCTCATTACACATAACAATGTGCCTTTAAAATGGTCAGATGAACAGGAATCGGAGTGGCAGCCTTAAAATGTCTTGTCTGTTGTGCACCTCTAGGCATTTATAATCCTAACCTAAATGTAGACTGATGCCTCTTCTCTTGGAATTGGTTGTTGTGCCATGCAAGATGGTAAGCCAGTTGCATTTGCTTCCATAAGTTTTACTAGATCTAAACATAAGTGTGCACACATTGAGATTGAATTTTTTTGCCTTTATATATGAGTGTGAAAGATTCCACGAAGTCACTTATCGGAGGCCAGTTACAGTTTATAGTGACCATAAACCACTGGTGTGTACCATGAATGAGTTCAACTCTTTTGACTCCATGTATTCAGAATATTTGTCTCAAGTTTTTACTGTAGTGCTTGGTGACTGTGGTATACTGACCCAGGTGGGAAATGTATGTCGCAGACACTTTATCTCGTATATATTTGGAAAATGGTAATAACTCTGCTGATGACTTGCAGTTTGCAATGCACTCTCTAGTGTCCAATTCACCTATTCCTGACAGGAAAAAAGAGGAGTTCAGAGAAGCCACAGCTCAGGATCCTCAACACTCTGTTCTTGCTAATGTGATATCTGGTGGCTGGCTAAGCACAAAAGCACCTAAACCCTGTAAAATATTTTGGAAGCTTCAGCCACTAGTTTGAAGTTATAAATGATTTGAAATTTGTAGAGTTAAAAATTTTAGTTTTTCTGTCTCTTGAGGCCAGCCATGCTTAAGTTGATTCATGAAATTCACTTGGGGATCAGCAAATGTAAAACCAGAGTCTGAGAGGTATGGTACTGGTCGAACATGCCTTGTGACATACAGCAGGTTGTTAGTAGTTGTGAAGTTTGCCTGACACGCTAAATGTCTAATACCAAGGAGGCATTGATGTCTCATCCTGTTCCCAATGACCCGTGGGCTCATTTAGGGATAGATTTCTTAGAGTTTGCAGGGGGAAAACTTCCTCATGAGCATTGGTTTTCTAAGTGATTGGAGCTAAAGTTGCTTGGGTCTAAATCGTCAAGTGAAGTAATCAAGTTTGAAAATGTGTTTGCAGTCCAGATTTGGTAGTCGAGGAACGTACCTTTTAGTTGTTACAAGTTCAAATAATTTGCTGAGTGCTGGAACTTTAAAGTTAAAACTACTTGTCCACATTTTCCTCACGCTAGTGGGTTAGCTGAAAAGGCAGTAGATATTGCAAAGTGTATGTTGCATTAAGTAAACAGATTGCAAAACTGCTAGTCTTTGAGCTCATCAGAATAGCCAGAAATATTAGTTTGACAGGAATGCAGAAGCCCTACCTGAATGAAGTCCAAACTAGTTAGAGCTCAGCAAAGCAATAAGTGGACCCCTGCAGCGGTTGTCAGTAAATTTGATGCTCCTCATTCTTATTTATTCATAACACTTGATTGTATAGTTTCTAGGCAATACAAGAAACACGTAAGGCCAGTACCAAAGACCTGTTTCAACGTTGAGCCTTAGTGCAGTGTGTTACAAATGCGCTTTTAAGCCATTCATACGTGAAAGGTTCTATAGGGCGTAGCTCAATAATGAGTCATGATTCGGTAGAGCACAACAGTATAAGATGAGGTTTATTACACATAAGGATTTTACAATAACTATTCAAATGACTATTGAACTTTAAATTGTATACGAAGATGCTAATTAATTATATTACCTGTTATTACCTCACACCGTTATTAATATAATCTAATTGGAAAGTCCCCACCTTGTTCATGTTGCCGGAGGCTAATTCTAGAAGGCGGTTAATGACAGCAGGACACACCCGTTTTCCGTGGTCTTCTCTCTGGTCGGGTCAACGACAAAAGACCCCGCTCCCAGTACTACGCTGGCCTATATCGCTTGCGTTGTTTAATATTTTGGCCCCATTTACTGCCCGGTGGAGGGGATTTCTGAAACTGTCTTTCGCAAGGTGTTTTTGCAATCACGCTCGTGTCCTGGTTTAATGTTTGAAGGTGTGATCAGGCAGGCCGTCCAGTTAAGGCCTGATCACTTCATAACAAGTGGTTCAAAGTTGAAAGAAAATAGTGAAAAGTGTTACTACCATGATTGATCCCGGTTCTGCATCTAACATTGTTTCTGGGAAAATGAGAGGTGACTTGTTACCAACCTTGAGTCCAAGTAGGGTGGTTAACAACCCAGATAGCTGCAAGATTTTGTCTTTTAAAAGAATTTGGTGTAATAATTGTAAATGATATGAATGTGATGTTAACTATATTAAGTAAATTTAATTTAAATTGATTGTCTTAAAAAAAAAGTTAAAGTAAAGGAGATGTTACGTGTTGTAGATAAGTGTATTGGCAGTATGTGAGATGCACTGTGTCTGGTTTTGCGGCAGATGTGTCATGGCAGATATAGTGGTTAGGTGATATTGTTGCTATCTAATAATAAAAATTTATTAGGGCAATGCATAATCTATTATTTTACAAATTTATTAAGGTAGAAGGGAAAGGGACAAATACATTTTTAGTAATGAGGCCACCTTTGCACTCTACATTCTTTTGTGACACACATTGGTTTGGAAATTATTTGTATGCTGACTGAGTGTTATGTGCGAGTTGCTGTCTCTAAAATTCATTGGCCTTGCACCATAAGACTGCCATGGTTTCGTTGTCACTAGCCAGCAACTCTTGGTATGTAGAAAATCCTGTGTGGTCAACTGACTGTAGATGGTACATTTCTGTCATGTTGATAATATGTAAACAAAATCAATCCCATGATTAGAGGTGGGAACAGGGTCGTCAGCACTTGCATATGCTTACACTACAAGAACAGAATTATTGGAAAAAGTGGAAATAGAATTACACAATGTAAAAGTTACCTTTTTCTTATTGGAACAAGTTTATTCTCATTAATTTGACAAAAGGATGGCATTCATTTCATTATTCCTTTTGCCAAAATGGGTTTTTAGTATATTTGATATTACGTTAATGCAGTTGGTGGTTCAGGCACGATAGTTAGGCCCATGCGTTCACTACGCAGTGCTGTTAAAAGCCACACCACAATGTTTTATCACTTATGAAGGTGAGGACTAGGTTAAACAAACGTCTCTCAGACATGAGTTTAGATAGCATGGGTTTTATTCCCCAATATGCACAGTACACACAAGAGCACAGGCAAACAACACAGTTTCTCAAAGTAAACATTAACCTGAGGACCTGGAAGTGTGCTCTTGTGAATTCTATAGTGGATTTCCACAAGAGTCACTCGCTGACCAGAATATTAGCAGATTTAATAACACAAGAGTTGGTGGCTTCCGTGAAGCCAAAGAGACTCTGTACCCGAGCACATTGTGCACGAGCGAAGAGAACAATTAAGTAAACAAGCCCACCATGGTAAGAAGTGATGTTGGGGCTACGAAAAATGGTTATTTCAACAAATTTAAGTTAACAAATGTTGATGGCCCCCACATGGCATGCACATCTTACCTCGTCTGCGGCTGCTTCCAGACTACTGTCGTGGCGTGCAGAAGGAGAGTCGACCACCCACCTGCCACACAGCAACACAAGAAACCTTAATTTATGAAGCAAAAAAACACAAGTACATAATTAATTATTTTATTAATTATTACGTCTGGCTATCAATTCTGGAAAGTCTGGTTTTTTTATTATCTGCCAAGTCTTAGTTCTGAGGGGTTTGAAATATGGCCAGCCTACACTATAGCACTCCCATCCCTGTACACTCCTGGGGTGCCTTGCACTACCACCGCACTAGCTACATTTGGTGGGGGGAATCAGCTATAACACTGAGGAGGAGGGGGCTCACTACGCACTGCACCATTGGGGTTTCATCTGCATGCTTCTGCTGGATTCTGGCTAAAGGCTGGAGCACTAGGGGTATGATGACAACATGTGTGGCAAACATGCTGTAGGTGCTCAATTACAAATGTAAATTCCAGGCAATAAAATATTGACTGTTTAAATGCAACAATGACACATTTGTTTAATTTGCATATAAGCTGCATAATGCTGATCATATCCACAGGATTCTTACCGGTACATTTTAAATATTTACACAACAGCATCATATACCATCAGCTTTTCACATTAAAAATAAATATTTTACAGTAAAGCCAGAAAACAGTATCATTCAATAATCAGTTTACAAAATTACGACTTTAAAAGCTGTGTTTATCACTTTGATAGAACAGAGCATCCTTGCAACTGGAACTATTTTATGTCCGACACTACCTACTAACTGAAATTTAGAGGATAACAACAAAATACATATAAACAAGAAGAGACTGGAATGAATAGCTAAATAAATCCCTAGTCTACATAAGTAATAATCTATTAGAATAATTAAGTACCAAATAAAGGTTCATAGACTGCTGATAAAACCTACACTTACATACATAAACCTGAAGAGGAATAACTGGGTAGGAATAATGTGGTAGGACACAACTTTAATCAAATGATGGTCACTTCTAATGGATTTAGATGGTAGTGTGGCTTGTCACTGTGCATGTGACAGAATCATGCCTCACACTGTTTTTTTTTTTTTTTTTCATTTGTTGCACCTGGAATTAAGAATTTTAACTAAGAAAAATTTCACATTTATAATGCTAAAAAAAGCCATGTATAAACACTAATAACAATAGGCTAAAGGCCCAGCTCAAAAATAAAAAACTATGAATTACGTAAATAAAATTTTGAAGTTGTTAAACTCAATTTCACAAATATTTCCTCACACTGGTTTAACTTTATAAACTGACAATGCATACCCTCTGTTTCCAATAGGACCGTTCACAATGATGCCAGAGGGTGCCAGGCTATTATTGTATATTTACATAAAGTGAGAGGCAGAAATTTTGTCTTAGCAAGGCCTAATTAAGATCTCATATCAGCATTTCCAACATGCTAGGACTAAGAGAGGGAATAGCAAATAATATGAATGGAACAATAGAAGCTAAGAGCATGCCAGGCCTTAAGTCAGAGCTGTTGAAGTGTTGCTGATGGCTACCCCATGAGCACTATGGTCAGTTAGCTATAATAATTGTGTGTGGTGCTGGCTCCCACCAGTACAACTTTTTGCCTACAAAGGATGGTTCAGAAATTAATATCCCATCCAGGAATCTGAAATTTGCATTGTAATACAGTGTTTTAGCAGAGTGAAGTTATCTAATGTTTTTCTTTTAACATTTTTATGTTGTGTGTGTGTAAAATTTCAGGAATAAGAATAGTTTATAATAAACTAATCTCAGAACCACCCTCAGTGATATCATTCACAATTTATGGGAATTAGCCTTGGGCCAACTACATGTTAACTACTGCCATGCTAAATTCAGGCTCAAATGTTTTTAGAATTCTGACTTGGAAGTAAATAAGTTATCCATGTTGCTTAAAACATGAATTTTAATTAAGATCAGACATGTTTTAAGTATGACTTATAAGAAATACCATAATTTTTTTCCATCGTCCTTCCTGCTGATGTCTGTGATTACAATACGAACTTGAATGCCTGATGAAAACCTACCATAATAATTCTTGTTGGGTTGATTACTTAAGGAGAAAATTTTAATGCACACATAAGCAATAGAAAACTGTTAAATCCTAATTCAATATACATAAAATTTTACCTTGCTGCTCAAAATCTTTCTTTACTAAATATTAACGCCATAAGTCTCTTCGACAAGCAGCTTATGTGGCTCTGTATTTTCAGTATACATGTTGAATAAAACTTGATATTCCCATCATTTTGAACATTGTTTTCAGAAATTTAAAATGTGAATCTCTGTTATTTTACTCCATCAAGGAACCTAGTTATAGTTGGTGTAGTAGAGACATTTCCATTAAAATATTATTAATAACTAATATAATGTCTCTCTGAAGTAGTTTTAGGATGGTCATCTCAGCTGATAAATTAGAAATTTGCATAAATGAAACCCATATCTTTGCCTCCCTCTAAACATAAAGATTTATGAGATATCTTTCAGTTTTTAGATGAAAGCTGCAGTAACTATGACGCTGGCCTTTATAATTGCAACACCAAGAAGGACGTCGGATATCACAACTATATTTATTGGACAGAATACCCATCATACACATGTTACATGATTACTCTTGCAGCGCAGTATGACATACGAAACTTGGGGAAATCAGATGTGTGGCTTTACCATGGGCGGCAATAACTGCTGCTATACAATGTGGCATTGAGAAGAAGAGACTTTGGATGCCCTCTGGGGTATCTCCACCTATGCTTCTGTGATGTGTGCACAAAGTTCATCCGTTGTGGCCGCACGTGTCCAGTGGCATGCCAGTTGTCATTCGACCATGGACCACACATTTTTGTTGGGCAAGAGATCCGGTGAACATGCAGGCCAAGGAAGCAGTGTGACATGATCATTCAGGAACCGTCGGACGATGTATGCAACATGAGGTTGCGCGTTGTCCCATTGGTACAAGGTCCTGAAGATACAGAACAACAACAAGCTCCGAAACCTCTGCGATTTAATGGTTGTATACCAGCAATGTAGACTAGGCATGAGTAGGACAGGAATCTGATGGCACCCCATACCATAACTCCAGGTGTTTGGCTGGTATGATGGTGTATATTGCAGGACTCGGTTAGGCGTGTGCCACCAGATGGATGTGACCATTATAGTGCTGCAAGCAGAAGTGAGATTTGTTGGAGAATATGATGGTATGCCATTTGGTATTCCAGGCTCAATGTCCCATGCACCATTGCAGCCGCAGATGCCTGTGGTGAGCAGTCAGTGGCAGGCACAGTAATAGGTGCTTGGACAAAATGTCCTGATGCTGCAGATGGTGACAGACCATGCATTCGGACAGAGATTGAGGTACGACGTGCTTGATCTCCTGAGTGAGGGTTTTTGATGTGGCTGTGTGGTCCGTAATCGCCATGCACACCAGATGTCTGTCCTCGTGCTAGTTGGTGTGACGGGGCCATTGGATTCCTGCACGTCACTCAGCTCGTCTCTCTTCGGCCCACTGATTCCATATCCGCTTCACTCTGGATGCATTTCTTCCAATGTGAGAACCAATTTTGCAGTAGAATAATCCACAATCTCAGTAGGCCATGATTCTCTTGTGGTTAAATTTGGAAAAGTGTTCATATATTTGTTGTGGTCCTTGACGTGGCATGCTTACTTCATGTGTGCACACAAATGGCAAGAAAACACAATGCCACTATCTCTTTGTAGCTCTCCAACCTCCACTTGTATATTGCTTATCAGTGTTGCCATTGGCACATGTTCTGTACCACTTAACAGAAGAACTAATTACATCATTGTGCTACCCTGCTTTATGCATTCCCCCAATGTGAGATCGTAAAGCCGCATCTTTCTTGGTGTTGAAATTTTAATCGTCAGCCGTTCTAGTTTGAATGTTTTGAAATAAAAAAGTTCACTATCATATGATGCTTCAGGAGATTTATATATTTGTGATATTGCTTTAAATATGCACGTATTAAAATGATTAATAAGAAATATAAAACTGTTAAATGTCATTTATACATGTATTTTAATGCAAAAGTTGTTTTCATCTTATATGTTACAATCATTTTACAAGTTTCAGTGTATTTATTTGAATTACTGAGAAAGTATAAAGTAGATGTTTTTTTCTAAAACAGTTTATTATTTAACAAGTTTAGACACCTCACAACATTTAAACAGTTAGTGCATAGGTTAGACAAGTAATTGTTTTAAGATGGGTGTATAAATAGTTCCATAATATCAGTTAGTACTAAACATAATCTTATTATTCACATTTTCCTTTCAATATTTATTCATTAGGAGCATAAACAATTTAATTCTCAAGAAGATTTTTTTTATTACAACTTCTGTAAGAATGTGGGGTTACGGTGGTGTGGTAGTCGAACTACTTGCTTCCCACCATGACAAATCAAGTTCATACCACAGCAGGGATCAGTTCCCCACCCCTTTCATTTATGTTTAATGCTGTCCAAATCCTCCCAACTCAACATTTAATGAGAATGAAAACTTAAAATCTCTTTATCTCGACTGGCACTTTTTAGCCTATTTTCCAAATGAAAGAAAGGCTTATGTGATCACTTTCCTGTCTGTGTGTTTGTGTGTAAGTGTGTGTGGGACCCCCGTTTCAATTTTTGAACTCGTGAACCGAATTTCACCAAACTCTGTACACACATAGTACTAAGTAAGGACGCCTGACTTTTGTAGTTTTTGACCACGCCAGGCACTTTCAAAATGGTGGCCAATTTAAAATTTAGTGTTATAGGTTATATCTCAGAAACCATGAAACTAATTTAAACCAAATTTTGTATGCTGATGGTGCAAGTTGTAAGCATTGAACTAGAAGGTTAATTCTGTTGTGCCACCATTTTGGAAGATAGTGCCACATGAAAAATAAAGCTTTCTCATTATATCTCAAAAACTACTCAACCTATTTTTTTCCAAATTTGGCACGTAAGTAATACTATGATAGGCTAGGTAAATGTAAGTAATTGAACTTAATTGGTCTCTTATTTTCAAAATGGCAGCCATACAAACATTTTAGGTTTATTTGGTATAACTACCATACCGTTTGACCAATTTCAACCAACTTCTGCATGCTGACAGTATATATTACAAGCACTGTATAAGCTAACAAACAACCATTTTTGTCTGCCATTTTGTAAGATAGAGCTAAATGAATAAATAAAGTTTTTGTGTAATATCTTGGATAAACAATATACAGATTGCTACCAAACTTGGCAAACAAGTAGTACTGTGGCAGTTGATATGTACAAATATGTTTCAAGTATGTCAGACACTTATTATTCAGAATTTCAACGACGTTACGTCTTTAACATTTTCAGTCAATAAGCTACATAACTTTGGAAGTAGTTAAGTATATACAATGGCTACTTAAGACTTGGAAATATAAATTTTTGTGTCTACTATTTGTTGTGTCTTTCTCATCCACACTTGATTCACATTTCATTAATTAATTCCCTTCTCTACTTTGGTAAACCTATGTTTTGGAAATAAACATGAATCTTCTTATTTGCCATTCACAGTAGAAGCAGACTTCTGCAATTCGTAATACCTGACAATATTTTGAACTGAAAATGCACCTGTATAGTTTCGAAGATATTGTATGCTATATCTTCGAAACAATGTAATAAATTCCAATGAAACTTTGTATGCTGGCTGTATATATTACAACCATCAAATGTGTCCACACAAAATCTTGTTTGTCCACCATTTTGTAAAATAGTGTCACATGACAAATTAAATTATGCAATATCTCTGAAAAACAGCTGATTTATACCAAATTTGGCAAATAAGTAGCACTATGGCAGGCCATGTAAACTGATAAACTTTGAGAGGGTCAAAATCATATATTTTCAACATGGTGACCATATAAAAATTTTGGCTCGGAATCTTATATTTACAAAACTAAACTAAAAAGTTAAATCTTTTTATGCTGACAGCATCAATTATATCCATAAAAATTGTCTATGCTAAGCCTAATTTTTTCTGCCATTTTGTAAGGTAGCCTAACATAAAATAATACAATTTTTATGTCGTATCTTGGGAAACAATCAACTGATTTATTTCAAATTTTGGGAAGAAGTTGTACTGTGATAAATAATATTAATTTATTTGTTTTAAGTTTCTTATTTTCTTAATGGCACCTATACAAACATTTTAGCATAGTGTGCAATATCTACGAAAATATGTAAGAGATTTACATGGGACTTTTTTGGCGTGTAAAAATGTGATATATAAATATAAACTTTTGTCCTCCATTTATCGAGTTCGTCACATGAACAACGGAGGTTTTATGCCACATATATAGGACCAATCAACCGATTTATACGGAGCCGCCGTGACTGAGCGGTTAGCCTGCTTGCCTACCACCAATGCGAACCAGGTTCAATCCCCGGCTGGGCCACTCCCGGTTTTTTGCAAGTGGGAATCGTGCCCGGATGATGCCACTGGTTGGCTGGTTTTCTCAGGGATATCATGTTTCCCCGCCCTTGCATTCTGGCGCTGCTCCATGCTCACCTCATTTCACCCTTATTGGCTCTCAAGACCTCATTGTAAAGAGTCGCCAAAATCTCTCAACTCAACCGATTTATACAAAAATTTCACGAAATATTGCTACAGTAGGATATGTAAATTTACATATGTTATGTGCGGCAGGCATGTTTTAATGGGGTTTATGTAAATAATTTAGATTATTTTGTAATATCTATAAAAAATTTCAACAAAATTTGTCCAAATTTTGTACTTTAATAGTATTAATTAGAAGTATTATTAATGCAAACAGAGATCCTCTTTACCATATTTTTTACAAAATAGTGTCAGGTAAGTACATTGAACATTTTGCTGAATTTTCAGTACAATTCCTATACAGAAACTCTTTTTAGGCAGTTTTTATAATATATCTCTTTTTAAAATTAAATTATTATGCCATATCTCAGACCAATCAATCGATTTCCACCAAATTTTTCACACAAGTGACGTTATGCTAGACCATGTAAACTTGTATGTTTTTGGTGACTCAGACACTTATTTTCAAAATGATGGCCGTGTAAATATTTCAGGTTAGTGAACCCTATCATTAAAAACATTTGACTGGTTGCATCTGAAGTTGATACTCCAAATCCTACCGCCGTGATGCTGTTAACTTTTTACAATTTTTTCTGAATTCATATCCTGGGTGAGTCACTTGTGTATTTTAATTGTTTTGGTTCCATTTCACAAGTTTCATCTCAAATGGCATTGCTGTCAATGAGACGTCAATGCCTACCTGCTATCAAAGCTTTTAAGAATTTCACAAAAATTTATTTGCACCCATGTAGAGGAAAGTAGGCTCTTTAGTTATCAGTAACTTCTTGTTTCTTTATAAGTCCTCATTCTGGTGTTCACCTGAATTTTTGTTTTAGGTCCATGTATTTTGATGAAGATGGAGATTTAGCCCACGAGTTCTATGTAGAAATTCCACCACCCAGAAAAGGTTGTAAAGCAACCATGAAGAAAGTTATCCACAACTTAATCCCACAGGTATTTTCTGTAGTTATCAAATTATTTTGTTCTAACTTTTTAATTGAGAAATAGTTTTTGATTTCATTATATGTTGTTCTCATGTTAAGTACACAATTTTTTACGTTAATTTTTAAATAGAGATACAGTACAGATTTGGCTTTACAAATGCCTTACATTTCAGATGTGTTCTTACCCACTGTTAATTTACTGTCCCTCAGTTTAAATTTTTTACCAAAATATTGATGTGTAAAATATTAAGATTTTCCAAAAATTAAAAATAAATTTATAGAGAATTCACTATGTCATCACTTATTATACAACATAAGTTACTAGATATTTCAGTTTTCATTTCTTTTCTTCTCCCTAATTCTGTTGATTTATCTGTCTGGTTTATTTGAAAACTTGTCAATTAAGCAGAACAGCACCATCTTGGTGTCTACTCTCTTCTACTTAAATCTGGTATGAAATAAGCATAGAAACAGCAGTTACAAAATATGGTGCAATTCAAATTACAATTTGAATAATAGTATAAAATCCTCTAATTGATAGTTAAAACAGTAATGGAAATAATAATGGTAGATAATAATCAACAAAGATTGAGTGTTGGTAACAGCACTTTATTAACAAAAAGAGGGGATATTTTTCTAATTTGCTGCACCTGTTACAGGACATGTCCTCAACAATATCCTATGCACTTTCATTGTTTACAAAACTCAGCTAATGAAATAACGCATTCCAAAGGAATTAGAAAAAGAGTAAAGTGGCCATACTTAAAGTTAAAAAAATAATTTTTCCACTTAATTTCTTAAGAAAATAAAATTATTTATTTTGTTCTAAGCAAATAGAAAATTAAAATATTCCAATCAGAATGATCAAAATCGAATATTTCAGATAATTTGGTGGTTTTCTAAGTTTCACATGTAAATAAGATAAGTAAAACAATTTAGATCACAACCATATCTTATTTAATATAAAATACAAATTTCCCTACGACAAAATTGGAGTAAAAGAATTTGTTTCCAATTTTTTCAAATGTTACATGTTAAAATTTTTGTAAAAATAATTATCTCAAAGTGTTAGTGACTAATGGCAAAAGAAACGGTATGATATTATATAACACTAGCGACCCGGCCCAGCTTCGCCCGGGTACGATTTAGGTTGTACAGCGATACATTAATAAATAATTGGAAAAAGACAATTACAATATTGTATGATAGAAAATTAGTACATATATACATACATACACATCATGTCTATCTCCCAGAAGGGTAGAGAGAGATTATGCACCTCCATTTACCATAATCCTGACATACCGACCTCCTTCGCTTTATCCACATTCACACATCCCTAATATAACAATATTGTATGATAGTGGTTTAGAATATTTTTTTTATTCAACATTAATCGTTTTGCGTACGACCACCAGCACAAATAGATTTCTGTTTGAGGTGACACGTGAAAGGGCTACATATAGTTGTCCGTGTGAAAAACATGCTCCACTCAAATCCACTCCAGCCACATTAAGTGTTTGACCCTGTGCCTTATTTATGGCCATACCAATACAAGCTCTTATTGAAAATTGGGCTCTTTTAAAATTAAAATGGCAAATCTGAGGGAATCCTTGATATTCTAGGTATTAAAACAGTTTCTCCAGTACCGCAGCCGGTAATTATCTAGAGTAGCGGTTTTTCTGAAGGAAACGTCCTAGACCAACGAAAGTAGCATTAATATGTTCTTCACAGCTTACCTTTTTAGTATTAACGTTAAAATAAGTAGAACATATTAAATAAATCGTCAAAAGTACGAGCAGTTTGGCCGCTCTGTTTACATCGGTCGCCATGTTTAATTGCTGCGCATCGCCATTTCCCATGCTACCTACCAGCCGCGGATATTCAGGAGTGCGTAATATTAAAATAAATAGAACGTATTAAATAAAATAGTTAATAGTACAAGTGGCCTGGGGCTTTTTTTACGTCGGACGCCTTAATTTTTGGTGAAGTAGTGCATTAGTGACGTGAACAAATGCGCATTGTGCCGTCACCTTATTGGCTGTGATCTGTAGATGTCATCATCACTGGATTTTACGTTGAGGTTGAGAAGTCATTAGTAGCATTTAAGAAGCGAGATAGTGTGGATGTGTTTTTTGCGATCATGAGTTCTGACGTCCGAATCTGACCGTGCAAAGGCTTGTAATTTAAGATTGGAGGGTGCAAAAACGAGTGCTTCTGTGCGTAATATTCGCCTTTGTGGCAAGTGTTACTTTATGTTGTACTAGATCGTGGTGTTTTGTCGATTGAGGAAAGATGCACTGCAGTTGAATGGGTCGCCTACCTAGGTGAGTTGATTCATAGACTTCCGGTGTGTTTAACTATTACTTTAAAACCCTAAAATCCTAGATTAGACTAAAATCCTAGCATAGTTTAAAACCTTAATATCCTAGATTAGACTAAAATCCTAGCATATTTTAAAACCCTAAAATCCTTGATTAGATTAAAATCCTAGCGTAGTTTAAAACCGTACAATCCTAGGTTATTTTAAAAACCTACAATTCTAGGTTAGTTAAAAAATGTAAAATAGTGATTCACTCGTCGTGGGGTTAGGTTCTGTTAGGTTAGGTGGGCACATATTATGAAATTAGTTGGACGTTAATGCCCCTAGTATATTCGTGTTCTGCATAATTAGTAGAGTGGAAATATAACACATTTTGGGGTGTTTGAAATTTTTTTACAGAAAAGTCGCTACTCTGGATAATTACCCCGCAGCCAGTTAGAATAGTACCTTCAATGAAATAACATTTTAAACTATTTATTTGTAATCAAGTCCCGTTGCATAATTTTGGTGGATTTATATTTTGCAATAAAATTATGAGAGCTCCAACTTTTAAAATCAGTTTGTGTGGTGGCATGCCAGAAGGATTCAATGGATTAAGAAATTCTGTGGGATAGTGCACAGTTTCTTCACCGTTGAGTACTGTATCTACTGAGTAATAAACTTGTGTTTGGGCATTGAATTTTGTGAGCACACTAATTCATGAATTTTTTGACTTGTTCGTTAGTAGGCGATAATATCGCTCTTTCTTTGAACCATAATAGTGCCTTATTTGAAAGGTTGTGTATTTCAGGGTATATGTTATCTATCATTCGTTGGTGGTCGGTGACAAAAACACATATATCACTATTGAGAGAAATTTTTCCACCACAATCCATTGGAAGCTCTCCATTTCCGACTTTCAGTAGCATGTCAGCAAACATACTGTTATCTTCTGAAGACATAAGTACTCTCATGTTTGTTTTGAGTGCTAGTTTTGTTACGTTGGGCCAAAGATATGATCTTTTTAATGATGTATTGACTTCATAAGCTTTAGTTCCTCTTGCCACCACCAGCAATATTTGACGAAAATCTCATGAGAATAAAACTGTGCAACCACCCATAGGTGTATTTGTAGTTCTTAAATCATGCATGGTCCTATCCAGAGCTTTGACAAAAGTTTTATGCAACACAGTAGCCTCATCCTAAACTATCAATGAACAGTTGTGTATTAGTTAAGATGTGCTACTTTGTTTTGAAATGTGACATATGCTTGTACCATCATCACAAACGTTCAAGGGAAGTTTAAATGTCGCATGTGCTGTTCTTCTTCCTTCTAAAAGAGTGGCTGTGATGCCAGATGATGCTATGGCAAGGGCAACATTACCGCTAGATCTGACTTTAGTTAGAAGCCAATTAATTAAGAATGTTTTACCTGTGCCGCGCGGAGTATAGCGGAAAAACATCTTTGTTTGTTATGGATAGGAGCAGGGCATCATAAACTGCTCTCTGATCGGGCTTCAGACTTGGTTTTTTATGTTTGAGTGTTTATGAAAGCCAAGATTGATCATACAATGTCTCGCTCAATAATTCAACATTGTTAAGGTCTAAATTAGCGTTAACTGCAAAGGAAGATAAAAATCTGTGATGGATTTGCCTGCTTGAAATTCTACTATTTTATTTACTTCAATTAACGCTTCGTCAAATATGTTCTGGTTATAATTTAAATCTACTAATCCTGATGCCCTCCGTACTCGATGTTATATATCTTCAGACATACATTCCCGATAATTATTACAAAGTCTCAACAGGTCAGTGATTTGGCAAAAAGCTATTAGGTTGGAAAATAAATATCTAAGCGATCCTGCTGAACTGCATAGTGCAACTTCTGACAGTGTTCTTTCCCAGTGAGTGTCGTCTTCTAGTAAACCCAAAGCTTTGCACGCAGCTTGAAAGGTGTCGTAAATGACCCATTCCACAGTTTTTAGATGTTCAAAAAAAGTGGGACCTTTAACCATGTGCAATAACATTCTTAAGTGAAAACATTCACTATCATTGGGATGGATAACGTATACTCTACCAAGCGCATCTGTTTTTTTAACGCCGTTGTAGCCCTCGACTGCCATACCTTGTTTCCTTCATTGAAATTTCCTATTATTTTGATTCCAGGTATAATAGGTTAGTACTTTGTCATAAGTGAGCCGTTTTTGCAAAGTCGTCTTCTGAGCACAATTTAAAACATCCTGTTATTGTCGTGTCACGGGGGTTACTTACAATATCATTGTCATTGTTTTCGTTGATGTAACCTTATCAATTTTCTAAATGATCCGCTAAATGTGTAATTGTAGGGGCTCTTTCATGTATACTGAACATTAAAATTTGCCAGACGGCTTCAGAACTGCAAATATATCTGCCAGATTGGTATTTTTGTATTTCATTGTGGAATTTTAGGTAAAAGTAGCCTGGTGCATACCTTTATTTATATATTTGCAAACATATTTAATACTCATTACTGAGCTGCATAATTCAACGTTTATGTGCGCATCAAAAACCCTAAGGAGTACTGGATTATAAGGTACGACCTATCTCTTATTTACGTATTTCCTTGTGCCTGACAATTGTGGTATGTCCATCGTCGCCTACATTAAACAGTTTTAATTATGAATTAATTTATTTTTATAAAGATTAAGTTCTTTATGGTTAGAAAATACAGTGAATTTTAAGTTTTTTTTTTACTGCGTAATTTAAGTTGTAAATATACTTTTTACTACTTATCTATTAAATATAAATATATGCTACTGCTGACTTTTTTGTGGATCATTTAAAGTTTACACAATTCTTACGTACATGATTTTGTTATATCTCTAAAAGATTAGGCAGCGTATTCCACGAGAGCACGATGGCTGCAAACTTTTTTCCCCGACTTGATTCACTAATACCGTTAATGCTCAGCTCCTATAAGTGCTAGGGCAATTTTTAATACACACAAACCTTCCTTGATAAATGCAGATCATAACAGTAGAAACCTCATCCAAATACTTCAATGTTTCTCGAGATTAGCGCAGTCATACAGACAGACTTCCTTTTATACTATGTAGGGATTATCACAAGAATTAAATATATTTGTTGTTGGAGGCTAATGACTCATGCTTGTTTTTCTTTGAAAATGAGCACTTAATAAAGTGATGCTCTTCAAATTATTTTCCTTTTACTTCTTGGTTACTAAAACCCAAATATTATTAAAACAATATTTTAACTAAGTGCGAATGGGAGTTGGGAAAGTATAAAATATTAATAAGGTAAGAGAGTCAATTTCATACAGTAAAATACTTAACTAGATCCACACATGCTTCCAACCCCCTGTGGAAGGTAAATGCACCTCACATTGGTAGTATAGTTAGTGGTTGTGTTTTATGTTTTTTAATTTTTTTTGCATTACTTTCTGCTGCCCCTCAAGGTCTTATGGGATGACCAAATTCAAATGGTTTTAAGAGTGTTTTGTTGTGCCTTTGTAGTAAGTGATAAACATAGGGTGTTTTACTATTGTTTTTTGTCTTTTCACTAAATATGTTTTCACAGATTGTGTCTGAGTTGCTCCTCAAGGATAAGCTCATTTGTGAAGCTATCTTGTGTGGTTTGGATACCACAGACGGTAACATGCAGATGTGTGTAAATCTTTGTGAGCAGCCTTGCCGGCTTCTGTTATTCTCTGTTTCATATAACTTCAGTAAAATTTGACAGACGTGACCAGCCTATACTGCATGTGAACAGTAAGCACCTACATTTGCAAAGTACTGTGTCAGCTGATGGTTGTTGCGGGATGTGTGTTATTATGTTGGCATATTTGCAATGTTTGTAGAGGAAAATATTATTCGCAATTAAAAATTTTAATGTGGAAGTTTAATGATAATTACAACATTTATGGTTAAAATTATGCTTATAGACTAAGGTACAGTTTTTCTGCTTTATAAAGCAAGGGCTTTAAAAACGTTTAGAAATATTATGGTAGAGCATGCAAACATTACGGTTATGTGAAAGGTCTCTACCAATCTCTCTTGTCTGTGGTTTTGACCCACCCTTTGAGCTCTCTTGTCCTAATTTATCTAAATGCTAGAATTCCTTGCTGGTGGTGTCNTCTGTGGTTTTGACCCACCCTTTGAGCTCTCTTGTCCTAATTTATCTAAATGCTAGAATTCCTTGCTGGTGGTGTCGGAATATTATATATGCAGTTAATTATGTTTGTATTTCATTAAATATAGTTCATTATAGGTGCCTTTTTAGAACTGTCCCATCAGTAAAATGAATTATTAGCACATGTCTGTCGCTATGTAGAAGGGTTTGTTGTGTGCTGTGGTTCACCATTTTCTTTGACCATCGCTAAGTCCAAGCGAAAAAGTATTTACGTTANGAAGGGTTTGTTGTGTGCTGTGGTTCACCATTTTCTTTGACCATCGCTAAGTCCAAGCGAAAAAGTATTTACGTTATGTCAAGAAATAGCTTAAGTGTTTTATTACATAATTGAATAGGTCAGCAAATAAATAATTTCATATCAAAGCAAGGCAAAAGTGATTTTAGTGAAGTAGTCATCCAAAGTTCGCCACGTGTTTAGGAATTACAAAGTGAACAGTAAGTTTTTGTGTTTTGTAAATAATGGTTTCTTAAATTGTTGTTAGAATATTTGAAATGTATTTGACCTTTTAAAAAACCTTGTTTTACCCTAATTGATTTTATTGAAACTCTTAACGATTTTTACTTGGGAAGTTAAATTTGCTGAAAATGTTTACATGGTGCATTTCGGTCATCTGAATTAACAGTGACGTATTTATTGCGTTTTGTCCTTGCGAGAGATTTTCAAATGTACATGGCCTAAATAAACGCCCTTTTAATGTAGTTCATTATATTAAAAATGCAACGATTTTTTTGTGTGTTGAGTATTTCTCACATTGGTACAAACAGCGACATATTTATAGCATTTAGTTCTTTTAATGAAATTAAAACTTTAAAGTTATAATAAATTCAATTTTATTTCCATACAACAAAATTTTCCACTGCAGCATTAAAACAATGTATGTTCCAATCGCCATTCTCTCATAACAACGAAGAACCACAAAACAATCATGTCTCATGAAAGACATTAAACTAGAGTTCCCCACACTACCAATAAAATAAACAGAAACCTAACTAGTATATTATGTGGTCATAAAAAAATATAACAGTGAAAATTGCAACCAGCTATAGTAGCCTAAGTACGGACTGAAGTTGCCAGTCTTTCAATGCCTGCCATTGGATTCGTAGTTTGTTTACAAAGATAGTTTTCTTCACGGACAGAACAGCTATGGCACAGGGATACATCTTAGCCGCACTTCTTTTCCTGAACTGTCAAAATTTACTGAAGTTATATGTAACTGAAATATGCCCATATGTTGATAATCTAGCATCCTTAGATCTTGTGGAGTAGTACTAGTTGTTTGCCATTAAAGTAGTCTTTTACAAAACATTGTTGAAAATATTGTCGATGAAATTAGTCCACAAGGGTTTCCTAGAACAAGAATGCATTTGGTACACCTTAGTATACGTATTGTAAATTTATTTAATATTCCCAATGATAAATTCAGTGATGTGCAAGTCTCCTCTTTACAGTATATTTTGGCACAGGTTGAAATCCTTACAAAATCCACGGGGACGCAGTGGCGTAGTGGCAAGACTATTTTCCTGCCACCTAGCCGAACTGGGTTTGATTCCTGGCGGGGTCGCTCCCGGATTTTTACATATGGGAATCATGCCGGACAATGCCGCTGGTCAGCATTTTTTCTCTGATATCTCCAGTTTCCCCTGCCCTTTCATTCCGGCGCTGCTCCGTACTCACCTCGTTTCACCATCATCAGCTCTCAAGACCTCAATGTTAAGAGCTGCACAAATCACTCCACTCCACTGACAAAATCCATGCAAAATGTAAAAGTAGTACCTTCCTTTCGATGATGGTTAAGAAACATATCTTGTTTTCACTGTACGTTAACAAATGATAACCTCAAAATTCACACATCCACAACCACCATTCGAAATTGTGTTACAACCATTCCTCTGGCTAACCTAGGTGGATTTTCTTGTCTTACCACTTCTACTTTTATCACTATTTGCATGCCAACTTTTACAGGCCCTCATTCCCTTCGTCAGAACAGAAAGCTTGTTGGCATTGCTTCCACTAATTTTGCCATGTCTCTCGCATAGCCTCTGCCTGTAATTTTGCTTTTTTTTTTTNGCTTGTTGGCATTGCTTCCACTAATTTTGCCATGTCTCTCGCATAGCCTCTGCCTGTAATTTTGCTTTTTTTTTTTAAAGGTAACTCACCTTTTGGTACACATGTTAAAAATTCCTTCAGTTACGAATGGATTTCATGTTNCTTTTTTTTTTTAAAGGTAACTCACCTTTTGGTACACATGTTAAAAATTCCTTCAGTTACGAATGGATTTCATGTTCCTATATTTCTGGACTTTAAGCAATATGAAATTGAAACAGACTAATACTATTTCGGAGGCATATCTATTGACAGTAATCTATCCATTTACTTGCAGACCTTTAGGAGAACATATTCACTTAGCCATAACACAATCTTTGTCTTTTGGTAAGTATCGTACAGATATTCGGCATTTTTTTCATACCCTCCAGGCTTCTGACCCATATAAGGTTAAAATCATTCATTAGACACTATAAGAACCAAATGAAAGCATGTCAGTTTATGTAAATAGTATCAAAGAGGCAGCAGCCATTTTGACGTTAGGTTTGCCAGAATCTGAAAAAGTATATCTGCTTGACACATACAGATTACTCCAAACATACACATTCTCAGATGGACAAAATTATTTAATACATAACAAAACATGGGCACACCAGGCCGTGAATACGTGCATGGCCATGCAGTAAGCAGATACTACTATTGAGGGCTCATGTTGCAGTGTGGCCCCAATATAGTTGGTGAGCCGAAAGCTGGCTGTGGGAGTAAATGAAAGTGATTCAAATAAAAAAATATCCAGAATTACTTATTAGTGAATAACAAGCGTGAAACACTCGCAGGCCATGTGATGCGCAGCTACCCAACATGAGCGCTGAAGAGCAACTCCTGAACCTCTGGCGGAGAACAGGGAGTCAATCCCTGTGCCGGAAATGAGGGCCTCTATTCCAGAGATGAAAGCACAACAATTGAGTGGCAGAGTTGAACAGAACACATTACACTAATGGCTGCTGACAGCACAAATGACTAGTAATTTTAACACTTATTATTGACATAACATTACCGTTACATAGCAATATAAAAAAGTAACACATATCTTAATTATACAGTTATAAACAATTTAATATACAGTTTTCCTGCAGTGGGCTGGGCTGGGCTTGATACACATGCAACAGCACATGGACACATCACATTGCATTACATGCAACAGTAGACTGGTGCATTACACATATAGCACATGGATGCATCACATGCAATACTGCACAAAGCACATCATATGCATAAAGTGCATGGGCACATCACATGTAACACTAGCTTTATGTTGTGCCACGATGGGCTAAGGTTGGCCAAGGCATGAGGTCGGATGTAATAGTACTGTGAAAATTGACACTTAGCATAGAGTATGGCAAAATAATATTGGCAAAAACAACACTTGAAGATGTGACAGATGTTGAGGACGACTTTTTAAAGACATGGACAACACATATGAGAACATTATTCAAATGGTTAAGTGTGTTAACAAAGAAAATCCCATGAACAAAATGTCCACAACTTACTTAAATTAATGGCTAAATGTTAACAAAAATGTTAAAATTTTCTACGTCACAACAGAAGATAAAGAAGCAACAAAAACATTAACGCTACCAACATTTAAAGTAGTAGGGATGAAAATTATGATAGTGTTGATAAAACAGATGTCACTTGAAGTGAGGCTGCTGCTGCATGGGACATTATACTGAAGTTTTCTGATCCCAAAAAAGACCTATTCATTATCAAAAGTAATGCAGGGTCATATATTTCATGAAAAATTTTTGCACAAAAGAAGACCGGCCATTAAACATTGTGACATTCATGGTGATGCAAGCAACATAGAAACCGAGTCAGTCATCTGCTTGTACGCATTCACTTTCAACTACAGCTGAAAATACTAAAATGTACCTTTTGTGTGGTTATTATGTATGTAAGAGATATAACAAATCATTTTTTAAGTCCTAAACATGTAATGTTTATTCTTTGTGGCTTTATTGTAAATAGGCAGTGTTTACTGATAACGCCAGTTAATGCAATTTTATAAATGTTGAAAATCGTTTTTACTATTTTGTGTTGCACTTAGTTTCCTTTACTGGCCCAGGGGCAGAGAGGGGAAGAAGCAATTATTGTTTCCACGTCTCCATCCTCTTTAACAGTGACGGGTCGTTTATGTAAGAATGTAATTTTTCTGTGGAGATTTGTCACTGACTGCCTGCCGTGGTAATTTAGCTGTCACATGCTGCCGCAGTATTTCACACTAATAATTGTTGGTACTTGTAAGTAATTTTAGGGTGTACTCAACATCTGATGTTAGCTTAGATAGGATACACATTTTAAGGGTTTTACAAACTTTTTGTCATGTAGTTAAGCACGTAGTTTTCAAATTTACTTTAGGAAAGGCCACCCATCTATATGTTTATTCTAAAGGTTAGTCACTAAACTTGGCACGTGCAGATGTTTGTTTTTTGCCTGCAATCTGTAACACTACATGCAGAGTTCAGTCAGTTGATTCATTCCTTAGAATATCTGCAAAAAAATATGACAATGCTGAAACTATCAAGAACTCCTACCTTAATCTACACTTTAAAATTTACTGGCAATTTTTGAAACACTATAAATTTGCATAGTTGAAGCAATCCTGTGTTTTAAGGAAATTTATGAGCTAGTTGAGCAGTCTGTTTTGAAGATTCGAGGCTCCACCAAAAAAGAAGTATCACAGAAAACCCATTGACTCAAAGTCAATTTGTCTTTGTCTTGAANCAGTCTGTTTTGAAGATTCGAGGCTCCACCAAAAAAGAAGTATCACAGAAAACCCATTGACTCAAAGTCAATTTGTCCTTGTCTTGAAAGTCTTTAAAAGTATATTTTTATACACTTTAGATTTGTCCAAACTGTTAACACACCGATCGTGCAGCAGCCCGTGGCATGGTGGTGATGATGTAAGCACATTTGACTTAATATGGTATTTACACTGGACTTAAATGGAATTTACACTGAAGTATTTTGAAGCTAGAAAAATAGGTAAAGAAATCAGAATTCCATGCATAGTTTCAAGCTAAGTTAATAAAGCTAATATATTGAATGATTCAACATAAAAATATTTGAAGAATAACTTTTACCTGCCTTTTATTGACTATGCCTGGACTAAGCTAAGAAAGGTTTCAAAAGCACAACTTTCTTTCATAACAGCCATATAGATTATCCAAACTCACAGTAATGCTGCAACTAGGGAGTTGAGAACCTTTTCTGAATATTACAAATCCATTTTGCCCTAATTTAATTATTGTTTGTGTAGCTTAACAACCATCATGTATTTTTTTCTATTGTATGATTGTGACTCAAGCGTTATATATATATATATATATACATATATATAATATATATATAATTTGTGTAATAGATAATAAGTTAAAAAAAATTAGTGTGTTAAATTATGCAAATTAATTCTTAATAATGAGTTTTCCCTTCAAAAATATTTCCTAGGTATGGCCACAGTAGTGTGTAAGGAACCTTTGTTTCCACACCTAGAATTGTAAGGAACCTTTGTTTTCACACCTAGAATNTGTAAGGAACCTTTGTTTCCACACCTAGAATTGTAAGGAACCTTTGTTTTCACACCTAGAATCAATAATTCTCTGTTTCATTTAAGATCTTAGGTAACACTATTTCAATATCATTACCATCAAAATTAGCCATTCAGAAGGACCATATACAGGATTTGCATCACCCAAACTGGTAGCATTCAGGGAAATTTAAGTTACTTTGATGTAATTTTTTGTAGCCTTTTATTTTTTCAAAAGAGGCAAGTGCATTATTGAATGGGAGCATAAACACAAATTTGATCTGGAACCTTTTCCTCTATCTGTTGTTGAATTTGTCTTACAATAACAGGGGAAATTGAAAAGCCTTCTTGGTAATTGATTTAATGCCAGTTTTCATGAGTGTCCTTTGCTCCCTGCTTGTAGAAAATGCACAGGAGTTGATATACCTTGGTTTCTTTTGAACTCAGTAGATCTTGATGGAGGCTAGCTTCAGTAGTCAGGCCTTGTTGCGTGTATTAGATCATGTTCTATATGATGTTTAGTTTAAATTTGTTTTTAATTTTGAGGATAATATTATTGTCTTTAATGAGACAATAGAAGAACACATCTTGCATCTGGAACAGGTGTTGGATTGCTTGCAGGTCTGACAGTGAACCTGCAGAAGCACATGTGGGCAAGTATTAATGTTTGGAAAAACAACAGAATGTAACTTACCAGTATACATTATCTCCAAGTCACTTTTGCTCTCTTACAGAAATGCATTTGTCAGATTCACTGAGAAAAGTAGAAGGAAAAAAATCCATGCTGTCAGAGAAAATTGTGAATATTTTAGGAAGTACTAAGCCAGAAGAAAAAGTTACTTTGGAAGCCAATGCTGTCAGATGTTCAGGCTATTGAGCAACAAATTCATCAAGCAGTAGTAGAAAGGATATTTTTTTGGTAATGTGATGGTTAATTTAATTTAGTTAATATGTAAATAAATGTAAACAAACTGGGATTATTTTTTGTGAAACTGTACTTATGGTAAATGCACCTGAAGTTGAAACTTCTCCATTTGAAATTGGTATATTGATAAAAACATTATTATTCAATATATCAACTGTGTTTATAGTGCAATATTGCCTATNCCATTTGAAATTGGTATATTGATAAAAACATTATTATTCAATATATCAACTGTGTTTATAGTGCAATATTGCCTATGGATTGTGCTTTTTTGAATGCAGCAGGTGGCATATCTGCTGGGTGAGTACAGAAGAAGAAGAAAAATATTTTGTAACTTTAATTGCTCTGTGTGAGAAGAATCCGCACTTGTTGATGGGTACCAGTATAGGCTGTTCACGGTTAATTGAGCAATTTTGTGGCCTTAGTTACTTTTTCCTTTCAGCCATTTTGTATCCTTTAACCACCTTTTTAAATAAATATTGCAATGTAAGTAATAAATACAGTGTATATATTCCACCACACTTGGAAGTTTACGTCTAAGGCTAAAATAAAATATAATTATTGACTTATGCCAAATGAAGAGGGCTTTCACTTAACCGTGAATAGCCTATAAGCACTTAAGTACAGTAGTTAGTGTCTGCATGGTGGAATGTGAGGTTATTTAGAATTTGGGTTGGTTTGAAAGCACACATACATGTTGNCCAAATGAAGAGGGCTTTCACTTAACCGTGAATAGCCTATAAGCATTTAAGTCAGTAGTTAGTGTCTGCATGGTGGAATGTGAGGTTATTTAGAATTTGGGTTGGTTTGAAAGCACACATACATGTTGCTTAACAAACTGAGTATAACTTTCATGCAAAATAAGTGTTTGGAGGTGTGTTTATGAGAGAGTCAACTTAAGGTACAGCAAAATCTCCATTGTACCACAAGTTGATAATGCCACTGATATTTCTTTTTAATACTAGGAGCAATAATAAGATAGTAACTGGTTCATAGTCACATATTAAAATCTTAAAAATAAACAAAATTTACTATTTTATTCCTCATAAAAAATGTAAGAAGATGAACATCAGGCACAGCATTAAATTACAATAACTACAAAGTCTATTGTCAATTGCTTCTTGCAAGAAATTCAAAGATTTTGTTTAAAATATGTAAATTTATTTCAGTATTCAGATGTCTGTAGAATCAAATAATACCTCAGAAGTCTTACAACCTCTAATTTTCAGCAAGTGTGAACTCCATTTTCAATTGCTGCTACAGGAAAATCAGTGATTTAATCTCAAATATGTAAATATATTTCAGTTTTGAGATTTATTTAGAATAAAATAATGCCTTGGAAGTTTATGTACAAACATTCGTTGATGCCAAAAATTTAGTTTAACAGAGTGCCTTGTAACAATTTTTCAGCAAGTGTGAATTTCATTTTCAGTTTCTTGCTGTGGGAAATAAGCATTTTTTATTAATATATAAGCCATACCTACATACAATCCAAAACATCAAAAATGCTATATACACAATTAAAAATATAAAAACCACTTTAATGGGAGGTAGGTTTTTGCACCTGCCGGCACCAATACTCTGCATCTTGTATACATTGGAAATAAAAGTCACTGCTGTCGATCCATGCTTATCTGCTTGCAACACGTAACTAACATACTGTTTTGAAATGGAAAATTGTTTGTATGCTAATTGGGTTCAGTTAACTGTAATGGAAATGTGTTTAATGCAATGTATTTTCTTTGCAGCTCATTGATTTTGACCAACACATTTCAATAAACCTAAATGGCAAGTTAATTTTTTTTTCACCAAAATTACATCTCTGCACTTGTTTTACTCAGTTGTATATATTCCTTATGTTATTCAAAAACTGAAAGGTGCATACCTGTACTGTACTGTAATATGTGATCTCTGACATTTCCTAGTCAGTATAAGGTTATTCCAGTTTTGTTGAGAAATCTATTAATAATTTTCTTGACAGGTACACCAAAACATTGCAGTGCATGGCAAAAATGTGCACATACCTATGCTAAAAGATCGCACTTACACTGAAGAGCCAAAAAAAAAACTGATACACCTGCCTAATATCGTGTAGCCCCCCCCCTCGAGCGCGCAGAAGTGCCGCAAGATGACGTGGCATGGACTCGACTCATGTCTGAAGGAATGCAGGAGGCAATTCACTCCATGAATCCTGCAGGGCAGTCCACAAATCCAATCTGCGCCAATTTGAGAAAGGGTTGCACGTCTGTCACGTTTAATGATTCTCGTCAGTCGTGGATTATCCCGTTCTTTCACAATCTTTTTCTGGCCGCAGCAATGTCGAAGATGTGATGTTTTACTGGATTCCTGATATTCACGGTATACTCGTGAAATGGTCATACACAAACATCCAAATGTTATTATTACCTCAGAGATGCTATGTCCCATCTCTCGTGCGCCGACTATAACACCACGTTCAAACTCACTAAAATCTTGATAACCTGCCATTGTAGCACAGCAGTAACAGATCTATCTGCCAACCGCATCACGTTACTCTGAATGGTTCCATACCTTGGTGATTTGCATATGCACACCTATACCAGTTTTTTGGCTCTTCAGTGTATAAAGTTTATTACAGCAAGACCCATATTTTATAAACGTTTAGCCAAACAAATTTTATTGAATATTTCAAAAGTTTTTGACTTTCACTGAAAATAAAATCAGTGCAAACTACCTTCTAACTTATTTACAACTCAAAACACCATCTTATTTCATGCACTGGGGAGATAACATGAGTATGGGTCCATGGTTAGAAATACTGACTAGGTTATTTTTAATGTTAGGTAGAGTACAGTCAGCTAAAGACCAGGGACATTAACAAATTATAATAATTTTTTATTTGAATTATGTTTTTTTCCAAGAATATTTATATCCCAACTAACAAAAACTATTCATCCAGTAATACAGTAATGCATATTTATTGTAATTCTGTTCACAAATGTTTTATACTAGTGTGTATTTGCCACTTTTAGTCATGTTTTTGAAAAACAGTGAAATGTTGAAACAATTCTGTGAAGCTCATTCTGAATGTTACAATATATTGTAAGCGTGAGGTTTAATACACAAGAAATAACACTCAGCTTTGCTCCTTTCGAGTTCCTACAAAACTGGCTGACAAACTTGCAAATACTTGATAACACTTGGCAAAATATACTGGTTTTATGGGCTCGTATAAATGTCTTTAAGAGATCAGGGATAATTAAAGCACAATTTTTAGAAGTATGATACAGTATAGTCAACACTGTCATTTAACTGTACCTTCCCACTTGTTTTATGTACTGTATAGAAATAACAAAGGAATATTTATGGATATACAAAAACAAATTATTTGACAACATACCTGGTGTTAAGACGCAGGCTGTGAGAATGTAAAAAGTCCATCTATTATTCACTTAATACAGCCGTTCACTTGGGGTTGGCCGTTCTTCTCCCTCCTTCCAATCCACCCAGCATGTATCATCCAAACCATTTTATTTATTTATTTATAATGAAAATAACACATTAAAAGAGATGAGTAAGAATACCAAGTTTATCTCGAAACTGTGAATAGCAGTAATAAATTCTGAAGTGACAGCCTTGCATGATATTAAATTGGGCTAGGTGTTATACAAAATTTCATGTGACCAAATACAATACATGAAATCTTGAAAAACAACAGGTATTTAGAGGTTGAGGATAAAACAGTGTAAGAATATTCAGACACAAAGGAATAAAATTGATCATAAAAAAAATTATGTTTCTTTTTCAAAGTTTTTATTAATTTTAAGTTACTGGCATTTTGTTATTTACATTATGTACTGAAAATGTTGATACTTGCTTATTTATGCTAATTGTTCAACCAAGAGTGAACAGTATATGACACTAATGTATGCAAGTGATTATGAAACTACTGTATTATATAATGATTCTATGCAAAAGTCATTATAATGACATTTACTCTTATATTACAAACTGCACTAAATGATGTGAACCAAATTNAATGATGTGAACAAAATTTATATATATATACATATCCCTACTCAAGTTACAAAATAATTTTCAGTCTGTAAGTCAATGTCAGAAAAACAAAAGTAGTTTGCTTGCAATCAGTGGCACTTAGAATGNATGATGTGAACCAAATTTATATATATACATATCCCTACTCAAGTTCCAAAATAATTTTCAGTCTGTAAGTCAATGTCAGAAAAACAAAAGTAGTTTGCTTGCAATCAGTGGCACTTAGAATGAAAAACATCCGTGCCCAAAAAAAAATNTGAAAAACATCTGTGCCCAAAAAAAAATCAATTGTAAGATTTCACAACAAATATCGTATCGCAGGAGTCATTCTGGTGATACTGCAAATTCATACCATACTATTCAACGAACCACTAATATGATAAAGAAAGTTGACAAGCATTTCAAATTACGAATAATGGGTCAAAAATATTTTTGTACCCTTTGTTAGACCTGTTATTTATATTTTCATTGAGATACAAAGCTAAAACTTGAAACCATAAAAACGCAGAGAACACTACAGACAGGCATATCTTTAAAGAAACAAACTATAATGTGGAAATGATCCATGCACTTGAATTTAAAGTCAAGCAGTATAAAAGATTGTATAGTTTTCTTAATTTGAAGATTAAAAAATTACACAGGCATTTATATGTGGAGATACACATTAAAGACTTACATTACTACATTAGGTGAATAAGAATGTTTTAATAACATCACAATAGCTGTCTAATCCATGTGACAATAATAAATATTTGTGTATGTATGTGGTGATATGCATTGAAGATGTACATTACTACATTAACAATATTTTAATTCACAATAACTGTCCAATCCATGTGGTTCACAATGTTCTAGGACCATGACCTTATATCTCACGAACTGACAATTAATTATGTAACTTACATTACTCATAGTGTTGTTGAGAGTCTGTAATTATGAAGAATCGTTCTTTTCTTGTAAAATACATATCAGGGTTATGAAGAATGTATGTATGGCTTTTGCAAATCTTACCAATAGGTACTATGGACTGTGTTGAAACAAACTATTATATGATGTGTTATGACCTGTTGGTTATATTATGCGCCATGTTAATTTTATTCTATAATCCCCAACTGTTGTCAACAAAAATGAAACAAAAGACTCAAATTAGTGTAGCCATTTCAATACATTTCAATGTTAGTATTCATGTTGGTTTTGGTGAGTCCAGACTGTGGTGCATTGATTTCTAAAATCTTTTAGAATTTCACTGTATGAAGTTTTACATCTAAATGGTTCATGATGTTTGACTGTTTAGGGAGTTGAGAATCTTTAGTTTTGAATGAATGTATCCAATTTTTTAGATACAACATGGCTGTGTCTTTACAAGTACTATTTTATAGATCATGGTGTTAATGGTAGTTGAATTGACCATGTAGAGTGATTATTCTCCATTGCAACAGTTCTTTGGTATATGTAAGTAATACAATAAGGTGCAGTACAATGTTTAGAAACATTTTTGGTGAGCCATGTGGTTAGAAAGAAGTCGTGTTACCTCTATTTGTTAATTGACAAATGGTTGTTTACCAACATCATACCAACGCAACACTATGACTGTATGGGCTGAATGTGCCNTATTTGTTAATTGACAAATGGTTGTTTACCAACATCATACCAACGCAACACTATGACTGTATGGGCTGAATGTGCCATTTTCTCTGCATAATATTGTTGAGTTTTGTGCGGTTTTTAGTTGTGAAACAAGTATTTCATAGTTTTTGTTGCCAATGCTGTTGATGGTAGTAGTTGTTTGTATTTTTTTTATTAGNGTTGTGAAACAAGTATTTCATAGTTTTTGTTGCCAATGCTGTTGATGGTAGTAGTTGTTTGTATTTTTTTTATTAGATTTTAGCAACTGTTGAAATTTTGTACAGACTGTAAAATAGCTGTAGAAAAGTAGATTCACGCAAAATCTGCACCACTTTACTTCCCGGAATGCAAGCAGTAGCAAGTGCAGAGGTTACACTGACAGTTATTTCTTCATGAGGATGGGCAGAAGTTAACCTACTCTTACTTGCAGCCTGGATTGTTGGCACTGCCCCTCGAATCACCAGAAGCTCATCTTCATCCTGGAACAGATTCCTGTCAAAATGAAGTTCACATAGGTAGGCCTGTATGTGTCTGAGAGATGGGCAATTAAGAAAGTCACTCAGTCCTTAACTGGTACCTGGAAGTGGAACCTGGTCCTTGGAAACCGCTTATTAGAATTACAACCACTCGCTGAGCACTGTCCACACATACATTGAGTAAACATTTTTCTTCGAACTAATAAGTTGCTATGAGATCATTTATAACTTTCTAACTTAAAAAACGCCAAAATACCAAACATAAAACACTTCTAAATGAGTCAACACACTGATTGAGTATTGTACTATGAAAATTTTGTAAACCTGGAAAACACTATGGTGTTATTTCATAAACATTATGTAAAATAATTATACAAAAATAATACAATTTTACATACTTTCTGATATTTTCAGAAATCAAAAATGATCTAGTATGACTGAAATGTTATGCTTTTCTTGCTGCTAGTGATTGTTTGGTCTCACAGCAAGGAGTAGGAACTAGAAAAATTTCCCATTGGAAAAAACAAAACTTTGACATGGATTTCTGTACTAGTTTCTTCCCCATGGGAAGAAGGAATGATTTCACAAGCACTGTAGACTCTATTTTATGTTTTGTTGATGGTATATATACACAAGTGTAACTATGCATGCATTGTGCATGAATTGGTTGTTTATACATCAAAAATACAAAATATAAATCAGAAAACTTAAATAAAATCGTAATCCAGTCAGGGCTCAACTGTATATAACTACACTATACAGCAATTTTTAATAACTTCCAATTTTTGATGTAATGGAGAACATTTGCTATTTTTTAAAAAGTGTAGTTTTGATTTGATGTATTATTTTTTTCATTTCGAGAATTATCTTTTTTTGCAGTTAGGGTTTATAGATAATCAAGATCTGAAAATTAAAATGTATCAATATTCAAGCACATTTAAAAAGTTTATTAGCAAATTACAGTGTTCCTGTGACTATTTAATACAAANTATTTGTTAATTGACAAATGGTTGTTTACCAACATCATACCAACGCAACACTATGACTGTATGGGCTGAATGTGCCTTTTTCTCTGCATAATATTGTTGAGTTTTGTGCGGTTTTTAGTTGTGAAACAAGTATTTCATAGTTTTTGTTGCCAATGCTGTTGATGGTAGTAGTTGTTTGTATTTTTTTATTACATTTTAGCAACTGTTGAAATTTTGTACAGACTGTAAAATAGATGTAGAAAAGTAGATTCACGCAAAATCTGCACCACTTTACTTCCCGGAATGCAAGCAGTAGCAAGTGCAGAGGTTACACTGACAGTTATTTCTTCATGAGGATGGGCAGAAGTTAACCTACTCTTACTTGCAGCCTGGATTGTTGGCACTGCCCCTCGAATCACCAGAAGCTCATCTTTATCCTGGAACAGATTCCTGTCAAAATGAAGTTCACATAGGTAGGCCTGTATGTGTCTGAGAGATGGGCAATTAAGAAAGTCACTCAGTCCTTAACTGGTACCTGGAAGTGAAACCTGGTCCTTGGAAACCGCTTATTAGAATTAGAATTACAACCACTCGCTGAGCACTGTCCACACATACATTGAGTAAACATTTTTCTTCGAACTAATAAGTTGCTATGAGATCATTTATAACTTTCTAACTTAAAAACCGCCAAAATACCAAACATAAAACACTTCTAAATGAGTCAACACACTGATTGAGTATTGTACTATGAAAATTTTGTAAACCCGGAAAACACTATGGTGTTATTTCATAAACATTATGTAAAATAATTATACAAAAATAATACAATTTTACATACTTTCTGATATTTTCAGAAATCAAAAATGATCTAGTATGACTGAAATGTTATGCTTTTCTTGCTGCTAGTGATTGTTTGGTCTCACAGCAAGGAGTAGGAACTAGAAAAATTTCCCATTGGAAAAAACAAAACTTTGACATGGATTTCTGTACTAGTTTCTTCCCCATGGGAAGAAGGAATGATTTCACAAGCACTGTAGACTCTATTTTATGTTTTGTTGATGGTATATATACACAAGTGTAACTATGCATGCATTGTGCATGAATTGGTTGTTTATACATCAAAAATACAAAATATAAATCAGAAAACTTAAATAAAATCGTAATCCAGTCAGGGCTCAACTGTATATAACTACACTATACAGCAATTTTTAATAACTTCCAATTTTTGATGTAATGGAGAACATTTGCTATTTTTTAAAAAGTGTAGTTTTGATTTGATGTATTTTTTTTTTCATTTCGAGAATTATCTTTTTTTGCAGTTAGGGTTTATAGATAAACAAGATCTGAAAATTTAAATGTATCAATATTCAAGCACATTTAAAAAGTTTATTAGCAAATTACAGTGTTCCTGTGACTATTTAATACAAATTTTGTTGGGGTTATGCACATTTGCAATTGTGTCAACCTGATGCACATCAAGTGTGAACTGATGGCACATGTTGATTATTCTTATAGAGATCATGTATTTTTAAAAAATGCTATGACATGGTCGGTTACCAGAGTTGGAATGTAATGATTATGGATTTGCCCGGCGCCACAGCTCCGCGGTGAGCTGATGAGATTTTTGGGTCGTTCGGCCGACGGCCCAGGGGTTCTCTGGTAACACACCGTCAGATATTAAGAAATTGCGAGCTGTATGGCCGCTGCGCACGCCTGAATTAATAACGCACTCAAGTTTTATATGTATATAATTATTTTATTGAACACTTTGATCAAACACGTGGTGACCGCGTGGTCATATAAACACACTGCTGGATTTTAATTACTTAAGGCGCGTGANCACTCAAGTTTTATATGTATATATTTATTTTATTGAAGACTTTGATCAAACACGTGGTGACCGCGTGGTCATATAAACACACTGCTGGATTATAATTACTTAAGGCACGTGACGTTGCTCTCTCCTCGGTGAGATGTAACGTAAAAATACTAGTTGCTTCGTGAATGATATGATGATGCGATTGCTGAGTGAGGTTGCAGCCTGAGAGGCTGGTACCGAGGTTCTTGTGAAACGAGAGACTTACCACGTCCGCTCGCGCCGAAGTGATGTTGCCTACTAGACTGCGCAATGCATCGGCTCGCGCCACCTAAGCACGGCCGACACCTGGCGGTGGAGAGATGAAACAAATGCGACTTAAAATGCTAATGAGACGTAAACATGATATACCTTATATAAACATAATTAAACACAATTTACATGATAAAACACAATTACCCTTGTACTTACATAATAAAACACCATTATATTAATATTAAATATAAGTATTGACTCGTAGCAGCCACTGCATTGCCAACTTGAAAATGTCACATGTCCCTGGCTGGCTATGTATGTGATGACTGTTTTGACACACGATAATTATGGTATACATCAATACTGAATAAATACTAAACACTAATGCACTCGTGCCCACAAGCCTGTCGGTGTGGTGCGTCTGGTGTGTGCACACTGCGGCAGTCAGTGGGCAAAAGGACTCGTGAACGTGCGGTTCACGTCAGCTACAACCAAACTATTTAGGAAAGATAGTTTGTACAAGTTTCCATACAAAGGGAAGGTTAGAAGTTCCATTTAGTATGTATGTTAAATGAGCTATTTAATTGACTTCCAAAAATTATTGCGTGCAAACATTTTCTTAACATTTTTACTTCAGGTGCAGCCACCCTAATTAAACTTTATGAATTAATTTTTTTTAATGAAGGTAGCAATAAAATCATATATTTTATTATCTTTTATTAGTGTTGTATGTAAATAAGTGTTAAAATATTGAAAGGAAATTAATAGATTGGGCAGGGTTTTGAATTCTTATCATTGGTGCTTATAGTGGCCCTTGTTTGGCAATATTTTCATTATTTTCCACATTATATTGTTACAAGATGCCAGAGGGGCGTATCCAACTTGGTGGGGGATGGAGGTCTTTATAAAAATAAAATAACTAAATTAGTTTTCCAATTTATTCACACAGCTAATATTTACATCCTTAAACTTTCTATCTCTACTATTACTCTTGTTATTCTCAGTAAGCACAGTATTTAATGTGTTTCCCAATTCTAATTAAAGTCCTTCCCAATGTGTTTGTTAGTTATAATGACTTAATTCACCCCCATTTGTCACTCATATACAGTCTGTCTATTGCCATCATTCCAAATGACTTACACTCATGCATCAAATTCAATAGTCTTACACACCAGTGTCACAGTCCACTGCACAGATGCTCGCAGTCCATAGACTTCACTTCAGCTGGTCATTCGCCACCACTTGATGCTTCGCTGACTCGTCGCTTCATTGTCTTTGTACAACTGTTTCTTAATGTTGTGCAGTGATCCAAACTTTCAAACTGTCTGCTTGGAAGCCNCGCTTCATTGTCTTTGTACAACTGTTTCTTAATGTTGTGCAGTGATCCAAACTTTCAAACTGTCTGCTTGGAAGCCTGTCGTGACTTTAGTAGTCTTGCTGGCCCGATCTAGTTGGTTCCCGCACCCGGAGTCATGCTGAGAGGCTAGGGCATTGACCAGAACATTCTTTCAAAGATAACATCAGAAATTTAATTCATTGAAGGTCAGGGGCACACGAGTTGTAATAAATTTATTGCATTGAAGNCGCTTCATTGTCTTTGTACAACTGTTTCTTAATGTTGTGCAGTGATCCAAACTTTCAAACTGTCTGCTTGGAAGCCCGTCGTGACTTTAGTAGTCTTGCTGGCCCGATCTAGTTGGTTCCCGCACCCGGAGTCATGCTGAGAGGCTAGGGCATTGACCAGAACATTCTCTCAAAGATAACATCAGAAATTTAATTCATTGAAGGTCAGGGGCACACGAGTTGTAATAAATTTATTGCATTGAAGAGGCACATGGTAACTTGCCTTTGTGAATTGCCACCATATTCTCACATTGCACTTGCGTGACATTCCTTCGCTCTCACAAGCAGGCCTGGGCAAGGAAAGCAATGAAGAGCAGCAACATTTAACACAGCCCCCTCCTCAAATCTGTTAGTCCAGAACAGACTCTGTAACATCTGGACCTTTGTACCGTGTCAGTCAGTCAATGTAGGCAGCCTTCAGCTTCGCCCAANCAGAACAGACTCTGTAACATCTGGACCTTTGTACCGTGTCAGTCAGTCAATGTAGGCAGCCTTCAGCTTCGCCCAAGAGCCTTGAAGACATCTGAAAGACCACATCATTGATCTTTTTTAGAATCGTGTAGAGGCCTTCCCAACATTTCTGCAGCTTCGAGTAGTGCCCTTTTTAAATCTGTGGGTTGTACAGCTACACCAGTTGATCTTGAAATGCCTTGCCTGACGTTTTCCTGTCATACCAGGTCTTCATAATTTCACTATATCTTAAAGGCTCTTGCTATAGTTCATTTCATATAAGAAGGCCACGTTCTGACAGTCAGTGAGTGGCAAATTGATGTATTCAAAACAAACAACGTGCCATTTACAAAATCCTGTATCAGCTGATGCACGAACGAACAAAAGTTAATATTACGTTGGCTATTCCGAGAGCAGTGTCGACACACATCAGACCTGCAGAAAATATGCAGATAAGAAAGAGTTCATAGATTAATTAATACATTTTATTTTACGCGTTCATAAAACAGCAGTTTTTAGTTTTAGAAACGAAACTTCGTGATGAAATAATAATGTATAGGTGTTCAAAATGAGATGCACAATAAAACGATCCGTATCAAAATGTAACGAAAAAATCGAAAGTTTCCAGACTCCAACCATGTGCTGCCATCTTGTGAGTTACAGGTGCGCCATCTGTTACAACATGCACTTCCACGCTATCTGTTATCCATATCCCAAACTACACCCAGAAACCTATTATAGTTTTGTTGTTTAAAATAACGTATTTACGCGCATATACAAATGGTTTTATTTTCCCGCGAGCTCTGTATAATTTTTAAAGTAACATATATTTAGTGTACATCGTTTATGAATGACCCTACACACATCCACCGAGCTCCGTTTACGAATGCAGCGCCACCCTAGCAGTTAACCAATTGCCACACGTAGCAGCACCTCCTGGACGCGTTGCCTCGCCACATCAAAGCCTATTCTTGACTTCTGTACATCTCTGTTTGCATTAGTACTGGATTTTCTCAAGCTANCTGCCTCGCCACATCAAAGCCTATTCTTGACTTCTGTACATCTCTGTTTGCATTAGTACTGGATTTTCTCAAGCTATTAGAATATGGTCATTGGTGCCTTACAGAGGGACTAATCCTTTCATTATTGGTTTGTAATGATGATGCAACTACAGAATTTCCCTTTGTATATTCCTTTAGACTATGGATGCTGCAGGTTATGATTGGATCCTCGTCTGACATACCCTGAAGCACTAGTAGCTCCAGTCGACTGCTTTACTCTCCTTCTCGATTTCACTATGCTGGTTGTTTGCCTCCCAAAGCACATCCTCCATGGGATTGCTATCTTCAGAGCCAATGCTGAGAGGGGTCATCACATCACTCGCTCCATGCCGTAGGCTTCTTTCACTGCCATGTGGCTTAGTGTGCGTAAGGCATCTGGACAATACGTGCAGGTCATTGTGTGCATTTTCCAACTGCTTTGTGACTTGTACAGCTTGAAGCATCAGCTCATTGATGTGGTGTCTCAGTTGTTGGGCATAAGCACGAAGTTCACAATTTTCTTCACGTAAGTGCTTGACTACGTTCATCAAAGCTATTTGTTCATTTCACCACATATTTTCCCGCTGTTGCTTTTGTTTATGCTCTTCTGTAGTGGGCAGTAGGCTCTCAGGTGCCCCAGCGGTCCACACGACCAACACTTCCACTGTTTAAATGTGGGGCGGCGAAGCTCTGTAGTGCGGACCCTGGAAGCAAGGTCCCTCATGGTTGTCTCCATCTCTTTCAAAGACTTTGTGATGCTGTTTTCGTTATTTCAGCACCATTGCTCGTACTGGATGTCAGGGTGCGGTCCTCTATCTTGCTGACTCCACCTCCAGAGCTCGGGCCAGGGCATCCTGCATGGTGTGGGGTGCAGCCAGGCATACCTCTTGCCATACCTCTGTGTTGGCAATGACATAGATGAAGAAGCCAACTGCAATTATGTCACGTGCATCCTCGGGGCACCTTTCCAGAGATAAGTGGGACAGCCGCACTATGTCTTGTCATAGCTCCTACATTGGCCCTTCTGGTTGCTGGATGCGGCCTTGCAGTTGGCATGGTGGGCATGTCACAAGTATTGGTCACCAAAACAAAGCTCCAAGGCCAACACCAGTGTGGAGTACTCCAGCTGATGTCGCTCTGGCAGAGATTTTAATGTGCTAAGTGCAGAGGTCTGTGAGTACAGCCACAAGGTAGTAAGACTGTTGTTCCGCTGACCAGTCATACAAAGTGATGACTATTTCAAACTGGTGTTTGTACTCCCGCCATGACGTCTGGCCATCATAAGGGGCATGTTTAATTGCAACCCCCTTCCCCACTCTTGTCTTTGCAACACTAGTGACATAGGAGAGCTGACTGTGGTCATCCGAGGTACTGTATTGGCCACGACTTGGATTTCTTCTACCACTTACCTCAGCTGCTTTTGCAGAAATTGGGGAACTCCGCTATTGAAGAAATTCCTGCCATTCTTTCTTCATTGCACTCATTTCATTCTCCACACTGTCCACTCTCCCACTGACACTGTCAATTTTCTTGTCGACATAGTCAAGTCTCGTATTCANATTTCATTCTCCACACTGTCCACTCTCCCACTGACACTGTCAATTTTCTTGTCGACATAGTCAAGTCTCGTATTCATTGTCTATATTTTTATTTACAGTGTCTATTTTATTTTCTACATTTTCATTTATGGTGTCAATTTTCCTATGTACAAAATCACTTACATTAAATATCTGATGGTATACATTCTCATTTACATTTTCTATTACACTACTTATTTGGAAATTTACAATTTCATTTACACTTNAATCTGATGGTATACATTCTCATTTACATTTTCTATTACACTACTTATTTGGAAATTTACAATTTCATTTACACTTTCTTCCACCCTACTAATTTTGCTATCAAGGCTATTAATTCTTGTGCTCACACTAACATTTGGCTATCTAGCCCCTCAATTGATACTCGCAGTGCTTCCAGTTCTGCAGACCTGTTTCTAGTTAACATTCACTGTGATGGTTGTACAAAATGGTCTTAATTTTGTGGCCTACAGCTATCACAATTAATTAATTGTTATTACTAGCCTATTGCCTAACTTTATTTACAATTAAATGCCTCCATCCCACTTCTGACATCAGTGTTAGAAAATGCCAGAAGGGCATACCCGAGTTTGTGGTGGATAGAGATCTTAATAAAAATGAAAGAACTAAATTTTAATTTTAATTTATTCACACTGCTACTATTTACAGCCTCAAACCATTTATCTCCACTATAACTCTAGTTATTCTCAGTGATCATAATAGTTAGTGTCTATCTCAGTTCTAATTAAAGTCCTTCTTGGTGTTCCTATATTGGTTATACTGACTTAATTCACTCCGTTATTTATACATGTTGAGTATGTCTACTGTCATAAATACAATTCAATATTCCCACCCACCAGTCTCACTCTTCACTGCACCAATGCTCGCAGTCTGCAGACTTCACACCTGCTGGTCACTCTCACCACCACTTGACGCTCTGCTGGCTCGTCTCTCCATTGCATTTACATACCTGTCACTTAATGTTGCATAATCCTCCAGACTTTCAAATTGTAGGGTTAAAGGCCATTGCAGCTTAAGTACTCTTGCTGGCCCAATTTAGAAGATTACCAGCACCCCATGTCATGCTGAGAGAGACTAGGGCATTGACCAGAACATTTTTTCAAAGATAACCTCAGAAATTTAATCCGATGAAGGTCAGGGGCATATGAGTTGTTTTTAGGCTTATCGCGGAAGCATGTGGTGGCTTGTCTTGGTTAATCACTGCCTGCTTTTCACATTACACTCACTTGATATTCCTTTGCCCTTGTGAGCAGGACAGGTAAAGGGAAGTAATGAAGAGAAGCAACATGTAACAATATGTTCTAAGGTAAGAACTTATACTGGTGTGGTAGCTAACAGGCCTCTATAGTTTTTTATTAACAGGGTGCCCGGCAACCAGAAAACCTNGGTGTGGTAGCTAACAGGCCTCTATAGTTTTTTATTAACAGGGTGCCCGGCAACCAGAAAACCTGGACAAGTCAAGGAAATTTTGTGGTAGGGAAAAGTCAGGGAAATGTTTGGGAATTTTGAGAAATTTCTGGAAATTTTCAAAGTGCATACGTGCCAACTTTGACGATTCTTCCATATGTTTTATGGAAAGCATGTAAGCCTTGCAGTTTTATGGAAGCAACTGAAATTTTATGCTTTTCTTTATGCCTGTTTCCTATTGCACCATGCCTCTGACGTGAATTACAATGACGTCTAATGATACCATAAATGTGGCATATGTACCATATATTTGTCCAAAATGCCACATGCTGTGTTATAAAGTAAGGAGATAATACCGTAGTTTCACAAACTATGGCCAGTACATCACATTTTTGGTTCCAGAGTACCATATAATTTGCTGATCTGACAGAGATTAAGTAAGCGTAACTGATGATTACCGAAGCCATAATAATTTATGCGATCACCAAAATACGTGGATATTAGTAACTTTCCTACAAAATTATAAATATTTAGTCCTACTACTGTATAAGACAGTAATTATGGTAAATGTCAACAAAACTGCATGCAAGCGGCAAAGGAGAGACCGCTTTCTTTGTCGCATATGTATCAATCATTCTGGTCAATTAATTTTGCTTGCTGTTGATGTATAACCAGACCAGCAATATACTTAGTTATCTATGGATTTGATAAGCCATTGTTTCATGGGCTTTTACTAGAAAAGTTACAATGTACAGTAAATAATGTTTTGTGAGTGTTGCTATTTTACGCCTAGTAAAATGTCTCGAGTACAAGCAAACTGAATTTAATCCTTGGGCACTTGACATTTGTTGGTGCACAAAAGTTTCAGACAGTAAATTTTCATAGTTTAGTAAATTGTGTAAAACTGTCTTGGTCGTCATTAATATAGGAAAGCAGGCTCTTTCAAGCCAATTAAGGAATAAAAAAATTCCAACTTGTAAACAACGCAGTGAATTTCTCAAGCACCGTTAGAGAATTTTTTTTTTTAAACTTTGCCTGATGCTGAATGTCAATTGTCCACCACAAAAGTCAATGAAAAAAACTTGTCTAAACCTGTGGTACCTTCAGGTAACATCAAAATACACTCATTTGCAAAAAAAATTGATCAGCATAAATGAATTAAGCGATTACAATGAAGGTTGCCACACAGTATCATCATAGCTAACGTGTGTCCCATTTGCGTTTAATGTGGTTTGCTTGCACGGATGTGCCACTAGGGGGCATACATGTCCCTCCATCATTCATAGATCTAAGACACCAAATAAGTCCTTAGTAGCACTGTTAGCCACAGAGCCAAGTTCACTGAACATGCAGCATGCCCTGATGGTGCATTCGGCAACCCGTTACCCAGTTAGATAAGTTTGAGAGAGACTGCATCGTTGGCCTACGAAAGGCAGGTTGGGCATTTCGGCACATTGCTTATCACTTGAACCGTTCTGCCTACATTATAAGTCAGTGTAAGATGCAGTGGGAAAAGAAAGGTACACACAACTGTCGAGAAGGTTTGGGTCGACCTCGTTAGACCACCAGCAAGGAGGATTATTTCATTGTGTGACAGGCTGTAAGCACTCCACGGGCATCGCTGCGCACAATCTAGGGACATATCACCTCAGCTGGGGATACGCCTGTGTTCACCAGTACCATATCTAGGTGGCTAGCAGAGTAGTATCTGTCCTCACAACGTTCCTTACTATCAATATCATTATGACCTGAGCATTGCCAAGTACGCGTAACCTTCTGCCGGGAATGGACAGCATGGCAACTTGCTCATTGGCGATGAGTGGTGTTGAGTGATGAATCATGCTTTTTCTGGATACAGACAACTGCCGAATTCGAGTCTAGAGACGTCTTGGCGAGCGCTGTGATCCATGCTTCATTATAGTGTGGCACATTGCCTCAACGAGTGGTGTCATGGTGTGGGGTGCCATTTCGTACTATTTCTGCACCCTTTTGGTGGTGATTGAAAAAACCCTGATGGTGTGGTGGTACATCTAAGAAATTCTGCGATCTCGTGCACTCTCCTTCCTGGTGCAACTTCACAATCCCATTTTCCAGCAGGCTAATGCTTGGCCTCACACAGTACAGGTATCTCTGACCTGCCATTGTGATGTCAACATCCTTCCTTTTTCCAGCAAGGTCACCAGACCTGTCGCTCATCGAGAATGTTTGGTTCCAGATGGGATGGATGTTTGGCCAGCAGCAACTGTGGTGAATTTGGTGGGTCAGTTGTGCCAACTGTGGCAGGATCTTCCTTAGGAGAACATCCAACATCTGTATGCCTCCATGCTTGACCGTATCGCTGCCTGTCTCCATGCTATATGTGGTCTAACACCATACTAGGTGCATATTGCAAGTGTTGGTCCCCTGCAAAACATTTTTGATGTAGTACAATAATTTGATGTTTTCTGTATACATTTTACTGTGTCCTGTGCCTGTACCCACGTGCATGCTCCTGAAATGGCTCCTTCAGTGTGATCCATTGTTTTGCAAATGAGTATATTTCCAAACCACTCATCCTAGAATTGTGATTTGCCTTGCAAACCCCAAGCTAAAAATATTTTGGTGGTCAAATGATATTCAAGCAAACATGATGTTTCAAAAGCCAAAATTTTGTGGTGTTTGCATGTAGTAATGCAACATACTTCACTAAGGTCTGTTGCTAATAAAAAAAAAACAAAATTAGCACACACAATTGTGTCATGCCTTGCACCTTACTTCCGAAAGGAAATTTTATAAATACTGTTGATGACTTTGATTATGTTATAGCTTTGAAACAAATATTTACGTCAGATTCTGGGACGAGGAAAAGAAAACTGTTGCTACATGATACTACGATTCTTCATTTCTTGGCCATGTAACAGCAAATGATTTATTACATTCATTTCAGACATATTTGGCAGACATTAATATGGAAAAGTTATTCAGATTTCTATGGACAGTCCCAATGTCAAAAAAATTTTGCCAAATTTTAGAAACAGATGACAGAGACAACCAAGATTTTGCTCAACATTGGCAGTTGTGGGCTGCACATTCTTCACTGCATTTTTAAAGTTGGCGTAAAAAGCTTGAGTTGGGAAATTGTTGAATTTTTGAAAGCTTTGTATAACTCGTGGCATCATGTACCTGTCCCGAGATTTGATTTTATATCCATTACACGTTCTTCATTATATACCCTAAAGTTCTGTTTCTTTTGTTGGCTTGAGAACGCAGGTTGCAGACAGATCTTTGAAAATACACACAAGTGTTAAGTGTGTTACACATGTTACTGCATAAAAAAAAGAAACCAACTTTAATAGTTTTTGTATTTTTGCAAGTCCATGAAAGACAAAGACTTTAAGTGCAAAATTGGCATTTTTTAAATTTGTGGCTTTAGAACTCAAACCTTTTTTAAGGGCGTTTGTCACATGCACCATTGGCTCCATTCCTGTACAACAGATTTTCATTGCATATCAGGAACTTGATGGAAAAGATAGCAAAGCCAGATGTTTTGAAGGAGTCAATTAGATGACATGAAAAAAAATCTTCTGCCACCTAAATTTGTTGATACAGGTTATGAGACAAGAATTGCTCTTTCGCAAGCTAAATCATCAGAGTGAGAAATTCTAAAGTCACAAAAATGAGTCTCTTACATTTTTACAAACATTGATTTAAAAATTAATGTACCATTTTCATCTTCACTTTAAGTTGACCAAAGCTCTTTCTTGTTTTGTCCCTATGGTTGTTAACACATTCAGTAGTTGCTGAGGAACATTTGTCAGGTACATTGGAAATAAATTGCAAAAACAAATTGCTGTCTGGTAACTTAGCTGACTAAGTACTCAAAGTATAAAGAATTATGTGCTCGGGAATGTGTACAGGCTAAACTGGCTGCATATAGATGAAAATTCTGTAGCACGCAACAAAATTTGGTTTAGGCTGTTGGAATTCGTTAGTTTTGAACCTTTGCCACATTTCATAAAGTTGATACTAATATTGTCGTATGGAAATGCCTCACCAGAAAGAGGCTTTACTGTTAATAAAGAGTGCCAAGTAAAAATATGAAAAATTAGTCTTTAGTTGCACAGCACATGGTTTATGACGTGCTGCATGTGGTATTGACAAAGTGCAAATATCAGAAAATTAATCCATTTTGCACAAAATGATTATACATTCTATGAGGATACTGTAGAGCAAAAAATTAAAGAATAGGAAGAAGAACCAAAATGTAAATAAGAGAAACAAAGATGAATTTTAGCATTAGCTGAATTGGAAACCAAAAACATTGATAAAAGGCTGTTCACGATAAAGTGAACCCTTTGAAAGCACTGCTAAGTTTTACTTTTAGGCCGTACTAATCAAAATAAACACTTTCATGTGACTTTGATATGGTGTTTATATCAGCTGACTCTATATCCACTGCATACTCATTAAATGAATAATGAAAAGTAATAAATATTTTAATGGGCACTATAGACACGTACATGTCAATGTGGCACTATAGACCTGTACATTTTAATGTCAATATATTATATTGGTTTGTGAATTTAGACTGATGTTCATGATTTTTTTATTTTTGGACATAAATCAATTTCTTTAACTGTGGTCAACACTTCCGAGGTCATAAAAAAATACGTTTGGTTTAGGTTGTCAACAGAACAGCAGAAGAAATAAACATTATTATTTTTCTCAGATATAAAAACAATGCCAAGACATTTAGAATGTTTACCTTTAAAAAGTGTGAAACGCTGAAATGTTTGCTTACTATACGTACATATCGTACTCACAATAAAGACAGTTTTAGATAATACATTCTATTTACTCCTTCATACAGAAGAAAACATGCCTTAAACAGTTATTAAATAACCTAAGAATTATGTTTAACAACATTTACAAGTAGAATTTTAATGCATAAATACCTCACAAATTAATGTTTTAATACAAAACTATGCACAAGCAAATGGCAGGCATTGCTATTATATTACAAGTAAGTAAAACAGTTATCATGATGTCTAGAAACTAAATGGATGAACAGGACTGTTCCAAATTTTTACAGCTTACTTCCATAGTAATATTTGCCACTCAATGCAAGTTGACGTGACCAAGCTTGGCTATGGCGAAAAAGCCAACTTGATCTGCGGTGTTCCCAGAGTTGTTAAGTAAAATGTGGGTGCCCGGCGCCACATCTTTGCGGTGAGCTGATGAGATAGGGTCGTTCGTCGACGGCCTAGGGGCTCTGGTGAACACTCCGTCAGACACACTATGCCGAGGTTGTCGGCCACCTCGCACGCCGTACTTGATTATCAATAAAGAAACAGTGATGCTGGTTGTGAAGGTATTTATTACCCTGTTATGTACACTCAACTACACAGAAGGCACGTGGCCTGAATGGCCCGGAACTACAAGCGACCACGTGGTCTTATAACCTGAGTCTCGAGATGCACTTTTGATTTCCAATAAATAATCACGTCGCTCTCCCCCCGACACTATGCAAGTTAAATAATAAAATATATGAAGATAATGATTTATGATGTTGTGGATGCGACTGGATACTATTCGACAGATGATGTCCTTGCTAGTTCTTCTGCGGCATGGGAGAGCTTAACGTCTGTGCTCGTCCAAGTCCTGGCGATTACTGCCGGAAATGTGCGTCGGCTTCCGCCGCCTAGACGCCGCCGACGCCATGCGGTGGTACAGTGAAACATAATATACACTAAAAGATGATTATGGGATGAAAAATGATATGAACTAAATTAACACAACAAAACATAATTACAATTACACAAATACATAATAAAAATGATAATACTTATTCTAAATGTTTTCATTGCACCAGCCACAGCATTGCCAAATGTAGAATGTCACATGTCTCTGGCTGTGGCTGGGCAAATTGTCTCCTGATGACAAAACAAATTATAAATGAATTACGCACTGACATTATTTACAAATACACTGATGAAATAAACTGAATAAATAATAAACACTAATGCACACGTGCCCACAAGCCTGTCGGTGTGGTGTGTGTGGTGTGGACATACTACGGCAGTCAGTGGGCAAAAGGACTCGTGAACGTGCGGTTCACGTCAAAGTTTCGTGAAAATACGTATAGTCACACAGTTTTTAAAGCACAGAACACTAACATTTGCTGAGGCCTATTGTTTACTTTAAAAAAAAAATCACTTCGCTTATAAAATTTAAATTCCTGCACTGATATGAACGTATCTTCTCCAGAATACTAAAAACGCAATACCTAGCTGATGACAGTATATTTCGTGAACCTGCACCCACACATTTAATGTAGAATCTAATTTTGCATCAAACTACTTAACCTTGAATGTTTGTCATGGAAGCTAGGAAGCTAGTATTTACTGTTTAATATATGGGCTTATATAAATTAAACCATTCGGACAGATGACACAATACTGTTTTNGGAAGCTAGTATTTACTGTTTAATATATGGGCTTATATAAATTAAACCATTCGGACAGATGACACAATACTGTTTTAATGTATTCCTAACATTCAAGGAATGTTTCACGTGCAGTATGAAACATTTTCATGATGTTAGTGTTTCAGAACAAGTGGCATACATGCCGAAGTATTAACTTATAAACTGGGAGTCGTGTAGTTACTAAATAACACATACACATTTCCAAAGTTTCTTCAAATTTATTCAAAGTTTAAAATTTATACAGACTTGAATTGCATGAAGTAGCACATTTTCCTAGTCTGCATATTATGTAAATTTCCAAAAATTTCTGAGACATGAAACAACATGGCAATACAGCATAAAGCAATAACAAACAATGCCACTTCACTCACAACATGTATAAAATTATTTGATGTATTATGTAAATTAATACTTTATTTCAGCAGTTACGAACTGAAACTTAAAATTGCATTAGTCGTGAACTGATATTTTGTTGATGCACGAGCGCAGACCGGAAAAAAAAACAAAACAATAAACCAGGTAACTTGAGCATTGCATCAGCCAGATAATGATGTGAACGAGTTATAAACATAATTTTGTTACAACCAAGCCAAATTTTATTCTTATTCGCATGCAAAAAAAAGAAACTGAATTACAGGTGACAAATATTTTTAACTTTACAACTAGTTAAGACAAGGAGCCACGGTGGTATAGTGGTTAGACTACTTGCCTCCCACCTAGGCAAACTGGATTCGTTTACTGGTGGGGTTGCTCCTGGATTTTGCATGTGGGAATTGCGCCGGACGATGATGCTGGTCAAGAGGTTTTTTCGGGGACCTTCCATTTCCCCCGCCCTTTCATTCCAGCGCTGCTCTATACTCGCCTTGCTTCAACCTCATCGGCTCTCAAGACCTCGTTGTTAAGAGCCACCCAAATATCTTCACTCTCTTCACCCACTAACTAGTAAGACATTAAAAAATGGAACTACTTCCCTTAGTTCACTGCCAACATAACTTTGAGGATTGTTCTCTGTGCTTACGTTAAAATATATACAGTTACTAGGAGTAAATATTTTTTTGTAGGCTTATTTCAAGAGTGCTCACGTTATCTCAAATCAGCTTTACTTGAAGGAAGCAGCTCTAATAGACAAAAAAATGCAGAACTTAAAAAACTGAAAAATGTTCTGTATCATGAACATAATTTCAATTTCATTTTTATGTGTAGTATGTAAACTTAATTTTGTGTTTTGATTATGGAAATGCTTTGATTCATAGTATTTTTACATGCTTGCTGCTCTGCATCACTTCCCTTGCCCCATCCCGCTCAAGCGAGTGAAACAGTGTGCAAATGGCAGAGTGGTAATGCGAGAAGAGTGCAGCAATTTGCAAAGGTGAGCTGCCATGTGTGCCAGATAAGCCTTGAACTACGCTCCTGACCTCAGAGGATTGAATTTATGGTGTTATCTTTGAAAGAATGGTCTGGTCATCGCCCTTACCTCCCTCAGTGAGATTCGTGGATCAGGGAATTTTGATTGGGTCAGCGAGACTACTTAAGCCATGACTGATCCCCCGAGCCGACAGTCCAGAGTTTGGGGGATTGTGAGACCTTAAGTACCAGGTGAAGTCTGCGGAATGTGAGCATCGGTACAGTGAATACAGAGACTGACAAGGGGGAAGGGGGGACTATTGAACTGGATGGGTGACAGACATTTGGAATGATGGCAATAGACAGATTGAATATGTGTAAATAATAAGTGTGAATTAAGTGATTGCAACCAATATAGAGACACTGATGACTTTAATTAGAATCAAGATAAACATAAAATATTGCACTCACTGAGAATAAGAAAAGTAATAGTAGGAATAGGTTGTTTAATGTTGTAAAAAAAAAGCTTCGTAAATAAATTTTTTTAGTTTAAATCAAGAAAATAAAAATGATTCTTGGGGTTCCCCCATGGACTCGGATATGCCCCTCTGGCATCTTGTAACACTGGAGTCAGAAGTGGGATGGAGGCATACAATTGTAAATCAAGTTAGACAATAGGCAAGTAATTAGTGGTATTAAATCTTATTAATTGTAATAGTTTTAGGCTGAAATATTAGGACTGTTGTGCAAGCATTGCAGTAAATGTTAACCACAAAAATGTCTGCAGTCCTGGAAGCACTGTGAGCATTAATTGAGGGATTAAGTAGCCAAGTGAGCGCAAGTGTTAATAAATAACCTTAATGACAAAATTAGTAGTGTGAAAAAAAGTTTAATGAAACTGTAAATACCTAAATTAGTACTGTAATGGAAAGTGTAAATTAAACTGTAAATAGTGTGAACAAGAATGTAAGCAGTCAGATAACAAATGTAAGTGATTTAGTAGATAAGAAAATAGACACAGTAAATTAAAATGTTTATATTAAAATAGAAGGCCTTAGCAAGTTAGTGAAGGAAAGAGTTGTTTGAACAAGAAAATCAACAGTGTGAGTGAAATAGTGAACAGTGTAAACAAAAGGATGGACAGTGTCAAGAATGAAGTAAAACATGAGTGCATTAGAGAAGAAATGACAGGAATTCCTTCAGCAATGGTGTTCCACTATCACCACACCGACAGAGGATATAAGTGAGGAAGCAGTGCAAGTTGTAAACACTATAGCTACCTCCAAGGATAGCCAGCAGCTCTACAGCATTGGTGAAGGAGAGGTGAAGGGGGTCACGATTAAGCAGGAGAACCAACACCAATTTGAAATAGTTGTCACCCTGAATAGCTGGTCAGAAGAACAGCGGGTGTACTACCTCGCTACTGTACAGACAGGCCCTGCACTGAGCATACTACAACATTTGCCACAGCAACATCGACTGGAATATACCACACTGGTGTCAATCTTGGAGCTATGTTTTGGTGACTGATACCTGGGACATGCCCACCATACCCAACTGCGAAATCTCACCCAGTAACCAGGAGAGCCATTGTCGGAACTATAGCAAGATATTGTACGGCTGTCCCACTTATCTCTGGAAGGGTGCCCTGAGGAGGCGTGGGACATCATCCCAGTCAGCTTCTTCATTGATGCCATTGCCGTTACAGAGGTTTGACAAGTGGTACATCTGGCTGCTCCCCTACCATGCAGGACGCCCTTGCCTGAGCACTGTAGTTGGAGTCAGGAAGACAGGGGTCTGCACCCCGACGTCCAGTATGGGCAGTGACGCTGAACAAAGATAAGGACAGCATCAAGAAGACTTCGAAATAAATGCAGACAACCGTGAAAGACATTGCTTCCAGGGTCTACATTACAGAGCTCCATCGCCCCCACCCAAATGACCTGAGTGTTGGTTATGTGAAAGGCCAGGGCACCTGAGAGCCTACTGTCTACAACAGCAGCAACAGAATCAGAGGGAAAATAGGCAGCAACAGGCTGTGTGAGAATACGTCCCTCATTAGAAAAACTCTAACTGGGGCAACCACAACAGTAGTAAGATTAGACATCCTCGAGCCTTCCCCCTAGTGATCGTCTGACGACAGTATGGAATGATGCTATTTGAATACAGTAACAGGTGAGGCCACACCAATGAAAGGTAAGAGAAGAGTGAACTTGAAACTTGGTGACCCTAGCCTAGAGCACAATATACATAGCAGAAATATATACCAAATATATTTTGGGGCTTAATGTACTATGTAGACTGTGGTGCTATATCTATACTCAACTTGGTGTGCTACAGGTAGGCAGTACAGAGTTGGTGGTGACAACATGGCATGACTTAGTCTTGCCACTTAGCTGCCCAGTAGTCAGTTCTCAAACCACTGTGCTACCCACTTCTAGTGAAATTGTCATTACAAGCAGATGTAAACGAAAAATTGTCATATATTTGAGTCTAATTGAGCCAGCAGAGAAAGGTGGTGTACTGCCAGGCAATGTCATTGTAGCAAGGACTTTGATATGTCTCAGATTATTCTAGAGTAAATCAAATTGAATGTCCTCTACCAGAAGTACTAATATATATATATATATAGACACACACCACACAGAGGTGACAAATGTCATGGGATAGCAATATGCAAATATACAGATGGCAGTAGTATCGCGCACAAAATGTATAAATGGGCAGTGCATTGGTTGGGCTTTCATTTGTAGTCAAGTGATTCATGTGAAAAGGTTTCTTACGTGATTATGGCCGCACGACATGAATTAACAGACTGTGAACGCGGAATGGTAGTTGGAGCTAGAAGCATGGGACATTCCATTTTGGAAATTGTTAGGGAATTCAACATTCCGAGATCCACAGTGTCAAGAGTGTGCCGAGATTACCTAATTTCAGGCATAACATCCCACCATGGACAACGCAGTGGCCGACCGCCTGCACTTAATGACGGAGACGGACGACGTGTTCGCAAAATGGTCAGTGTTAAAAGACAAGCAACACTGCGTGAAATAACCGCAGGAATCAATGTGGGACATACGACGGACGTGTCCGTTAGGACAGTGCGGCGAACTTTGGCTGTACTGGGCTATGCCAGCAGAAGACCGACTCGAGTGCCTTTACTAACAGCACGACATTGCCTGCAGCGCCTCTTCTGGGCTCGTAACCATATCGGTTGGACCCTAGACGACTGGAAAACCTTGGTTTGATCAGATGAGTCCCGATTTCAGCTGGTAAGAGCTGATGGTAGGGTTCGAGTGTGGCGCAGACCCCACGAAACCATGGACCCAAGTTGTCAACAAGGAACTGTGCAAGCTGGTGGTGGTTCCATAATGGTGTGGACTGTTTTTACATGGAATGGACTGGGTCCTCTGGTCCAACTGAACTGACCATTGACTGGAAATGGTTATGTTAAGCTACTTGGAGACTACTTGCAGCCATTCATGGACTTCATGTACCCAAACAACGATGGAAGTTTTATGGATGACAATGCGACATGTCACCCGGCCACAACTGTTCGCGATTGGTTTGAAGAACATTGTGGACAATTCCAGTGAATGATTTGGCCACCAAGATCACCTGACATGAATCCCATCGAACATTTATGGGACATAATCGAGAAGTCAGTTTGTGCACAAACTCNGACTCGAGTGCCTTTACTAACAGCACGACATTGCCTGCAGCGCCTCTTCTGGGCTCGTAACCATATCGGTTGGACCCTAGACGACTGGAAAACCTTGGTTTGATCAGATGAGTCCCGATTTCAGCTGGTAAGAGCTGATGGTAGGGTTCGAGTGTGGCGCAGACCCCACGAAACCATGGACCCAAGTTGTCAACAAGGAACTGTGCAAGCTGGTGGTGGTTCCATAATGGTGTGGACTGTTTTTACATGGAATGGACTGGGTCCTCTGGTCCAACTGAACTGACCATTGACTGGAAATGGTTATGTTAAGCTACTTGGAGACTACTTGCAGCCATTCATGGACTTCATGTACCCAAACAACGATGGAAGTTTTATGGATGACAATGCGACATGTCACCCGGCCACAACTGTTCGCGATTGGTTTGAAGAACATTGTGGACAATTCCAGTGAATGATTTGGACACCAAGATCACCTGACATGAATCCCATCGAACATTTATGGGACATAATCGAGAAGTCAGTTTGTGCACAAACTCCTGCACCGGCAACACTTTCGCAGTTATGGACGTCTATAGAGGCAGCATGGCTCAATATTTCTGCCGGGGACTTCCAACGACTTGTTGAGTCCATGCCACGTCGAGTTGCTGCACTTCTCTGGGCAAAGGGAGGTCCGACATGATATTGGAAGGTATCCCATGACTTTTGTTGCCTCAGTGTATATATGCCTTTATACTTTTGTATTTTTTCGTAGCGCTTTTAGCTGTCAGGCCATCCCGCGCTACGACCGCCCAATCCACGGGAAAGAGGGGTCACGCCCTCTCATCGCAGGTGGCCCAGCCATGCACCTGAGGTAACCAAGTTCTAAGCCCCAACTTGATACACAAGCTCCACCAGGAGCATCCTACCACAAGGCCTGAGACACTTGTACTCAGATTACTAAACATGTGGTCTGGCCAGAGCACTATCCGGACCCCTAGTGTCTTGCCAGGACACTACCGGAGCAGGTGCCTGCTCACCTCTCGGTCTTTCTTTAAGAGGGGGAATCTCTCCAGACCTCCTCCAGCATATGGAGTTAACCACTGCCAGCACGAGTCCAACCTCTATTGATCGGAACACCAGAGAGAACCTCTGATGGGGCCAACCCAATCAGCCCGTGCTCCCACTTATTTGCCATGGCACNCAATCAGCCCGTGCTCCCACTTATTTGCCATGGCACTAGTGGGTTTACTCATGTCTGACTGCTCTGCCAACCACACCACGGCAGACAGCGTGTGGTGCAACTCTGCCTAGGCGGTTTCCGTTATTATCAAAATCCACAGGTCCTTTCCCATGGGTACCCGTAGGTCCTACAGGTCCAGAGTTCTCCCAGTGTTCATCACCTTCCACCTTTATCACCCATCCCCCCACAGCACATCCGGCGAGCTGTCATCGGACACTTGTCCTTTACCATACATTAGAATTTCTTCACACAGGAAATTCCTGTCTTGGGCCCCAACGGCCTGAATGCCAAGTGGTCGGGCCTAGGTACCAACTATCGGCCCAAGCCATCACGGCAGATACCCCTTACCAGCCACGAGGAAACTGGTTCCCAAAGGGAGACAGGCGGCGGAGCCCAATGTGCAAAGAACAGGGGAGGCACTGGTAGCCTTGGTTCGCCATGAGTGGAGAGAGGCTATAAGAGAAGCATCATCCACCCTTACTAGAGCCGGTGTGGTGAAGGGCTTGGTTACTATAGCATGGTACTGCCACACCACCTCAAACACCCAGCCACCTTCCTCACACAGGAGTCTCCGACCCGTATACCCCCACCAGAAGTACTGGAGGAACTACAAGTAAGAACAAGAGAAAAACTTAATTGATGCCAGCAGAAGATTGTCTCTGAATTACTGCAGATAAATACGGATGCCTTCTTGTGTGGACCAAGTGACCTTGGAAGGACNAGCAGAAGATTGTCTCTGAATTACTGCAGATAAATACGGATGCCTTCTTGTGTGGACCAAGTGACCTTGGAAGGACAAATGAAACTGCTACAGCCTTGATACAGGAGATAGCAGGCCCATAAAGCAGCCACCATGGTGACTACCACTAGCTTTGCATGAGGTGCTTTAGCAAATTTTGAAGGAAATGGAGTTAGGCGTGATTGAACCATTGCTTAGTTCATGGTCTACTATCATTNGGTGCTTTAGCAAATTTTGAAGGAAATGGAGTTAGGCGTGATTGAACCATTGCTTAGTTCATGGTCTACTATCATTATTAAGAAGAAAGATTACCCTCTGAGGTTTTGTGTGGATTATCACCAGCTTAATAATGTGACAAACAAATTCTCTTATCCAATTCCACTGGTAAACGATACATTGAACAGACTGGCAGGTTCAGAATGGTTTTCTACCTTGGCCATGAAGAGTGGGTACTGGCAGTGCAAGGTGGCTGCCAGAGAACCAAGAGAGGGCTGCATTTTGTGTCCAAAGGAAAGGAACCTGGCAGTTCTAAGTTATGCCTTTTGGGCGGTGAAATGCCACTGGCACCTTAGAGGAAAAGTTCTCCCTTTAGATGTCAGGTTTACCTAGATAATATTGTTGTGATANTGAAATGCCACTGGCACCTTAGAGGAAAAGTTCTCCCTTTAGATGTCAGGTTTACCTAGATAATATTGTTGTGATAGGAAGGACATTAGAAGGGCACCTATCACACTTAGACTCTGTATTATAGAAAGTGGCCACAGCCATCTTGAAACTAGTTCCTATTCCAAAAGAAAACTAATTTCTTGGGACATGTATTGTCTGCCCATGGAATTGAAACAGATCCCGAGAAACCAAAGCCATAAGAAATTGANTTAATTTCTTGGGACATGTATTGTCTGCCCATGGAATTGAAACAGATCCCGAGAAACCAAAGCCATAAGAAATTGACAGAAACCAACTTACAAAACAGAATTGCATAGTTTTCTGGGATTAAGTACCTATTACCATCAATTAGTATCTGGGTTCATCACGATCGCCAAGCAACTACATGAACTGACTGAGGAAAAAATGAATTCCATTTGACCACTGAGTGTGAAGTTGCTTTTACTAAAAGCTAAAGGAAATTTTGATATTTACCCCAGTCCTGAGATTCCCAGAAAGATGGGGCACATTCGTTTTGGAATTTTGGATACTTATGCTAGTGATGTAGGCATTGGAGCTGTGTTATCTAGGGTTCAGGATGGGAAGGAGAGGGTAATAGAATACTTCAGTAAGGTATTGCGCAAACCTGGGAGTAGGGAGCTTCTGGCCATGGTAAAGGCAATTTCACACTTTCACCCCTACCTTTATGACAGGTATTTTATTCATAGAACTGACTTTGCTTTATTATACTGGCTACTTAATTTCTAGAACCCTAAAAGTCAAATAACCCAGTGGATACAGCATCTTCAAGAATATGAATTTGAAATACAGCATAGGTCTGGATGCCTTCACAGCAATTCAGATGCTCGTTCTAGGAGGCCATGTGAACCATCATTGTGAATGCCAAGGAAAAAGAGTGGTGAATCGCTGAAAGTACAGAGAACAAGAATTCAAAGTTCTGTATCTTGTGACTGGTCACCTACCTGGAATNTGTGAATGCCAAGGAAAAAGAGTGGTGAATCGCTGAAAGTACAGAGAACAAGAATTCAAAGTTCTGTATCTTGTGACTGGTCACCTACCTGGAATGATCAGAGTATTGGGAAAAATAAGCTAAATGATCCCACTTTGCATTTATTACTAGAGTAGAAAGACGCTGGTTGTTGGCCAAAATGGGATGAGATATTAAGCCTGAACACAGCAGTAAAAGCATACTGGGCACAATGGAATTACCTCATTATAAAGAATGGTGTGCTTGACAGGAACTGGAAATGTAATGATGGGAAAGATACACAAATACAGTTGGTCCTTCCAGAGTGCAGGGTTCCTGAAGTCTTAAAGGAACTGCACAACACTGCAGCATTTAATCACTTTGGTGATAATAAGACCCTTGAATGAGTTTAAACCAAGATTCTACTGGCTTCATTGTCGAGAGGATGTTGAGAAGTGGTGTCAAATGTGCAACACTCACACTAAGAGAAAGGGCCCAAGGACCAGGGGGCAAGAGCACCTCCAGCAATACAATGTTGGAGCCCCATTCGCGAGGATGGTAGTAAATATTGTAGACTGCTTGCATGTCATAGAGAGAGGTAATCTCTATCTTCTGGTTACCTAACATTACTTCATTAAGTAGCCTGAGGTCATTCCCATCCGAAACCAAGAAGCCCATACTGTGGCCGATGCACTTATATAGCATGTCTTCTTGATNAGCCTGAGGTCATTCCCATCCGAAACCAAGAAGCCCATACTGTGGCCGATGCACTTATATAGCATGTCTTCTTGATGTTTGGGGTGCCACTAGAACTTCATTCTAACATCTGCCGCAGACCGTTGCTTACTCTGCAGCGCAGCTAGTGGCAGCAGGATGGGGATGGTCACAGCCCTTGCCGGGGCTGCATGTGGTAGGGGCCTCAGTTGTGAAGTGGATTCAGTGAAGTGGGACGGGTGCCCTGCTGCTGCTGGAGGTAGAGTGAGGCCTGTGACAGGGTCGAAGACACACTGGGTGGATGGCTGGGCATCCCCTTCAGATTGCGCAGATGTGTTTATCTCTTGGTCTGGCAGATCCTCACGCAAGATGGACGTTGGAAATTTTGAAGGTGTCATGGCATTGCTGTGCAGAGTCAACACTGGTGGCTCTGGACTCCTGGCATGTTGCTCTGGTGGTGTGTCTTGGGCAGCAACCTCATGTACGGGCATCATGGTGCAGGGCATTGCGATGCAGCTGTCCAGTGGAGTAGATGCAGAAGGATCAGTATTAACAGCAGGGGATGGTGAGGATCCAATGGTGAATGACCTGTTTTCTGCATCCCTTGAAGGCGTCAGAATGCTGGACATTACAAGAACAAACAGGTGTTGTATGGTGTTGCCATCAGTGGACTCGGGTGCCGAGGTGCCTTGAATCATTGTGCTGTGGTAGTGGTAGTGTGCTGACATGGTTTTCTGGTTAGGCCTTGGAGATGTTAGGCTTCATGGTGTCTGCAGCGGTGTTCACCCAGCACAGGTCATCATAATGGACAAGAATGCAGCATCTCCTGCCCACTTGCACAAGTTAACATGCCTCCCTGAGGTGTGGCATCACTCAGTGTGGGCCACTTTACTTGGGAGCTAGTCGAATGCAGAAATTCTTGAATGTGGCTGACAAGTAATGTGCATGCACAGACACATATTGGCCAGTTTTCAGCTCAGATGCCGGGTGAGTGGTGGTGGGAAGTCACTGCTNTAATGTGCATGCACAGACACATATTGGCCAGTTTTCAGCTCAGATGCCGGGTGAGTGGTGGTGGGAAGTCACTGCTCTATGTAGCATTATTGACTGTTGCAAGCCTCCTGTAGCACAATCTCCCTTCACTGCTGATGCAATCCATTGTTTTCAGGACAAGTAGTGTGATCCCTCGTCGCATGTGCGAACTCACCAGGAAGGGGAGTTGCAACATTTGAGCAACTCAACTGGCATCATACCAGTAAAGAGGTCAGTCTGCATATGGAGGATAGAGGGAGATGGGCAGGTGATCAGCCCATGAGATGTGGTCAGCCACGCACAAATATAATTTAGTTTTAAATTATTAATTATGTCGCTCAGTTGGATTGGCATGTGGATGATACACAGCTATTGTTTTATGCATCACTCNTAATGTGCATGCACAGACACATATTGGCCAGTTTTCAGCTCAGATGCCGGGTGAGTGGTGGTGGGAAGTCACTGCTGTATGTAGCATTATTGACTGTTGGAAGCCTCCTGTAGCACAATCTCCCTTCACTGCTGATGCAATCCACTGTTTTCAGGACAAGTAGTGTGATCCCTCGTCGCATGTGCGAACTCACCAAGAAGGGGAGTTGCAACATTTGAGCAACTCAACTGGCATCATACCAGTAAAGAGGTCAGTCTGCATATGGAGGATAGAGGGAGATGGGCAGGTGATCAGCCCATGAGATGTGGTCAGCCACGCACAAATATAATTTAATTTTAAATTATTAATTATGTCGCTCAGTTGGATTGGCATGTGGATGATACACAGCTATTGTTTTATGCATCACTCNATTTTAAATTATTAATTATGTCGCTCAGTTGGATTGGCATGTGGATGATACACAGCTATTGTTTTATGCATCACTCAACACTTAGTGTTAGACTCTCACCATTTTTGCCAGTAAATTGTGTGCCATTGTCAGTGAGAAGCAGACACTTATAACCCCAGCGAGGAAAAGACTCATTTTCAAGCACTTTTGAAATGTTCTTCGCACTTGAGGCAGCATACACCTCCACCCACTTGGAAAACTAATAGGTGACAGCGACTATAAAATGTTTTCCAGTGACCATAAAATGTTTTCCAGTGACCGCACAGTGGTACAGGTCCATCAAGTCCAGTGCGACCCTCAAACATCTTAAAGGGCACTTGGGGTAATTGTTGTTGAGTCCTGTCTGAGAGGCCACTTTTAAAGTAGCTGCACTCCATGCAATCAAATACGAAGCGGCATGTGTCCAGAAAAATTCTAGGTTTTTAGAAACATTTTTGTGCATTTCTCTGTGTTTGCACAGCGCCTGGATGTCCCACCCACTTGCTGCAGTTTGCATATTTAAACACCGCTTCGCGAGGTATCTAAACAATCCAACGTAACTTGTTGCATTAATTTGTGTTTTTGTGCAGTTTTTAAATACACACCAGCGCTCGACCATATTGTTAGTGCACTGCTCTGTGTACCAGCGTCATATGGAGTAAGTCTGTTGTGTTTATATCATCCGTGTGTACAGTTTCAGTAATGTGATCTCTGTGGGAGACTTNGTCATATGGAGTAAGTCTGTTGTGTTTATATCATCCGTGTGTACAGTTTCAGTAATGTGATCTCTGTGGGAGACTTTGTGATAACAGCGCACTTGACACTGTTGGTGGTGGTAGGGGATGGATCAGACCGGATAGGGGGAAGGATGGCTTCCCAACTTCTTGTCTTGTGCTACTGTTTTGCCTGGCAACCTTGAAGAGGCATCGGCCAGCTGAGTCTCCTCTACTGACATGTCTTATACCTCAAAATCAAAAAACTGCAGAAATAACGCTTACCATGTTAGCTTGCTTTGTGCTTCCTTTNTGACATGTCTTATACCTCAAAATCAAAAAACTGCAGAAATAACGCTTACCATGTTAGCTTGCTTTGTGCTTCCTTTGTCTTGTGCAGCCATACCAAACATCTGTTGTCAGTCTCTAAGGTAAACAGCTGATATTCTAGGAACTGTCTGTACTATTTTACTGCCCACAAACTGCTAGACACTCACGCTTATTAACATCATAGCTGTATTCTACGGGATTGAATTGGCACTACTTAAGTTAATGATTTGTTTTGCATCACTGTCACTGATTTGGAATAACACTGCACGTAGTCCCTTATCGCTCAGGTCATGATGTATGAGTGCAAGGCAGTCATGGAATCATGTTTTGATATCTCTGAATCATTCTGTATGTTTAGCAGTTCAATGGAATTTTTGAGTAGGGGAAAGCAGATCAGTAAGTGGAGCTATGTTAGTTGGAAAGTCTTAATGTTCTCTCAGCCAATTAATTAAGTAGAAAAATTTGCGGAGTTGTTTGCAGGTACTGGGAGGTGGATAATTATAAATTAAAAGGAACTGTTTTGGAGTATGATGGCTTGCATTTTTGTTAACCAGGTGTCCCAAAAATGGTATACAAGGTTTACCGAGTTGGCATTTCTTGTTAGCACATATCAGATGGTTTATAGTGAGCCATTCAAGCATTAAAGAGAGGTGGCAAACATAATCATCCCACAACTCTGACCACATCGTCAAGGTATGCCATTGTGAACTCGCATAATTTATCCAGGATTTGTACCATCATTGATTGGAAGACGGATGGAGCATGCTTCAGGCCGAATGGCATGCCCCTGAATTGGAAACGGCATCTGTCTGGTGTGGTGAATGCCGAGGTGCTGGATGACGTCACAGTACTCAGGTGGCACAGTGTGGTTAAGTTTGTCCAGTTATACCTCCGTTGCACAACTAGTAGGCCGCTGGTCTAAGTTGTAAACCATATAGTGCTCTTTCTGGCCAAAATGATATCAGGCAGCTGGTTTCACCACAGTGTTCTGTTCTGTTAGTCACAGTATCCCTGGTATATAGCATCCTCTTTGAGATAGTTTGAAACATAGGCAGTAGTGACAGTTTCAATGTCCCAGATGGAAACAGTAATGTGCACTTCACCCACTATTTCACCAGTATGTGATGATATGGCTAACTTTACTATTTGAGTAGCTGGTTTAATTTTGCACACATCTACCAAATTAACGCAGACCGAATTATGGTAAGCAGCAGTATCTATAAGAGTTGTAGGACAATAACGGAGGGATGAATGGATGTTAAGGCATGGAGATGTTACTTTTCAGTATCAAACACACTGTCAAGACCAGATTAGAAGTAGCAATATCATGAAAAGCATCACTACAATCAGCTAAAACAGGTGCTTCAGAAGGCTCCTTCACACAATTGTAATTGAGTTGTGACTATTGAAATGAACTGTAAATAATGGTAAATACAATTATGATTTCAAATAGTTATTAAAAATATATAGTGTGAGGTACTTTCAAACATACTGTAGTTAGTTGCCTATTATTTCTTTATTTTGTAAATTTTATAGAAATTTTTTTATTGTACAAAGGAGATAATATCGTTATCTGGTTTTCTCCTGCAGCCATTTAAACAGACTTTTTTTGTTAAAGAAAGGAAACCAACATTTGCTATATGAAAATGTTATAATTTAACTTAAATCAGCAAGTATAAAAATCAATATGTCAAAATAATCTAACAATTAAATGAGAGCTTGGCCCCACAAAGTTCTTGTCAAGTAAATACTTTGAAAATGTATAGACCATGATGTTGACAATAAGTGAAAGTAGCAAAAAAGTTTTATGCTGTTGTGAGTAAAGTTATTAGAAATACATTTTTATGGTGTTACATTGTAATTATTTCAATTATATTCTATGCAGTGATGCTATGTACTATTGTTTCTCAATCACTTATGTTTAAATAGCAACAACTGTTAACAAAAAAAAAAACCAAATATAATCAGAATGTGGAACTGGACATAAATATATATTTTTATTACCTTGAGCAAACTTATAACCTCTCTTAATGTGTAATTGCATGGTGAAATGTTATGTTTACAAAAGTCATGCCAGTGCAAGTTACATTCAGCAAATTTTTTCTAAACTTTTTAAAATACAGGAAAAATGTGATTCAGCCTCTTTCAAGATCTGCAAATAGTCTAATTTCATTCAGTGTTTGCCTCTTTCAATGCAGTGGATGTATCCATAACCTCCAGTTTTCTTTTTTATATTCATCCTCTTCACCATCACCCAAAAAGTCTTTATCAATAAACACTACCTCTTCTGAATTTCCCAACTCATGTACTAACAACACAAAAAATTGCCATTAATTTTGTTGTATTCACAGATAAAAAAATTCCTGTCTGTGGCCTCTGGCCAGTTACTGCCAGTCAAGTGTACAGCAATGTGCAAGTTTCCTGCTCCTTGGTGATATAGTTTATGCCGGTGAAGTGTATGCAACCTTTTAAAAGAAATTGTACTTCAAAATTATTTTATCAAAATTTTTCCAAATTTTGAAATTATTAAATTTATAGATTTAGGTTACAAAGAGGTAAAGATAACTTTAAAGTTCAGGGTCAAGCAAACATGCTCCTCACTTGAATCTTTGTTACGTGCGGAGGATCTGAAATGGAGAGATTAACATATGAGGTCCCGTTTAAAATTAATTTCCCATCTTTGCCTCGATCTGTTCCAAAGTCACTATTTTTTTACCACCATTAATGCCACCACCCTTACCACTACCTCCGCCACTGCTACACATATTAGGAATGATTCAATGCAGAAAATAATTTTGCAGTGGGCTTCAATGTAAATGGGTAGTTGAATGTGACACCTGTATTTGTGAAAACGCAATGAACAATGAAGAAACTTAATATGGTGATGTAAAGAGTACAGGGGCATACTCTATGCCTACCTGTGGGATAGGATACTCACAGTATGAGAATGTGCTTGGAGTGCTTGATTTCGTGGCATTGAGTAGAAATTTTTCCATAAAGAAGGAAGTAGAAATGAAGGTATGTATACAATCTATTAAAAGTATGTGAAAGTACATATATACTTCTTTTGTGTGGTTCCTTTCATAGCTAATTGTGTTTATTTCCAGGTGTGGATGGACCACGTTGACAATGCAGTATGTGAAGCAGGGATTGAGGAAAGACTTTAAGCTATAGGAAATGAGATCTTGACATTTATGGTTTATCATGTGTTTCAGTGATCATGTATGGCATTTGGAACAGTCAGAGCTGTAGCCACATCTACACTGCAGCTTTTGGCATGGTAAGTAAATATATAAATCTCATAAATACAACTATATCACTCATCTTTCCTGGTCTTTCCATTTAATACATTTTTCGTTCCACAGTTCTCAGTGGCCGTGAACGCCGCAGTAAAAGGTCAAACTGGCGATGGTTCAAAACTTCTCTTTTTCATGACCAGTATGAACAATGAATTGAGAACCAGGTAGTTCATAACCCATTTTAATTAAAAGGTTATGTCGCCTTCAGCCTTTGTGTGCATAACTATTTTATGTATAACTTCCTTTAGACAGCTCGCACCAAAGCAAATCAGGTTCGATTCACGGTGGGGTATTTCATGTTTTTGCAGGAATTATTAATTGGAATATTGGGGAAGAGGGGGGAACATCTGGTTTTCCTCCAAACCAATTCAGTATGTGATACTAATTAATCAGATATATGTGCAGCATACACAAGCTACTAATTTTTTTTTGTGGGCTATATAATTTAACAACATTATTTTCTTAAATTCTTCTTAGCAGTTTTGTCTATTCACAGGATGATGGCCATAGATGGATCCTCAATCATAAGACTGTACAATTTTATAAAATAGTTCATTATAAATACCAGCGCGTCCACAGACCGCGAAACCTGGGAAATGCAGAAAAAATTAGGAAATCAGAAACTGGCAGGGGAAAATGGGAAATGTCTGGGAATTTTCTGAGACATAAGGGAACAATGCTTGTATTGTGCACTGAAAAAACAGTAAAGATTATTTATCCAGCATTGTATTTACTTTGGGTCAATTTCATATTTTATTTTTTTGCATGTGTTGTGTTCTTTTTGATGTTTAGCAACAAGTGTAGTGGATTTTGATAGGGTCGCCTTATACACATTCGCTACTCTTCACATGTTGTAGTGGCCATATATAATTATTATACAATGAGTCTCCATATTGAAAAGTGTGTACTATATTAAATGTGCGCTGTACAAATAAAAATTTTCCATAAGAAGCTATGTTAAAAGTTGAGGTTATGTTCCCAGAATTCTCCAAAATATCTTAAATGTGTACAATATCACACTAACAGAACGTGCATTATCTACAAAATCTCAGAGTTCAAACACGTGGATAAAGAATACTACACATTCTGTCTTATCTCCCAGAGTTTGGCTTGATTTTCTCATAAAATAAAATACTGTAGTTCGTCAAACACTATTTGACAACAAATTGTTATACTAGTCCCAAACACACAAAAAATTAGTCTCTGGTAGAAATGTTTTTTCTCCTCTTTACAAAACATTTGCAGTCAATTGCAATAACTATACATTCTTAATCAGCAGTTACATACAGTTACAGACAGTGTTTCTGCCTAAAAAAAGGAATTCCATGAAGACAGAATTTCATACCCAACACACACAAATTTTTAGAAACATTTGGCAGTTTTATACAAGAAAACACTGGGGTTTGCAGTATATAATCTAGTTCTTTCAGTAGGGTGTAACATAGTAGGTCTAAAACATGAAAATAAGTTTTGTCTTACTGTACGTTATGGAGTCTAGATGTGTCCTCGCACAGCATTCTGAGATGTTGGGAGTGAGTCATGTACATATGACCCAATTTTTGAAGCCTAGTCCGTATACCCACCGAACTGAACGTAATTTTAATTAACAGAGAATTGGATGTAAACAAACAGAAATATAAATGTGACAGTTAATGTAGTGTATACAAGAAAATTAACTTTTAGTTAAACTTCATGTACAATTTTTAAACTGTTGCACAACTAGCCACAATTACACAAACAATTTGAAAAGTTTTACTCTCATAAACAACACTTTTGACTGCACAAAAAAACACTACCATGGGTACTGATGTTCTCATGGCTGCTCAATCAGAATTGGTGAACATTTGCTCACTTTCACTTCCCTTTATGGTGGTCGCCACAGGTTGAAAGAGTGGATAGTCGTCTGCTTTCCTGTGCTTTTTAATATCTGCATAGATTTCAGCATAGCATCGGATGATATCCATGACGCCCCTGCAAACTTTTGAATTACATTAAGAACCAGGGTCTTGCCAACAATTTGAGAGCCTTCTCAACATGTTAAATGCCTCTGCCATAACTTTAGTTGAGAACGTCTTTTCAGGTCTAGGCATGTCATCAGTTTCTCCATCTGTGTCTGGATTTTGAGCCCAGTCTTATAGCTCCTCGTTCGTTAGTTCAACTGGAGCAGCAAGAACTTCTTTGATGTCATCTGCTTCGACTTCATCAAACCCAGCCTGCCGAGCAATTTTGACAATTTTCTGGTTCACGCTCGGCAAATCTTCAACACCCTTAAAGTTGGCAAATGATTCTGGCCATATCTTGCGCCATATTTAGTGCGTGCATCCCTCCGACACTTCTTCCTATGTCTTGGAGATGTTCCTGACAGTATCGAGGATGTTATAGCATCGCCAAAAATCCCGGATGAAGGGTTTCCCATCGCCACCTGTAGCCTCTAGGAGTTTACAAAATGTATGGCATAGATAGTATGCTTTGAAAGCAGCTTTAACACCTTGGTCCATACGCTGAATCAAATCATTGATGTTCTTAGGCAAGAAAACAACTTTCACTTTTTCATGAGCTGCATTGGCGGTAATGGGATGTAATGGTGCATTGTCAACCAGAAGAATAATTTTGAAGTCTAGATTCTCCTTCGCACAGTAAACCTTCTGTGCAGGTACGGTGTAAAGTGACAGCCATTCATTGAACCTAGCACCCGTAATTCAAGCCTTCTTGTTAGCTTTGTAAATCATGGGAAGATGTTCTTTAGCATACCCTTTAAAAACCCATGGGTTAGTTGACTTTCCATTCACCAGTGGCTTCACTTTGTAGTCACCTGAAGCATTACCACTGACCAGGACAGTGACATGATCTTTATTTGCTTTAAAACTGGGCGCAGTTTTCTCCTCTTGCAATATATAGGTCTGAGCTGGCAGCCATTTCTAGAACAGGCCCGTTTTGTCAATGTTGAACACTAGCTTTTCCGTATAGTCTCATCCTTCTGTAATTTTCTGCAGTTCAGGAATAAAAGCTGCTGCCGCACCAGAGTTGGAACTTGCAGCTTCACCGGTAATTTTGATATTGTGTAGATTTTGACTTTTCCTGAAACGATCAAATCATCCACGACTGGTGTTGAACTGTTTGTCCTGCGAACTCTCGCCTTTCTCCTCCAGAGATTGGTATGATGACAATACCTTGCTCTGGATGATAGCTATATTCACAGGTGCATTCTGCTGGTTCTGGTCTTCTATCCAGAGAACAAGCACCTTCTCCATGTTCTGTAGTGTAGAACACAGTGTGTGGGCCACTCTAGTAGCATTAATTGGCATCACACATTTAGCGCTCTCTTTAATGCTTGCAGAATTTTCCGTATCATGTTTACTGTAAATTTGGGTAGATTTAGTGCCTATGTTGCATCCAACAACTTTTGGCCTGAATCTAATTTATGTCGAACATCCATTTTCACTGTGAAAGAGACTACTTTTCTACTCTTTCCAGTGGAAGGTCTGGCCTGATTTGCAGGCTTTGCAAAATGAATAATTTAACACCCTATGCACGTAAAACTTAAAATATAAAATTATGAAAACTTTATGAATAGTACACTTTAAGTCAACACTGCTGATCAAACAGTTGAGTTACAAAAATTCACAGCAACTCTCAAAAATATTTATGTAATATAGGTGAGTGAAAATTTATAAGGTTACTGCCACTTCAATGTAGCTGTACTGGATAAACTTTTAACAATCAACAACAAATAAAAAATTGCACCAAACAATATAAAGTATGTGCGCTGCTGAAAACCATTCCTTCAAACAAGGCGTTCAAGTGTACAAAAATAACTTTCCAAGGAACTGGGCCTATTTTACTCTCCGAAGCACAGTGACTGCAAGTGAAGCGCAGGGGCTGATAACCAATATGAGTGCGATCCTGATTAGAGACAGTTAAAAAGTGTGTGCGTATGAAAAAGCAAAGCAGATAGGCCAGCAGACTAAAGTATAGACGGCCTCAAAAAGAAGTTAGCATATGACTATATGGCACATCAAAAGTTGTGGCGTGGAGCTGTTCACAATAGTGAATTATTGTGCGCTATAGAAATAAAAAGGCGACAAACTACAATGTGCACAATAAGTGTATGCTTCACAAGTGTGTGTAATACAAGGACTTACTGTAAATTTTTAATATTTGTTGTAATGTTTTTTATAATTATTTTAGCAGCATGTGAAAGAGACTTTGGGAAGGACTGCATTTTAAATTCTTGCCCCCTTTTTCACAACCAAGGTAACCTCTGAAATACGGTTTGAGATTATCAAGGGCTTATTTTTTTTCCACAGTCAATAAAATCTTAAGAATTGTAAATAATTAAAGGTTTTACTATGAGAATTTTGTTTCATCTCAATGTTTAAAATGAATTGGCCCCTTGTCAGTCAGCTTAACATATCCCGTAAGAACCTCCTGGTCGGAAGGGCAACGCTGAATATAACACACAGTAAATTGGGCACAACACTTTCTCACACTGTACACAAAAAAAAACATATATTGCTGATATATGTATATGCATATTTCTTATATATACATATGTGTATATATATATATATATGACATACACACACCATAAATGTTAAATAAAAGTTATTTTGTTAGTTACACATGTAACACTTACAATGCCCTTGAATGATAAAAGTATTTTATACATATTTTGTTATTGCTGAAAATGGCACAATTCTGCGCAACTCTGTATTTTGTCTTTAATATGGGACACCTTGTTTGTGGTTTCGCACTCTATGGTTCTCGTCATGGCTGAGGTCAACTTCATTTACTAATGTAAAAAGAACAAGTTGATTGCCTTCATGCAAGACTATGACACATTACAATGAAGGCCGAGACATGGTTGCAGGGTTAAAACGAATTGCCGTTACTTCCTGGCTATCTCATTCTGGAGTGGCAAACCAGCTCCATCAGTGTGCAGTTTCAGTGAATGTCAGTAATGGCTTTCATGAAAAATTAATATTCATAGCTACCCACTCCTAATCCACCTTTTCCTTTTCTGAACCCCATCTGTTTCGGATTTTTTCATTGCTGTTGCTAAAATCGTTGATTGGTATTTGTGTTCAGACAGTAAATTACTTAGGGCATTGTCAGTAAAGTGTGAGGTGTACTCTTTGTAGTTCAGTACTGAGGAGATTAATAGTGAATGTAGTGGTAATTTTGAAAATTTTTAAAAAGAAAGTTTTTGCAAACATTTTCTCTCCTCTTGTAATACTCTGGTGTGTTATGGATTTAGTTCATGAATACCAAAAACCAGGGAAGCTGAGGCATGAATTTATAAACTTGATAATTATTTAAGGTGTTTTAGGAGGAAAAGGAATTACATTAAGAGGTGATATTATGGACCATTCTGAAGGGAAAACACCCATAAACATATGCTCTATTCGCAATGGTGTCCAAGATACAGCTATGTGACACTCATGGCATTTGCCATGTTGACCACTTGAATGTGCACATCACTTGCGCTAGATTATTGTTTGTGGGGATAGTTGAAGACCAAAGTTTAAAGGCAAAAAGTGCAAACAAGGGAGGATTTGCTTGCTCGCATGTTAATTGCTTGTGTGCACGTTAAAGAAGAATGTGGACACCAGCTTTGATTAGCAACGCAGCATCTGACTGCACAAGCTGCAAAATACATAGCAGTTGGCGGTGGCATTTGTAAGTATGTGTAGTAAAGGGAATTTACACAATTAAACCCAACATGTAATGATCTGTTCATTTAATAATCACCTGCATTGTTCCCATTCCTGTCAGTTTCACTTTTGCAAATAGAGCATATGGTTATTGATGTTTTCCTTTCAAAATAGTCCATACTATCACCTCTTAACAAATGTTTGTTTCCCCCTGAAACATCTGGTATATCAGTATGCCTTTGCTTTAATTTGGTGGAAAAGGAAATATTTGGAATAATTTTAGAAATGCTCATGACCCTTATTTATGCATTGTGTACATTGTTACCTACTCCCACCAAAATCAGTGAATTATGCAGCTTGGCAGTCAAAGTAGAAAGGCGTTTTGGTTGTGGTCAGTGAATATAGCATCATGTTTCTCCCATCCATTCCCTTGGTTAAGCATCCATGATCGTAGATAATCAGATATATTTTTGTGATAAAAATAATGGGGAAAATTATTGCTGTGAAAATTTTCCCCACATTCTGTCATTTAAGCTATGACTGTTCTCAGTCTTTGGTATCTTATGAACAGCGCAAATGTTTTCATTGCTGTAAAATTGGTCATCTATGAAATACCTGTGTGCAGTTGGGAAACGACAGGGGTTGGAAATGTTCTATGTTTCCTACCAAATATATCAACCTAAAAAGCAGCAATGTGTTCTGAGGTGTTTGTTGCAAATTACCTGTGGGGGTAAATTATATCCCGCTTTTATGTTATCAATACTGGAGCCACACATTGTGGGATTAGTTCTTCATTATTGGTTTTATTATTACATAAAAAGTTTTAGGTAGTTCTTGGGTCTGTTGTGCTTTGGAATTGCAATTGTGTATTGCTAACAGGTAAGTTTTAAAATCTTAACAGTTAGCTTACTTATGTTTTAATATAGGCAAGTTTGTGTGTACAGTTCCCATTTGGGTTTTGCATTCTTAAAATTGGAAGATTATATTATATATTAGAATTTTGGGGTTTTGCGCAGGCATTAAAAAATTTTGAAAAATTTTCTTTGTCTTTTGGTTTTGACGCCAAGATTAAAATAACATTGAATTCTGGTTCCGTGTCAAGGTCTATTTGTGAGGTGTTAGGTAAAGTTGACCTTTTTTCCTCTGATGCTGCAGTTCATTTGTTATGTCTGCATGAGAAAATTTAAGATGTAATTACTTCCAAAATTGGGAAATGTGGCATGTTACCTTATAAATTTGCCCTGCCTGATGATATTCCTTTTTGAGATTAACATTTTAGATGTCCACATCCAAAACTACATGTATTTTGCAAATTTACACAAAAATTTCTTGGTGCAGGTGCACTATCAACTTTTGAATGTTGTTCCTGGGTTTTTAGGTAAAAAGGAGGTCAGTGGTAAATGAAAGCTTGTGTTGAATCACACCTTAGTTAATAATAAAATTCATGAGTATCAGTTCTTGTTGCTTACTATTGATTGTGCGCTTCAACATCAAAGTAATGCAAGGGTATACTCCATCCTTGACTTCAATAACATTTTTCGCCTATGTTTATTGGATACATTTTGTAGGAAATATACCACTTTCAGTATGCCTTGGAACCAATATGGGTTTACTCATATATAATATATATAGACACACACACGTGCGGGTACTGGCACTATCTTGTATTTTGGATAATGTATTGTCTGACTTTAGATACAATTTTATTTAATGTTAACAATATCTTAGTGTATAGCAACAACTTTCAGTCTCGTCTGTCACGTTTACGGCAGATGCTCACACAGATATGCAAGGTGATACTAACTGTAAATCCAGAAAAATGTCTAAGCATGTAATTTATACATCCATCGTTATAACACAGCCAATATCAACCAGATAACCGAACAAACACAATGTTTAGTAGAACTATTCAAGAGGATGTTATTGGGTTCAAAGGAAATGTAAGTTTAGACGTATGTGTTGTCTGAAGGGCAGTTGCTTATTGATCCCGAATGTGTTACTCCCGTGGTTAATTTTCCCTACGCTTACTTTAAAGGGTATGCAAACATTTTTCTGTTTGATGGGTTACTACTTGAGATTTATCAAGCACTATTCAGAAATTTTAGTTCCTCTAAATTTTTTTAAAAAACAAAGGGGTATTGTTTCATGGTGTGTCTGAGCAAAAGCAAGCCTTTTAGAATTTGTAGAAAAGAACAGTGTATCCCATGTTGAGGCTTCCTGATTTTCGCACTGTTTTTTGGTGCAGGTAAATGCATCATCTATAGCTGTTGGGACCACTTTGCATCAGTGGGTTAATGGTAGCCTTTGCCAGTTTCTCATTGACTGAATCCAAATGGGCATGCTAGCATGTCTATTTGGTCTCGAATTATTTGCATCATATAAAACACATACAATTAAACCCTGAGTTAGGTTGTTAATCACCCTCAACGATAAGTAAAATTAGGATGTTGCATTCTTTGTGTAAGCAAGCTTTCGCTTTCAGGTTCATCATTTTCATGGCACTGACAATCAAGTTGCTGATGCCTTATAATGTATGATTGACACACAAGATTTTGATGTGGGAACTGAGATCAACTGGTCTACTGGATTTCCCCTATTTTTTTGTCAGATTAAGAAATGCCCAAGCTAATGATGCCTTGTGCATTCAGGTGCAGGCTGATATTGTCGCCAGCATTGATTGTCCATATTTGGAAAATAATTGGGTGTTACATTACAGTGATAAAAATAGGAGAGCTAGTAAGATTGTTTTCCCTGTGTTTTTTGTCTCATGATTTTAAAGTATTTTCATGACTTAGTGTTGGTGGGTCATTTGGGATTTAACAAAACGTTTCATAAATAAGTACACTTTGTTTGGCAGATATGTATGTTTGTATGTATGTGTGCCAAATGTCAAAAATTTAAGCAGGCTCAACAAGCTTATTTCAGTCATTCAATGGTGCAAGTGTCTGAGTTTCCCTGGCATATCTTCCACTGGGATATATTTGGACTGTTAGTATGGTGTGAGAAGGGGGATATCTTATTGCTAATACTTTTGGATACTTTTACATAGATTTTAGATCTTTTGCCCTTTGTAGAATATGAAAGCCCCCAGTATTGTTAAGGTGTTAACCGAGCATGTATGGATGATTTTCGGCACTTCAGCAGAAATAGTAATGGAATAATGCCGAGTATTTTCAATCCATCACATTTAAAAATGTGTTATCGGTGGGCTGTTAAAATATTTGACTTTGAGTCTATACTTTCCCAAAAGAAACCAAGACAAAAGATTTAACATGAACTTGAAAGCTGGTTTGAAGATTTTATATAGTCAGAATCAGGTAATTTGAGATAAGGACCTAGAATTTATTAATCTAAGGTTTAATAGTACCTTGAATGTTTTTATTGGGGTTCTTCCTTCACTTCTCTTCCTTGGTCCTGATTTAAGTCGCTTTATGTTGAATTTTAGGGGAGTTTATTTATTTCTTGTCTTCCTCTGCCTTGAGTGACACTGACCAAATTTGTCTTCTAGAGGGGGATTACTCATCACTTGTAAGCCGCAAAGAGCAAAATTGTGGAGAATGTGTAGAGGTACCGTTTGTTATAGTCAATAAAGTTTTGTGCAGGAACTTCCTGCTTTCTGATGGAAGCACGGATGATTTATAAATTTGTGGGTCTTTTGGTTATAGAACAGTTTATTGCTCCAAATACTGTGATGTTGAAGCCTCCTGAATCTGCTCCCACATACAGGAAATCCCATTTTTTCAATCTCATAAAATATGTTGATCTTAAATTTTTTCAGTGCCTTTAAAAATTTTTATTTTAAAGGGTCAAAATGTCAAAATCAAAAGGGTACACCACAGAGATGTGGTGTACCCTTTTGATTTTGACTTGTGTTGTGCTGTGTTTAGCTTTGTAATTTTTCAACTGAGAACTCATATTTTCCCCTTCTTAGTTATCCCTTCTTTGTTTGTAGTTTTTCCATTCTACTGACTCTTATTTGGTTTTTTTTATCCTTTCTAACTGAGTGTAGGGCAGCCCTGCCCTGGAAAACCTTTTGTCTCATCTTCACTGTACTTTGTCATCCAGCTTCCATCCAGTGTTCTCCTGTTGCCCTTCAACACGACACATTTGACCTTGCTGTTGCTTCAACATTCTGCTTTGAGTTTCTGTCTGTTGCTTGCTACCCGATTGTTGCAAGCAACAACCCTCTTGTGTTGGAGAAATGGATTATGCACAGGCAGGTGCCTGGTTATTCTGTGCACGAAAGGATCCCAATATCCTTGAACTGTTTCGGACTATGGTCTATAACATGAAGAAGAATTATGTTTTTTTTCTTCAAGTTTACTTCAAAATTTGTATTGAACAGTCTCTGTGTACCTTGTTTCTTCATACCATCTGTCTTGCAACTAGTGTACTGTTGTGTAAACCTGTTGTCACCACCAAACTTTGGACATGTTAAAGTTTGGAAAATACTAGGGCACTCTTTAGAGGGGGAGGTGGCACCGATGGTGCCAGCTGTTGATCTTTATTTATGACAGAGATGCCTAAAACTTCAGCAAGACTCAAGGCATTAATGTTCTTGACTCGTCTTATTTCCTTTTCTCTTCTCCATAAACTAAACTATTATTTGCCTTTCCCAACTCTGGGTGCATGCAACTTGGAATGTTGTCTGCTATTAGGCACTGTTATATTTAGGGTACAGGGTGTAGTGCAACAGACTTCCTGCTGGTCACACAGAGTCTCTCCAACTATGCTTTAAAATTTTGTCATAATGTTACAAGATACCAGAGGGGCGTATCCAAGTTTGTGATGGATAAAGGTCTTTATAAATATAAAAATACAAAATTTTCATTTTTAATTTATTTACAGAGCTATTATTTACAACATTAAACCCTGTATCTCAATTATTACTCTTTTTATTCTCAGTGAGCGCAATATTTAATGTCTATCTCAGTTTTAATTAAAGTCCTTATCTATGTTTCTATATTGGTTATAGTAATTTAATTCACACTCATTATTTACACAAATTCAATCTGTCTATTGCCATTATTCCAAATGTCTGTCACTCATGCATCCAGTTTAATATCATCTGTTAGTCTCACGTGCCACTGTACCGATGCTCGCAGTTTGCAGACTTCACTCCTGCTGGTCACTCTTACCAGCACTCCTCACTTTACTGGCTCGTCGCTGGGCCTTGCTGGCCCAATCTAGAAGGTTCCCACACCTTGAGTCTCGCTGAGAGAGGCTAGGACAATGACTGGAACATTCTTTCAAAGATAGCCCTATAAATTCAATCTGCTGAAGGTTAGGAGTGCACTAGTCCCGATATGTTTATGTGGCATATGCGGCGGCTCACCTTTGTAAATTGCTGCACACTTCTCGCATTACTACTCTGCTTATGGCATACTGTGGGGGATAGTGCAAGGGAAACGATGCAAAGCAGCAAGTGTGAAACAATAATGTAGGTATGGTGGAGGTAGTGTAACTTTATAGGATTATCTGCTCGTNGTGTGAAACAATAATGTAGGTATGGTGGAGGTAGTGTAACTTTATAGGATTATCTGCTCGTGTAGCTGGTTTGCATTGTTAAATTTGATTTCAGTCAACCATTTCTAATTATGTTTGGGCTATTAATTTTTATACTTTTTTCATGGCAGGTGCAGATCCTGACCTTCCACCCTATGTCTAAGAACTATTTATTTTAAATGCTTGTTTATTCTTGTTGATGCAATTTGCACACCTGGTGTTTGGGGCTATCTCTGGCATTTTATGNCACACTTCTCGCATTACTACTCTGCTTATGGCATACTGTGGGGGATAGTGCAAGGGAAACGATGCAAAGCAGCAAGCGTGAAACAATAATGTAGGTATGGTGGAGGTAGTGTAACTTTATAGGATTATCTGCTCGTGTAGCTGGTTTGCATTGTTAAATTTGATTTCAGTCAACCATTTCTAATTATGTTTGGGCTATTAATTTTTATACTTTTTCATGGCAGGTGCAGATCCTGACCTTCCACCCTATGTCTAAGAACTATTTTAAATGCTTGTTTATTCTTGTTGATGCAATTTGCACACCTGGTGTTTGGGGCTATCTCTGGCATTTTATGANTATTTTAAATGCTTGTTTATTCTTGTTGATGCAATTTGCACACCTGGTGTTTGGGGCTATCTCTGGCATTTTATGATTCAGCTGCAAACACATACATTATAAAATGGATCGGTATTTTAAAGTAGCACTCATGTAGTATGATAATGTTTTGTGGAAGTTGCAATTTGATGATATTGCACTTGTGGCTCATTTTCAACTATTTGGAACATTTATTCTTATAAAGATTTTAATTGTGGTGTTGTATTGTTTAGAGAATTGGATTTAACCAGCAATATTTCCTTGGTATCTAGTTTGTACTTCCCTTTTTAATGTATTCAGTGTTCTTTTTAACATGTTTATGCAATGAGTGGAGTGGTCTTTGATAACAAGTTAGCCACTCTTCACGTGTTGTGTACACATGCAATTGTTGTATATTTTTAATATTTGTTTTTCTCCTGGTTTTTATAGTTATTTTAGCAGCGTGAAAAAGGGGCTTCGAGGAAGAACTACATATTACACAGTCGCCCCCTTTCGCACAACCAAGGTATTCTGTGAATTACCATTTGGGATTTTTCTGGGGTCAATCAAGTCTTAAGAATTGTAAATTATGAAAGGTTGTACTGTATGAATTTTGTATGATATCGGTGTTGTGAATGAATTTGCCACTTGTCAGTTTGCTAAATATTATTTGTGATTTATTTGTAGTAAAATGGGTTATTCCATGCAATAGGAAAATTTAGTGATCAGATTAAAAATAATAATCATTCTTGAAAGTTATATGTTATTGGCTTTTAGTGTATCAACGGACCTCAGTAATTTACCACACATATGGGCAGAATTTTTTTTCCGAAGTCAGTGACTGAGGTGTGAGGGAATGATACAGNCCTCAGTAATTTACCACACATATGGGCAGAATTTTTTTTCCGAAGTCAGTGACTGAGGTGTGAGGGAATGATACAGTAGTGATTTTTTAGTACTTTATTGGTACAACCTTTGTTCTTTAACATTATATTTTAAATAATTGATTTATTTGAAAAGAAACTACTAAACAACCACTATGCAAATTACAATAAGAAATTAGGCCTTGTACGAGGCCAAATCAGTCTTGTGAGTTTTGCAGTCAGTATTTTTAAATTAGCGTAACTGTAAATGCAGGAACTAAATTACTCATTATCATCTATTCGTATAAAATACAATTAACCTTAAATTATAAAAAAATAACAAAAAATAGACAAGAGACTTTGTTTGTCATTGAAAGACTCTAATAGGGTATTTAAAATTTTAAGTATTCTACACCCTTTGTTTACTAAATATGTAGGGGATGTCATTTTCACCCAAAAAAATTGCTTTGTCTCCCCTGACATTTTTTTAAACCTGTAATTGAAATTTCATTTTTGTGTATCCAGTTTTTTGTAAAGTCCAGGAATTGGCNCCCTGACATTTTTTTAAACCTGTAATTGAAATTTCATTTTTGTGTATCCAGTTTTTTGTAAAGTCCAGGAATTGGCAATTTATTATTGTCTTCTTCTTGTCTTTATTGCTAAAACAAACTAGGACAAAACTTCCAAGATCTTCATATCGGAGCCTTTTCTTCGACCCTATTAACAAAAAAAGAACCAATGGCCTACTTGAATTTGTAATTTTGTGGGTAAATTTGGAGCTTTATTTGAATGGAATATACTTTAAAGTAAAATAAATTAAATTTATAACTTAAAAATATGCAATATTCTTTGTTAAAAACCAAACTTAATATTTATTCCAACATAAAATGTTTAAAATATTTTAAAGTACCTAGGGATAATATCTAGTAATAAGTACCTTTATTACCTGGGTTTGTCTAACTGTCTTTCACAAACTTTCTTCACTCTATTGTTTTCTTAAAGAACTGATCTGAAAATTTATAATAAATATTTATAGATTGCTGATTTAAATACATTTACTGATAGTTCAGAATTAATATTTTATTGAAATTATAGTGATAGAGTAAGACAAAGTTCTTTCTATAAGTCTAAAAAAAATAGGGCATTAAACTGAAAATGTTAATAGGCATATAGAAATTGTCGTGTTTTTTCTTCAGTTAATTTAGGCCCATTTACAAAAAAACTAGAGTTAGACCTTTAACAGGTATGTCATAAACTGTTAGAGGAGCCTCTATAGCCTAACTTCACCTGGTTGAACAAATTCTTAAAAAATAGAAAAATAATAAAATAAAACAATAACACAGGCCAACTATAAAAAAACTTTTTTAATGATTTTGCCGGATTCTTACGTTTTTTGGTGTGCTGAGCCCGAAAATAATAATAAAGTCCACCATTTTTNTTTTTAATGATTTTGCCGGATTCTTACGTTTTTTGGTGTGCTGAGCCCGAAAATAATAATAAAGTCCACCATTTTTTCACATTTAAATATACAAAATGAGAGAAATTAATTTTTTATCTAATTTCTGTGCATTTTTATAAAACTTTATTTATATGTTTTTTATATACATTTATATATACTAGAAATACATTATTACNTAAGACAAAGTTCTTTCTATAAGTCTAAAAAAAATAGGGCATTAAACTGAAAATGTTAATAGGCATATAGAAATTGTCGTGTTTTTTCTTCAGTTAATTTAGGCCCATTTACAAAAAAACTAGAGTTAGACCTTTAACAGGTATGTCATAAACTGTTAGAGGAGCCTCTATAGCCTAACTTCACCTGGTTGAACAAATTCTTAAAAAATAGAAAAATAATAAAATAAAACAATAACACAGGCCAACTATAAAAAAACTTTTTTAATGATTTTGCCGGATTCTTACGTTTTTTGGTGTGCTGAGCCCGAAAATAATAATAAAGTCCACCATTTTTCACATTTAAATATACAAAATGAGAGAAATTAATTTTTTATCAAATATCTGTGCATTTTTATAAAACTTTATTTATATATTTTTTATATACATTTATATATACTAGAAATACATTATTACTATACTAAAACATACAGTAAATCTAAATGAAATTAGGTTGGCAGTGGTGGTACGACTGTTTTTCTTCTTTCAGTCAACATAACCTCACTTTCAGCTTTTTGTCCATGTCCTCTAAGTATGGCTAACCATGGTTGTAAAAACTTTCCTAATAGTTGTTGTTATATATGTGGTGAGTTTGTAATTAAAAAACATTAAAAAAACATTACAGAGTTTGTTAAACAAGTGTACTTGGTATATTTTGGAATAAAACTCTGTGATCAAGAAAAACATGGGGCTCCACACAGGGTATGCTATGTTTGTGTCGAAGACCTTAGAAAATGGTCAAAAAAAGAAAATACAGCTTTTAGATTTGCAGTACCCATGATATGGAGAGAAGTTACTGGATATAACTCCAAAAATAAGAAAGTAATTGTCTACCCTAATCTTCCTTCAGCTATTCGGCAAGTCGGTCATGGTCCGGAACTTCCTGTCCCTAAGCCACCACAGGCTACTGATGACGTTTTACTTGATCAGTCTAGTGAAACTGAATCTGATGAAGGTAAACCGGATGATGATGAGTTCCAATGTTCAAAAAAAAATTTTGAACCACAGTTGTTTACACAGGCTGAGTTAAATTATTTGGTAAGAGATTTGGGTTTGACTAAAGAGAAAGCTGAATTGCTTGGCTCTAGGCTAAAAGGAAAACATTTTTTGGCACCTGGAGCATCTATTTATCAACATAAAACAAGAGATCAACAGTTCGCCAAGTTTTTTAAGCAAGAATAGGATTTAGTGTACTGCCATGATATTAGTGGTCTAATGAATGAATATGGAATTGAGTACAACAATGAAAAATGGAGGCTTTTTATAGACTCATAAAAAACTAGCTTAAAAGCTGTTCTTTTACATAATGGTAATAATTATGCTTCACTGCCTGTGGCTCATTCAGTCCATATAAAGGAAACTTACGAAAATCTAGACATTATTTTAAAGGAAATTCACTATCCTGCTCAAGATTGGATGATGTGTGGAGATTTGAAAGTGGTAACGTACGAGGATCCGGTTGTTTTCCCTAAATGATTTAAAGGTTGTTTTACATGTGAGTGGGACAGCAGAGCAAGAAATTGACACTGGTCCACAAAACATTGGCCTGCAAGAAAATCCTTAACATCTAGAAAGAAGAACATTTTGCATAAAACTTGAATAGATCCAAAAAAAATTCTTCTTCCACCTCTTCACATTCAGTTATGTTTAATGAAACAGTTTGTAAAAGCCTTGCCTAAAGAGGGTGAATGTTTTAAGTATTTATAAGAAAAGTTTCCTCAATTATCAGGAGCCAAACTGAACGAAAGGGTTTTCGTTGGGCCTGACTTTCGTAAAATGATGTTTGATTCCAACTTTGAAACAAAAATGACTACAATGGAAAAGGAGGCTTGGATATCATTTAAGCAAGTTGTGATTAAGTTTTTGGGCAATGTTAAAGACCCAAACTATGAGCTTATCATAGCTAATATGATAGACACGTTCAAAAATCTGGGATGCCTGATGATCCTTAAAGTCCACTTCTTACACAACCATCTTGACTTTTTCCCTGAGAACTTGGGTGATGTTAGTGAAGAGCAGTGGGAGCGGTTTCACCAGGACATAAAAGTGATTGAGAAACGTTACCAGGGACAGTGTAATGTCAGCATGATGGGTGATTACTGCTGGTCACTTCACCGAGAACAACAAAATGCATCACATCGGAGAAAAAACTGCATAAGAANATGATGGGTGATTACTGCTGGTCACTTCACCGAGAACAACAAAATGCATCACATCGGAGAAAAAACTGCATAAGAAACTTCAAAGAGAAAAGATAAAGGAAAAAACCAAAAAATAAACACTTAAAATGTATGTAATGAATTTTTTTAAAAATACAATCGCATATATCACATTTTTAAATACAAATGCATATTGTAAGAGAACTGATGCCAGATTCAGTTTCATCGCCCGNACAAATGCATATTGTAAGAGAACTGATGCCAGATTCAGTTTCATCGCCCGAAAATACATCAGATTCAGCTGCATTTATTTAAAAAGTTTTCACAAAATATTTTTTTGTTGGCATGTGTAATTGATCTTGAGTACTTAAATAAATATATAGCTGTGAGAATGAAACGTAATTGAAACTTGGCATCATTCCCTCATAATGAGGGAATGAAGAAAATAAACTTAGCTCAAACACAGTAGGTTGAACCTGCAAAATGTTTNCATCATTCCCTCATAATGAGGGAATGAAGAAAATAAACTTAGCTCAAACACAGTAGGTTGAACCTGCAAAATGTTTTTTCAAAGTTTGAAAAATATCTATTAAATGTACCTTATAATATCAAAATTAAAATTTTAAGCTTACCTACATGTAATTGGTGTCCTTTGAGGGAATGATTGGTAGAAAATACCCTCAGCAGCTTTCAAATCTTTAAGAATTTATTAAATAATAATGGTAACTATTAGTTAACATGCAACTCTCATAGCTGGGGCCACGGTGGTGTAGTGGTCACACTACGCGCCACCCAGGTACCATTATGTCACCGGGCGGGCAGGGGATGATTGACAGCTAGCCTGGATTAGTGTCACTATCCCGCCATCTCCCTTCTGGAGGAGTTGGTGGTGGAGGGCTATTGCTTTAACTTTCTGGTAATCTCCTCCATCTGCGCAACCGGACATGTGAAGAAGATTCTCGATTAGGATACCTGCCACTATAAATACAACGGCAGCCTGAGTGTTGGGAGTCTGTGACAACTATCTGCGGAAGTGTGGCAAAGAGTGAAGCGATGGAAAGAGATTGTGGTGGTAAGTGTGTATGCGGCAAAGATGGACAAGCGTGCATGATTCCTGAGGGGAGGTAGGACGTATCCAATAAGTTTAGTGCGGCTGTGTACTGGAGTACTCTGGGTGCTCCAGAACATTCCAGACAGGCAATACTGCTGATATCTGAACTGAAACAAGGTGGGACTGAATGGACAAGTGATATAGACTTGATTATAAATACTGAAAGTCTCAAATATCAAATATATAATTTTATTAGTAATTGAGTAAGTGTTAAAAAACTGTTTATAAAGACTGGTTTTAAATGTTTGTTTCTGTTTATTTCTATGAGTTAACAGACAATTAAGTAAATATTAGTACTAAATAGCACGTGATAGCTATTTATTGTTGAGATTAGAGTATTTTTCTTGATTGTTTGTAAATAAGTTAGGAAATTGTATTAGGTCTTTTATTTAATTAAGACCTTCATTACTTAAAAAATCTGGCTATGCCCAAAGACTTAATTTATAACACTGGTGTTAGAANTTATTTAATTAAGACCTTCATTACTTAAAAAATCTGGCTATGCCCAAAGACTTAATTTATAACACTGGTGTTAGAAGTGGTATGAAGGCATTTTTTTTCAAATCGAATACACAAGTCTGTTAATTAGTAGGATAAATTTTTGACTTTAATAATAGTTTCAGAAGTAGGTCACAGAATTAGTAGAATTTGTGAATGCAGCAAGTAAAATGGCAGCAGACATGGAAGGACTGCACTCTTCAATTATAGTTAAATATGTACGTAAGGTAAATGCACTAATTTTTTAAACTGTTCCAGCAATCATCATTTTTATGAGAACATATAAATTATAAGAATTATAATCAATATATTAATTTTTGCAAATATGTGGGATCTTCGTCAAACATTTTATTTATGAACACATGCATTTAATTTTGGAAAGCACCCACTTGGAAGTACATAGTTGGAGGCAATCCCAAAGTAAATTTACATTCTCGTGCTATGTGACAATTTTCTTCTTTCAAAGAAGGGGAGTGTATTAAAACTCACATAAATGTTTTTGTTATTTGTTGTGTCATAAAATTTACTGTTTTAAATATTATTAACTTTACAATAGAGTGTTGGAAGAGTGTCATTCAATGTTTGTAATAATGTGGATGATAATTACTAAGCAACAAATTAACATTCACCGATGTTTGTCATTTGTGACGAGCCCTGGTAATTATTCGGTTTGCAAAATTCTGTCTACATATGACTCAGTTTAGTTCGGCTATAAACAACTTATAAGTAACTATAAGCTAAAATAAAATTGAAGTATCTGATCCAATAGTCGTCACATATTTCAATTTCTGGTGCATGCATATGACGACTTCAGGCACTGTAAATAATGTTGCCTTATATTTTTTCATTCACAGATTTTATGACGGCAGGGTAAACTTGTAAGAATAGGCAAATTAATTCAAGTTATGAAATGAGCTGACATAATTTGGCGTAGAAAATGTAATGTAAAATATTTATGATTATTTATGTTTATTTGTGTATAAAGGTTTTTTTTTAATAATTAGCAAATTAATTTATCAACCTTTTTTTCAAATCAACAATTTGCTGGTTTTAATTATTTTTGATCGGTACAACTTTGATAAATTTTTCCGTCATGTTTTTTATATTGCAGTGAAAAGGTCACAGCAAAAAATGCTACTGTATGAAGAGTCTGCCATGAAAGCTTCCCTGAATGATGATATAGCTGGTATGAGTATAATTAATGCTGCAGAAAGCAATGATGTGCCCAGGAGCACCATTCAGACAAAATAAAAGGGAAAACACCAGCTGGAAGAAATACAGGCCCAGTTTCATGCCCTATGAAGGAAGAGGAGCAAATGTTACTAGAATGTGCAATTTCAGTAGCAACGGTTGGTTTTCCCATTACAAGGGAAGACTTGCAAAACAGTGTCCAGCAACTTGCTATAGAGAGTTGAACAGAGATTTTCCTTCCAAAGATCGTTTCCAAAGAAGAAAGTGGTGCCAACCTTTTCCGAGGAGAAATCAGGGACTGGCTCTAAGTACGCAGAAAAATTTAACTTTAAGTCGAGCAAGAATACATCACTTGAAGGTTTGAAGATGTATATCAGTTCCACACAAAATTGTCAATGGAGATGAGATTGCTTTTTTTTTTTCTAAACCCTAAAATCGGCAAAGTAATTGCACAGAAAGGTGACATAAGTATTTATCACCAAGTGAATGTGGAAGAAGAGTGCCTTACTCTGTCAATAACAGGAAAAGTTTCTGGGAGCCTATATCCACCACTTGTTTGTTTCAAGTATAAACATCTCCCTCAAGATATAGTCACATCCATGCCTGCTGAGTAGGATATTGGCAAGTCCCCAAATGGATGTATGGTAGGCAAAGTTTTTATAAATTGATAACTGATATCTTTCATGCCTGGTGAGCCACCCTCCTGTCACACAGAAAAGGACAAACAATCCAAGCGTTCACAACTCCGCTCCTAAAGAATGCCCAAAAAAAAAAAAAACTCACAGGTCAATTCCCGCAACCAGTGTTGCCCTCTTAAAAATAGAAAGAGAAAAGGGCCGAGCCCTGAAGTAATTTTTTCTTCACCAAAATTAAAATAGTTGCATAACATTCTGTTTTCATATGTTATAACCATTGACAAATAAACACTTAATGTGCAAGGTTTAAAACAAAACAAAAAAAAAAAAAACTAGAACGCTGAATTTTGGGTGATAAATATATAAATATTTACATATATAATTAAATAAATAATATATTTATTTGAGTATCATCATATGTGAGATGTTCTTTTATTTGCAAGTACCACCAAAATAAAACTGTTTGTGTGAATAATCCAAAATGCTAAACAATATTAATGTGGACATTCAATTAAAATAAGTTTTTAGGATATTCATTGATTGAAACAAAATAAAATATTATGGGAGGAGTGGTGCACCACTAAGTATTTTACGTATTATACTAATGCATACAGGGTTTTCCATTTTATTTTTCTTATTTCATAATTCACATATCAATTATTAACAAAAGTGGCACGATATGTCCAGATAATAGAAAGATCCATAAATAATGTTTAGCGAATCTGCATGTGACAAAATAAATAAGTGGACATTGCTTTCCTGAATTTGAAAAGCATTTAGATCAACAGCCATGGCAAAACATCACTGCAGTGAAGTTGGTAAGCAAATTAACAGCCAACGCGAAACATCACTGCAGTGAAGCTGGTAAGCAAATCAACAGCCACGGTGAAACACCATTGCCATGAGGCTGGGCTGAATATCAGCAAGGGATTTTGAGCAGCAAGATGCCAGAATATGTAAGTATCAAGCNCCATTGCCATGAGGCTGGGCTGAATATCAGCAAGGGATTTTGAGCAGCAAGATGCCAGAATATGTAAGTATCAAGCCATGTAGGAAAGGTGGACCGTAGTACAAAGGAAAAAATTCACCCAACATAGCAAACAGGAGAAAATTAAACACACAATTCACTCATGAGATAAAAAAGGAACAAGTNGAAAAAATTCACCCAACATAGCAAACAGGAGAAAATTAAACACACAATTCACTCATGAGATAAAAAAGGAACAAGTAAAATGCACTCACCACAGGCGGTGATGCAAAGCTTTATGACATAATTTGTCGAAAATATGATTACGTAAAAATTGCGCGTCTTCACATAATGATACTTGTAAGAGAAAAGAAAGAAATTCACGTCAGCACTAAAGAAGTTTCCACAACTGAACAGTTTCACCCACATGGCATATTCAATATAATTGAATGACGATGCGGAGGCCCTGAATTACATGGGAGATTAATACTAACAACATATTTAAATTTCCTTTTTTTCACATTTTATAAATTACCTTAACGTTATGTAGAACAGATTTTTTTTCACAATTAATGTTTCTTAACAAGACAAAATTCTAACACAGTTGCGTAAGTGCCTTCTATCATTGCACAAAACACTTGAGTAAGTTATAGTAGATAGTTATCAAAACGGATGTTTGCAAAACATTAACAGTAAATTCTTAATTATAAGTAACCTAACGTTTTATGTTTCCGGATAGCAATGATTAACAGTTTAGTGAAATTATTGACAATCAACAGAAGAATGAGACAAATAAAGAACAGGGACAAACAACAGGGCTTTGCTTTAAATATAGTTGAAAAGCGAATTAACGTTTGAGCATGTAAGTGCCGCCAAAAAAAAAGTCACAACACTCCCTCTCTCAAACCAAACCACACCCCGGGATGTTTTCCATTTAGAGCCACACAAGTGCTACAATCAAAAATACCCAAATATCTACATAGACTAATCCGACAACAAAAAACTTAACTGTTAGTTTCTGCAGTACGAGGAGGTAAGGTCACAAGTACAGTTCGCTCAGGAATGGTAGAGGACGAGGTAAGGGTGTCAGAAGGTGAGTGTTTTGGTCTATAATAAACCGTTAGCAAAAGCACAAGGCACATACCAAGGTACTAATGATAGAGGAAATTATGAGAGGAACTGAGTAGAAATTCGTATCAGGATTTATTTGGTCTTGAGGTTGTAAGAATCTGAGAACATTTTGAAAATCTGAGCCAAAGTACCACTGAGTGAAAATTAGAGAATTTTAAAAAGTGTAACGGTGAAAGGTTACCAGCAAATTTAGAAACGTGGAGCATTGGAAAAGATATGTTCAGATGGATGGCTGAATTCACGAAACCAAAGGTTTTAGAGAAAGGACTGACCATTTCTCATTTGCTAGCATTGTTTATGGATCCAGTCACATTTAATGAATTAGTAAAGGGAGATAAGGTGTTGACAGTGGATCTGCAAAGGGAGGTTGCTTCAATAGGGAATTTAATAACAAAGAGCCAAAGTGAACTAGTTTTCAGAAAGAATGGATGTTCAAGACTGACAAAAGCCTTCTCACAGAAATCCAGAGATGGCCTGCCCAAAAATGGGTTGAATTCACAGCTCATGACATAAGAATCAAGAAAGGGAAGTTGGAGGGACAGAGAGTAAGGCCATGAGTTTTACAATTAATCAAAGCGTTAGTGTTCACTGCTGCAAAGAATTTTCTATCAGGACTAATATCCAAGATTTTATTAAGGTAAAATTAGAAGATATTGGTTTAGTTTAGGGAACAGGAAAGGGACAGAGAAATTTCTATAACGCTCTAAGGGTACATTAACAACAACATTAAGTGATCCATTGTAAATATCAGCTTGTACAGTACTAAGACCATAAAAAACACATTGATTTTCAGGTGTGATAGGAGCAATCATGTACAGAGGTAAAGTAATTAAATGCTGGATTTTGCTTAAAACATTAATAAATGAGGCAGCATTCATTAAGGTAGAACTCAATTGGCCATGAACACTGGTTTCAATTGCGTATTTCAAGTCAAATATCTCAAGTCTAGCATTTGACAGTGCTTCACTGACACGTAATAACATAGTATTGAGATCAATTCTGAAACTTGCAAGAACCATGTTGCTAATCACTTCTTGTACAGTATCATTTACTAGACAATAGAATTTATGGTAATGTTCCAAATAATAAGATGCCAGTTATTGTATATTTTTTATATTATTCAAAACACTATCATCAAAGTTTTTAAGGTAAAGAATATGATTTGCTAGGTTACTCAAAATACCTTCTTGTGTATCTGAAATTTAGTCTTTTTTCCAGGAGTTTAAGATCATCAGTATTCATGGTCCCAAATAATGTTTTCAGGATTTCCCCCCCAATATTTAACATTCTTCTCTTTTGTCTGGAACTGGAAGGGAGCAAAGAGGTTAATGTTGCAACCTCAGATTTTAAAGCGAATGCAGTTTCCTTAAACATAGGCACTGCAAACAGAAAGTTTTTGTCAAAACTAACATTTTCACGAGGAGTTTTAATTTCACTATCATGCACTTCAATAATGGATTGGATTAAAGCGTCAAGTTCACTGGGTTCTTCTTGCAGTTTCAAAAAATTTAAGTTTAACACAATGGAGTAGTAGTTGTCCGACAACAGAACATCATCCTTTTCAAAAACAGCACCAAAATGGGAATTTCTTACAGTGACCGCTGAACACGACAGGGCTGTGAAGGTGTAGATCATGAAAAACAGTGATATGGCGGAACTCCAAAATGTCAGAACACTTCCTAGATTGGTCGGAACACACTAAAACCAACAAGGGTGCCTCCAGAAGAAAAAAAAAACTAGATACCGAAAGGAACTACCTGGTGAACAAAACCACAATTCCCTAACATAAACTAGCAATTGCAACAAAACTAGATATCCCAAAACTAAAACGAATTCATTTCCCAAGAAATAAATCAATTAAGGCATATCATAATTTATAAAATAATACCAATTACTTAGAATTACCACCATGGTTTTTTCTTTGAATTTAGACTTATTTAATAGCAAGAAAGATGACCCAATGCAGACTCTGGCAACTGGGTGATCAGTCCATAGCCAACATTGAGTCAGGTGAAACAATGCATAAATGGGAAATCATCACAGTTAGGGCTTGCAGGTACCCTCACACTGTGAGACATGGCAACGCCAAAGGTTTTGGATAAAATTTCTTCAAATGGGAGATGTGTACGCACGTTACACAAGCTCCAGTTTCAGGATCAGCCAGACTGACGGGCTGTCACAGGGGTTAAGAACTTGTGGATCCGGTATGGACCAGCCCAACGAAATTATAATTTTGCCATCCTTTATTCCACTGCTTTGATAGTGGTGTGAGTTTTTAACAAGACTAGATCTCCAGTCTTGAAAGACTCATTCTGGACCGCTCATGGGCAGCCTTTAAATTTCTCATGGTAGATGCCCAAACTCCTCTGATGGTTCAATCATCATCTAGAAGCAAGTCACTTAATAGGCAACATGCAAATTTTGCAAATATAGTTTTAAATGATTCAAACACATTTGTATATGAGTGTGAAAATAAAAATGTGCCGTTTGTTGCATAAAAATTGGTTTTGACAAAGTTATTTTAGTATTAAAACAGTAACTTTCGTGGCCGCTGTCACGTGAATGTGGAACACTCTCTCACTGGTTTACGCCGGCAGCCGGCCCCGGCATGTTGCAAACGCGTAACAGATATTTTCTACAACATGCTTTTCTGGAAGGTTCAGTCTCAAAACGAGGGCAGCTTCCTTTATGCTGTTGATATAAAGTGACAGTGGTTCGTCAGGATTTTGTAATCTAATATACTGTTTTAAACGCAATTCAGTTAAAAGGCGNGCGGAACACTCTCTCACTGGTTTACGCCGGCAGCCGGCCCCGGCATGTTGCAAACGCGTAACAGATATTTTCTACAACATGCTTTTCTGGAAGGTTCAGTCTCAAAACGAGGGCAGCTTCCTTTATGCTGCTGATATAAAGTGACAGTGGTTCGTCAGGATTTTGTAATCTAATATACTGTTTTAAACGCAATTCAGTTAAAAGGCGTGAGGGAACAAAGAAATGCAAAATATCTTTGTGATACTGATCAAAAGTCATTGACTGGGCTATGGCAAGTTGAGTTCTTTCACTTAATGGCCGACCTCTAATAGCTAAGGTTCAGAAATAGTATTACTCTGGTGTAGTCTCAACCATTTTCAAAAAGTCAAGAAATTTTGTGACATTAAAACCATCAGTAATAAGGAATTCTTTTAGCATATGCTCTAGGGGATGTGGGATTATCCCAAAAACAGTGGAAGGGACTTGGTACACACTAGGGTGCACAGCAGTTGACATATTTACCTGGGGCACAAATAAAGAATTTGGCTTAAGACCAAACATCTGGGTAGTGGACAAAACTGCTCCTCCAAGACCAGCAACGGTAGTATTGAAAGTACTTAGTACACTGGATGTAGGTTAACTAAGAAGGTTAGGAATGTTAAGTACATGATTTTGGATACATGCGGTGGATGGTCCAGCAAAGGTAAGATCAGAGAATTGTTCTGCTAGACGTGAAGAGAAAGTCTCATCCTCTGTGATAGTGACCACCCGCAAATTACTTTCGGCGTTACTAACAGTGCTAGACAAAACAAAGATTTGTTTAAGGATGTTTTCTAGAGAGGCAGCTGAGTGTCAGAAATGTCCTTATGAAAGACACTCAATAGGTTAGTGGCGTGTCTTTCTAAGTGTGCCAATCTTTGTCTTACACGAGGAAGAGAGACATTACTAGATTTATCCTCCAAGTTATCCACCAATTCAATCAAACTAAACAACTTTGATGCACAATACATAAATTCCACGTTAACGTTAACATTAGTTAAATTTGCCACACTAGGAATCTTATTTGCCTGAACAGCAGAGCGCAGTGATTAGCACAGTTCAGCCACAGTACCATCAGCGGGCTGTACTCTGCATAACAAGAACTCTTCAACTAATTCTTGCTTCAACAAGAATTCTGGCACAATAGTAGTCGGCATGATTAAAAGATACCCAACAAACAGTGAATAAATAAAAACAAACAACGTAAACTAGGACACAACACAAAATTTTACTCAAAATAAAAACTTATACTTAAGTTATGGAATTAAGGTCAGGGTGTCTGGCATGAGAGAGGGAGAAAAAAATATTTAAAGAGGACTGCACTGGCAGAAAAACCATGCTTATTGCTACCAAAATATTTATCCACCCTCGTTTCACAGAGCTGGAACGTGAATCATTATCCAAGCGTTCTCAATTCCACACCTAGAGGATGCCCAAAAGGAAACCTGCAGGATAATTCCCGCAACCAGTGTTGCCCTCTTTAAAGTAGTAAGAGAAAATGGCCAAGCCCCGAAGTCGTTTTCCCTTCACCAAAATTAAAATGCTAGCATAATTCTTCAAAGTCATCACTCTATTTTCCTTTGTTATAACCATTGACCAATAAACACTTAAGGTGCAAGGTTTAAAAATAAAAAATNAGTCATCACTCTATTTTCCTTTGTTATAACCATTGACCAATAAACACTTAAGGTGCAAGGTTTAAAAATAAAAAATATAAAAAACAGAACACTGAATTCAAGGTGATAAATATATAAATATTTATTTTAATAATTAAATAAATAATAATATAACTATTTTATTGTCATATGTGAGATGTTCTTTTGTTTGCAAGTAACACGAAACAAAAACTATTTTGTATAAATAATACAAAATGCTAAACAATGTTAATGTGGATATTAGATTAAATTATTTTTTTAGGATATTCATTGATTGGTACAAAGTTAAATAGTATGGAAGGAGTGGTGCACCAATAAGTATTTTACGTATTATACTAATGCATACAAAGTTTTCCATTTAATTTTTTTTACTTCATAATTCACACGTCAATTATTAACAAAAACGGTTACGAAATGTCCAGAGAACAGGAAGGTTCATAATAATGTTTAACGAATCTGCATGCAACCAAATAAATAATTGGACATGGCTTTCCTGAATTTGAAAAGCAGCTAGCAGATCAACAGCCACGGCAAAACATCACTGCAGTGAAGTTGGTAAGCAAATAAACAGCCAACGCGAAACATCACTGCCGTAAAGCTGGTAAGCAAATCAATAGCCGCAGTGAAACACAGTTGCCATGAGACTGTGCTGGACATCAGCAAGGCATTTTGAGCAGCAAGATGCCGGAATATGTAGGTATCAAGTCATGTAAGAAAGGTGGACAGCACTACAAAGTAAAAAATTCCACCCAAAATAACAAACAGAAGAAAATTAAACATGCAGTTCACTCATGAGATAAAAAAAAACCAAGTAAAATACACTTACCACAGGAGGTGATACAAAGCTTTACGACATAATGAGAATATAGATTCGTGGATGTACTGAGGGGCCATGCACAGAGCATACTGCAGTCCCTGCCAAAATGACATTGACTGGAGTACTCAACACTGGTGTCGGCCTTAGAGCTTCATTTCGGCCACCAATACCTGTGACACGCCCACCGTGCCCAACTGTGAAGCCGCACTCAGCGACCTGGGGAACCACTGCATGACTGCAANGATACCTGTGACACGCCCACCGTGCCCAACTGTGAAGCCGCACTCAGCGACCTGGGGAACCACTGCATGACTGCAACAGAACATTGTGTGGCTGTCCCGTCTGTCTCTGGAGAGGTGCATCCAGAGGCACGCAATGTCGATCACAGTCAACTTCTTCATTGATGCTATCACTGATAGAGAGGTGTGGCAAGCTGTGTACCTGGCTGCGCCTCACACCATACAAGATGCCCTTCCCCAAGCACTGGAGGTGGAGTCAGCAAGAGACACATCAGTGCCTCGACGTCCAGTGCAGGCAGTGATGCTGAGTGAAGACAATGACAACAGCATCAAGAAGATACTGAAAGAGTTGCAGAGGACCAATATCGCTTCCATGGTCTGCTCTACAGAGCTTTGCAGTCTTCTGCCCAAATGGCCTGAGTGTTGGTCAAGTGGCCAACCGGGGCACCTGAGAGTTCTCAATAGCAGGAACAGCAGTAGCCAAAACTAGGAAGCAGGCAGGGAGGGGCAGGTGAGGTTGCAACATCTTCGGGAAACTTGTAAACACCTGTCGTGAGTGACAAAGGTCGGTGATTGTTGGAGGGAAAGCCCCAATGTTCTTACAGGTGCGTTCACTTAAAAAGGAACTGGATGCCATATNAGGTCGGTGATTGTTGGAGGGAAAGCCCCAATGTTCTTACAGGTGCGTTCACTTAAAAAGGAACTGGATGCCATATGGATGGAGGGGAGCCTGAATGTTGTTCCTTGTCGGATGGTCTTTGACCCAGGAGCCGGGTAGTAAGACTGGACACCCTCGAGCCTTCCGCCAGAGACTTTCAAAGACAGTATGGAACAGTGCTATTTGACTNAGGTCGGTGATTGTTGGAGGGAAAGCCCCAATGTTCTTACAGGTGCGTTCACTTAAAAAGGAACTGGATGCCATATTGATGGAGGGGAGCCTGAATGTTGTTCCTTGTCGGATGGTCTTTGACCCAGGAGCGGGGTAGTAAGACTGGACACCCTCGAGCCTTCCGCCAGAGACTTTCAAAGACAGTATGGAACAGTGCTATTTGACTACAGTAACAGGTGAGACCAAACCAGTTAAATCTAAGAAAATGCTGTAGTTGTAGCTTGGTAACCTCAACATAAAGCACAATATTTGCATAGCAGAAATAGAGGACAATTGCCTTTTGGGTCTTGGTGCGTTATGCAAGCTGGGGTGCTTTAGTGGCACTCGACTGGAGGTGCTACAGGCAGACAATGCCGAGTTAGTAGCACCAACATGACAGTATTTGTCTTTGCCGATGAGCTGCCCGGTAGTGTGTAGTCAGTCCACTGTACTCTGTGCTTCTAGCAAAATTGTTATCCAGACAGATTCCAGGGAAATTTTGTCAAGCAACTGGGCATAATCAAACAAGCTGATAATATTGGCATTGTACCAGTGGGTTTTATTGTAGCACGGACTTTGGTCTCTTCAAACTCAGATAGTTTGCCAGTAAGGATAATTAATTTATCTGACAGGGCTATTCGTCTTGAGCGGGCAACAATAGGGTTTTGCAAGCAGGTTTCACAGGTACTTCCAAATGCTCCTGAAGCTTTGATACCACAAAATATTTACTCTCCTCTACCAGATGCTCTGGAAGAACTGCTAACCAGAATAAGAGAAAACATTACTGACAACAATAGAATGCTGTCTGAATTACTACAGAGAAATAGGAATTTTTTCCCTTTGAAATTGGCAGAATTAATGTTGCATGCCATCACATCGATACAGGGGATGCCAGCCCCACAAAGCAGCCACCGAGGTGACTCCCGCTAGTCTCACATGAGGCAGTTGAGGGTATTCTGAAAGAAATGGCAATAGTAATACAACCATCAGTCAGTTCATGGTTTTCTCATATTGTGCTTGTTAAAAAGAAAGATGGCTCTATGAGGTTTTATGTGGATTACCACCAGCTTAATAATGTGACCAAGTAAGATTCTTATCCACTTCTAATGTTAGATAACACACTTAATAGCCTATCAGGTTCTCAACTTGTTTCCACTTAAGACATGAAGAGCGGGTACTGGCAATGCGATTTGGCCCCAGAAGACAAAAAACTGCCTTTTTTTATCTAAAGGAAAGGAACCTGGCAATTCAAAATTATACCTTTCGGACTATGCAATGCCCCTGCCACCTTTCAACATCTGATGGAAGAAGTACTCCCCTTAAGACATTTGCTAGGTGTACCTAAATTATATTGTGGTCACAGGAAGGACATTTGAAGTGCACCTAATACACTTAGACTCTGCGTTTCAGAAAGTAGCTGTGGCAAAACTGAAATTGATTCCTAAGAAATGCCACTTTTCCAAAAGAAAATTCTTGGGATATGTATTGTCCGCCCATGGGCCTGAAACAGACGCTGTGAAGATCAGAACAATAAGAGTTTGGCCTCTGCCAGCAGAAAAAACTTAATTATGGAGTTTCCTGAGCTTATGTAACTACTTCCGGAGATTTGTGCCCAGGTTCATCATGATTACCTAGCCACTGCGTGAATTGATCAAGGCAAAAAGAAAATTTCATTGGATCCCTGAGTACAACGTTGCCTTTGATAGAATAAAATAAATTATGATATCTCCCCCTGTCCTGGGCTTTGCAAGTAGTGATGGAGAGTTCATTCAGGATATTTATAAGTAAGTGAGTGAGTGAGTGAGTGATTGAGTGAGTGAAGAGATTTAGGTGGCTTTTAACAGCGAAGTCTTGAGTGCCAATGAGGGTGAAGCGCATTGAGTATGAAGCAGCACCAGAATGAAAGGGCGAGGGAAATGGGAGAGCCCAGACAAATACCAGTCGACCAACGGCATTATCCAGCATGATTCCCACATGCGCTAGTGATGTAGACATTAGTGATGTAGACATCAGGACTGTATTATCTGTTATGTTCTTCAAACCTTTTAATNCAGGACTGTATTATCTGTTATGTTCTTCAAACCTTTTAATAACATGATGAACCCTTTACAAATATCTCACCTGGCAGATACTCCACTTATAACATATAGCACAACAGTCTAATCTTCATCGACTGTAATCGGAGTACGCATCAGCCATGCTTTTCTTGTAAACTGGGACCGATGGTTTGTGATCTTTATATACTGTGACATCCCTCCCATATATATAGTTATGAAACTTTCTTGCAGTGAACACAATGCTCAGCATTTCCTTCTCCACTTTCACATAGTTATTTTCCCCTGGAGACAGACTTTGTGATGCATAGCGGATAGGCTGATCTCCGTACATCAAGCAGTACCCCAAACCATCTTTCAGTGTATCACATTGCATGGACAGCTTCTTAGTGGGGTCATAGAGACCTAGTACTGGAGCCTGGCTAACCAATTCCTTGACTTGCTTCAAGACTTCAGTGTGTACTGGCAACCACTGCCATTCAACGTTGTTCTTCAGGAGTTCCCTCAGAGGAGCTATGGTTGTGGCATAAATTCAATAAGAATTTTATAAGTCACTTATAAACTCTAACACTAATTGAAGTTCAACTTTGTTGGTGGGGTGTCTGTAGCAGTAGCACTGTCCGCACCTGGTTGGGATCTGGTTTCATACCTCTCTTGGAGAACACACGTCCAAAATATTTAACTTCATTCTGTTTAAACTGAATTTTAATTTTATTGAATTTAACATTTACTTGTCTGGCTCTCTGAGCTACCTGTTGTAGGACTTTATGATGCTCTTGCTCATTTGTAGTTGAAATCAAGAGACAATCAAAGTAGATGATTGTGCCTGGAATATGACCAAAGTTCTGCATGTTAACTCGCTGGAAATTTTCAGGAGCACTTGACAAACCAAATGGTAGTCTGAGAAATTTATAACAGCCAAATGGTGTGCTGAAGGTACAGTACTTGCTTAATTTATCATCCAGCTCTACCTGATAAAGCCCATCCTTTAAGTCTAATACAGTGAACATGGCTATATTGTTCAGTTGACTGCTCTACTCCTCTAAGGTTGGTATCATTTTACATTCCCTGCAGATTGCCTTATTCAGGTCCACTGGGTCTAAACACAGTTTGAGTGATAATCTACTTTCTCTACAACAGTTAAGTTACTGACCCATATGTCTGGCTGACCCACCTTAGCAATAATTCCCAACTTAGCAAGATCATCCAAGTTACTTTTGAGTCTGTCCCTTAATGCAAAAAGCACTCTTCTAGGAGGCTTGGAAACAGGCTGACTCAATTTATCCACTGCCAACCTGCACTTGTTTAGAATATACCATTTTCCTTGAAACAGATCTCCAAATTCTGCCATAAAGAAATCTCTGTGCACTGAGAAAAATCTGCGGAGACAAGTTTCAAACACATTCATCCTGGCAATCCCTGAATCGGCATTCTGCAGTTGCCATCCTCCACAACAACAAACTCCAACCACTCCTCGCCACCATGAACTTGGCTGTACTACACTTGAACTTGATGACACTCACTGGTCTCACTCTGTTACCTCCAAACCCTTCCAGTGTTATGTTGGGCTGCTTTAACTGGCTTGAGTAAGCCACCTGCTTCACAATACTCTGTGGCATGATATTTACCTCAGAGCCATTATCAAGCCTGAAATGCACAGTCGTACCTTCCACACACATTTCCTGGACCCACTCCTTCCGGTTTGACATTTTCTACTCCAGAGGTTGCTTCTGCAACTTCCTACATGCTCACGAAGTACTCCTTTGGTGTAAACATGTCTACGATGTACTTCCCTTGGTCACTGCCAGTTAACCTAATCTCTTTAACCTGGTTATTGCATGAAGCTGCAAAGTGACTTAACTGCTTGCAGTTGTAGCACACCTCCCCAAAGGCAGGGCACTCAATATTCCTATGTACTCTTCTACACAGTTTGCACTTAAACTTCCTTTATACGTCTTTTTCTGATCAGTGTGTTTCTGCTCTTGTTTTTATCCACATTTCCTCAACCACTTGCCTCTCACACGGTAGTCATCACATGACGTTTCCACATGCAGCCGAACCGGATTAATAGCTTTGCTTCCTATTGCATCACCTCGTTGCTTTCCTAGCTCTATGACTGTACACTGCTTCACTGCTTTTGACAAACTTAGGTCTGGTTCCTGCAACAAACACTCCTGTAGACCTTTGTCCTGAATACCCAGGACTATTCTGTCCCTTACAACACTGTCTATCTGGTCCTTAAATTCACAACTCTTGACTAGTTTCTTCATGTCTCTTAAAATTATGTCAAACGGTACCCCTTCTTCCTGCGATCGGCAGGTAAACTTGTATTTTTTAATACAATGTTTTTCAATGGTTTGAAGTAATCTTCAAAGGCTTGCGATACCTTTGCAAAATCCTTTTTGTCTGCCTCTGACAGGTCAAAAGTATTGAATAATTCAAGTGCCTCATNGCTTGCGATACCTTTGCAAAATCCTTTTTGTCTGCCTCTGACAGGTCAAAAGTATTGAATAATTCAAGTGCCTCATTTCCTATGAGGTTTAACCACATTGTGAATTTAACAGCTGATGCCTTTGACTCATACCCTGTTGCCAGCATGAAAATGTCAAAACTCGGTTTAAACTTCTATAAGTTTTCACAAAGATTGCCATTGAGAACAAATGCTGATGGTTATTTAAAAAATTAATTTTTTCAAATTACTTTTTTTGCACATTTAAACTTACTATCCCATGGAACAATGAAACTGCATTCATTCAACCATTAAATTCACACCAACTTCATACTGTGCCATGTTATATTCTTCAAAAATTTTAATAACTTGCTGAACCCTTTACATATAGTAATGGCTATAACTGAAACACACAGTTTCCACAACTACAAGCATCCATCATTTTACATAAACTGTCTTATCCATATCTGCCAACTTCCAATCACAACATATTCTCAAATTCAGGATGAAAAGGAGAGGTCACTGGAATAATTTGGTAAGGTAGTGCATAAGCCTGAGAGTTATAACTGTATGACGCATGGAGCTTCGCATCCATTATGGGTGAATCACTATTATCCAATAACACTTGTGAATCCCTGAANAACTGTATGACGCATGGAGCTTCGCATCCATTATGGGTGAATCACTATTATCCAATAACACTTGTGAATCCCTGAATCACTATAACAAATACATGATAGTGTATAAATAACTTCTTCTGTCAGCACCTGAAAACAAATAACTAAATTACAACCACAATACACCACAAGGGTGTATTGTCTCCTGTTGTACCAACAAGTTTTCTATACAACCATATTTTATCTCCCAGTTCTAGTTTAATTTTCTTACAAGAATACAATATGGGTCTATAATACAGACTTATAACAGCAGTTTGATTAACAACAGCTTCATGTATTAGAACTGTCTTCCAACATATAATATCATGAGGATCCAAAGCAGACAAGTCCATAAATGAAGGATTAGGCATATTATGATGTTTATGGAAGAAACAAAACTCCAACACACCACTACCAGGTTTAGCAGTCATACCTTGCAATCCAAAACGAAACATAAAAGAAAACAATATCTAACTCTCTTCAATGCTCGCAGCTTTCCGACAAACTGTATCGTCGTCCTTAGCTACATTGCAATTAGTACTCACAATATTACAATAAATACACCCTTAAAGGATAATAAGATTATAACCATTTCTTGTAATTCTGTTTCTGTACATTTTCTACTGCAAGTCCTCCTAACTCAACAACACTGCTTCGCGTCCGTGATGGCTGAATCACTATTATCCAGTAACACTTGTGAATCCCTGAATCACTGTTACTGAATACGTGGTAGTGTATAAATAACTTCTTTTGTCAGCACCTGAAAGCAAATAACTAAATTACAACTACAATACACCGCAAGGGTGTATTGTCCCTAAACATCACCTAACAGGTGATAATGTTCACAGTCAATGTTTTTATTGTGTGTTAAAAGCTTTTCTCATGTGTCATATGGCNTCTGTCAGCACCTGAAAGCAAATAACTAAATTACAACTACAATACACCGCAAGGGTGTATTGTCCCTAAAAATCACCTAACAGGTGATAATGTTCACAGTCAATGTTTTTATTGTGTGTTAAAAGCTTTTCTCATGTGTCATATGGCTATGCTTCAATCACCATACCTTGGTTTGAAGCAGAGTGGCGCTCGGTCTGGCTCGCTTCGCTTACTTCTGGTTGTGGTGAAGGCAGTTGCACTCTTTTGCCCTTTCCTTTATGGCAGACATTTCATCCTTAGATTTATCATGCTTTATCAAGCTGGTTGCTAAATTTCAAGAACCTTAAGGTAAAATAGCCTGGTGAATATAGCACCTGCAAGAATATGACTTTGTGAAATACAAGAGGTCTGGATGCCTTCACAGCAATAAAGATGCACTTTACAGGAGACCATGTGAACCATTCTGTAGTCATTGTGGACACCAAGAGGAAAAGGGTGGCGTATCGGGGAAGGCAGGAAGAGACAAGAATTCAAGACCTTGTATTTTCTAATGGGTTACCTACATGGAATGAGGAGGGCATTAGGAAAGATCAGCTAAATGACCCCACCCTGCATCCAGTAGCAGAGTGAAAAGAAGCTGGAAGTTGATCAAGATGGTTGGAGATTTCCAGTCTGGGCCCGACAGTCAAAGCATATTGAGCACAGCGGCATTCTCTCATACTGAAGAATGGTGTGCTTTGCAGGAACTGGGAAAGTAATGATGGGAGACACAGTCACTTACAGTTTGTCCTACCAAAATGCTGAATCTCAGAAGTGCTAAAATAATTGTGTACTAAAGCAGTAGGTGGACACTTTGGTTTCAGTAAGACCCTAGACAGAATTTTACTGAGATTATATTGGCTCCTTTGGTGGGAGGATATTGAGAAGTGGTGCTGTACCTCAAGGAAGGGTCCTGGGATTAAGGGATGAATCCCTCTTCAAAAATAAATGTTGGGGGGCCCATTTGAGAGGATGGCAGAGGATATCCTTGGTCCATTATCAGTCACTGAGAGAGGGAATTGGTACCCTGTGGTAGTACAAGACTATTTCACCAAGTGGCCTGCGGCTTTACCAGTTTCAAACCAAGAGGCCGGCACTGTAGCTGATGTACTCGTAGAGCATTTATTCTCCAGGTTTGTAGCACTACTCAAGCTTCTTTCGGATCAAGGGAAAAATTTTGAAGATTTTCTTTTCCATGAGGTAATGATGATGATTTTAAGAGTGAAGTAAACTCCAACCACTGCATTACCCCTCAGTCGGGTGGGATAGTCAAGAGGCCAAACAGTACCATGGAAGATAACCAAGAAAGATTAGGACTCCAAGGTACACTTATTTCATCTGACATATCATTTGTCAGTCCACGAGTTGATGAGAGTAACACCTTGAAGGATGTGGTTTGGGAGAGAGCTCCACCTCATTGGTAACTTGCTGTTCTGATTCTCAGTGGCAGGAGCAGCATCCACCCTATAATTTGCCAGTAAACTACATCAGAATTTAGTTGACATCAATGAGTTTGTGTGGCGGCACCTTAAAATTAACAGTGACCAAATGAAAAAAATGATATGACCAGAGAATGCCTAAAGAGGTTTTTAAGGACAGCTGGTGTGGTTGTACAACCTACAGAGACGGAAGGGATATTACCAGAAGTTACAGAAATGTTTGGAAAGCTTGCATAGTATCCTGAAGTTGATCAATGTTGTAGTTTACCGAATTTGCCAACAGGGTTCTCAGGCAAAGTCTAAAGTGTCCACATTGATTGACTGGCACTCTACAAATGTCCAGAAGTTGGAGAGTCCGTTCGGGACAAAAAGACTTGAGAAGGGGGCAATGTTACGTGCGGACCCCTGCATTGGACATGTGCTGCCAGTCCCAATACAATGGGGGGTGACTCACATGGACCAGCCACCACTATGTCACCGGGCAGGCGGGGAATAGTTGACAACTCGCCTCGACTGGCCCCCCATCCCTCTTCTCGAAGAGACAGCAACATAGGGCTATTGCATGAACTTTCTCATCCCCCTGTGCAACCCAATATGTGAAGACGATTCTGAATTAGGATGCCTGCCACTATAAATACCACTGCAGCCAGAAGATCAAGAATATGTGACAACCACCGGGCAAAGTGCGACGAAGATTGAAGCGATGACGTGCGACTGTGTGAAAGACTGTGGCAAATGAGTGTGTGTGTTGCAGGGACGGATCATGCACGAGTGCTGCGAAGAGCAGGTTATCCAATGAGTAGAGTGAGACTACAGGAGTGCTCAGGGCACTCCAGTACATTGCAGACAGGCAATACTGCTGATATCTGAACTGAAACAAGGTGGGACTGATAGGAGGAGCAATGTAAACTTGTTTGTAAATACCGAAAGTGTTAAATATCAAATATATATATTTTTAATAGTAGATCAGTAGGTGTTTGAATTAGAAAACTGAATATATAAGACTTGTTTTAAGTGTTTGATTCTGTTAATTTCTGTGAGGTGACTGATGATTATATACATGTTAGTAGTTAATAGCAGGTGATAGCCATTTATTGTTGAGATATTAATTAAAAAGTTTTTTTTTTTTTGGATTTTTAAAAATTAAAAAGGAAATGATTATTATCTTTTTATTAAAGACCTCCATCCTTTAAAGAACTTGACTATGTCCACATAATTTGAAAATTTATAACATTATAATATGTGCTCATGCACTTTGAACTCCTGTATCATGATTTTTAGAGGTTTTAAAAAACATTTTGAATTATTTGCCTTTTACTACATAAAGTTTATATAAACATTTTATTCTGTTTACCTTTAACGTAAGTACAGTAGAGCACCCCTTAACCGGAATTCCCTCGAACGGAACCCCCTTTATCCGGAACCAATTTTTCCAAAAAAATCCAAACGTCGCATAGTTGTGCCATAACTTTCCCGAGCTCGCGAAAGGTTTTTCGTTGCTCACACCAGACTGTACATGCCCGCTAGCTGGTAAACAAGCTGCATGAAGAGACAGCCGGCCCAAGTGGCACAGCTACAGCTACGCTGCACGACATAAGTGACAGTGACTAATGGCCATGTGCGACACATGCCATTGGTTTTAGTGGTTTGACTTTCAGAATTTAGTGTTCTAACATGTTAGTTAAAATGTACCGTATTTTGGTGTGTATAGACCGCACCAGAAGTTTTTGATTGAGAAATTAGGGATAATTAATATTTCAAGTATAGGCCGCACTGAATTTTTGTATTCCCGTAAATATTACTGGGTCTCATCGTGCTAGTGTGGCAACAGCTAGCTATGACAACGTCAAACTAATTAATTTGCCNTTTGACTTTCAGAATTTAGTGTTCTAACATGTTAGTTAAAATGTACCGTATTTTGGTGTGTATAGACCGCACCAGAAGTTTTTGATTGAGAAATTAGGGATAATTAATATTTCAAGTATAGGCCGCACTGAATTTTTGTATTTCCGTAAATATTACTGGGTCTCATCGTGCTAGTGTGGCAACAGCTAGCTATGACAACGTCAAACTAATTAATTTGCCGTTGAGTGTTATCGTTGCAGCGCCGCCTGGCCTTCGCTTTCTGGAAAGTGGCAACAGCGCAGTATTCCACGTAAATAAAACTTTTGTATTTATGTCAAAATGCCTTAACACAGCGTTTGAATTGCGAACCATGTGCGCCATGCGTAGCCTGCCAGCTCGGCCGGCTTTCGCCAGGCAGGCAATGGTATGATGTATGTGTGCATGCGGCATCACACATACACAGCTACTGCTGGCTCTCTCATTCGACCAGAGAGAGACAGCATGACAAACAAAATAGAGTGTGGAGGAAGGAGAAAAAAAAGAAAAGAAATAAAGCGAGCAAGCTTGCCTGGCGCTGGGCAGCTGAGGTTTTTACATGGGGAGGGGGTGGAGGTGGAAAGGAAGGACGCCAAGCGAGAGGGAAAAAGAAAAAAGAGAAAGGAAGCAACCCAGCTGAAAGGCGGCTGCAGGTGATACAAAGCAGAACTGTTGAGCACAGGCAGGCAAAAGTATGGTGCGACCCATACGCCTTTAAACACAAGTGATGAGCTATTAATTTGTTGTTTTTTTTTTTTTTTACTTCCTTAGAAACTAAGTTAAAACATTAGATCGTACTGTTTGTTGACAAATTTCTGAACATGTTTTAGGGGGAAGAATTTTCTTATGCCAATATCTCGTAAATAAGCCGCACCCCACTTTTTGTCAATTTTTTTGTAAAAATATGCGGCCTATACACTCCGAAATACGTATCTATAATATGTCGGCCCTGCTCTTGTAAATGTGTATTGTGCCGACGAGCCATGCAGTAACGGAAAGACTGTTCACGGAATTGATTATACTTCGGGAATTTATACTGTTGCACGTCAACACAAGCTGTAACATGATGTTACCGCTGCAGCCCTAGATTATCTCCAGAACTCGCTTACTCACTCAGACATGCGCGCGAAGAGATAAGAACCCGCTAGCAGGTTGTGAATGAAGGTCATTAATGCAGCGTCGGAAGTTTTATGACTCACATTTCATGAACAGTACTAAGTGTTTTTTTTAAATGCTTTTGTAACTTTAAGGATAAAAATAATAATTTACACTCATCGATTTCTTAAGTTAAAATTGTGTGCCACATATATATATATATATATATATATATATATATATATATAAAACACGTTCAGACTGAAAATGTGTTATTTTTCACACCACCCCACCCTCATTTCCCATAACCGGAATTTTCCCACAACCGAAATACCCCTTCCCCCGATGATTCCGGTTGAGGAGTGCTCTACTGTAAATGGGGGTTAATAGCATTTATATACATTGGGAGTAGTACTTAATTTTTTTCACTTGATCATTTTTTCTTATTGATTGAAACTAATTGACCACACAAGACCTTTCTTTAGTGTTGTGCCTTGTGTAGTAGAATTTTGTCCATGTATAGACATTGACTGCAAAATAATTTTTCATCCTCTGTCATTTTCATTATTTTTCTTTAATTGTATAGTCATTTGCTTGTTTGTTGACTAATGATTTGTTGATTGTAGGTATTATTGTGAACAGTTCATTTTTTTCCTCGTTATTTCTACCTTGGTTTATTTTTTTTTGCTGATATATTTTAGATATTTATAATTTGGTTGTTGCCTTTTGGTTCATGTCATTTCAAACATCAGGTTTAGTCATATACACTAAAAAAAAAAACACTCTGTGCTTTGGCTTTGTGAAATTCACAGCTGTGGAACCAAGAAATGACTGTTTCAATGCCCACGGACCTTGGCGCAATGACAAGCTTGCATTCTGGATTCTGTGGATGGTACTCCGTGTTTGCGGCAAGCTTGGGGGCCAGTTAACATCATGATCACTAAAGCCAGTTAAGTCCTCCCGGTGCTGTGGTGTCTGGTATAACAGGATATTGTGTGCTGACAGTTATGCCCGGTTCAGCATATTGTTCCACTGTGCCACATTTCTGCTTTAGCTGGCAACAGAAGGCCTTCCCATTTTCCCATCTCACTCCCTTGACCGACAGTATGTCATGAGGCTAGCATGTGATATGATTCAGAAGTTACCAACCAGGCGTTTGCCAGGAGTAAAGGGTTGGCATCCTGCATGGACTTTTGTAAGCTAAGGAGTGCGGAGAACAAGTATCTGAACATGAGAAAGAGATGCACACAGAATAAGAGGTACAGATTGCTGCTGTAAAGAATCAGCTGTGGTGTGTGGGGTCAGGAAAGAATGTGCTTGTTTTTGGCTGCACAATTGCTAATGAGGAGATGTTGAAAAGGGATGCTAGTCTTATGGATGAAAACCATTTCAGTCTTGATGAGACCATCAATTGAACAGTCATCGTGTAAGGAAATAAGTTTCTTCCCATTTTTATGTGTGCAGCTTCTCAGTCAACTTATAAAATAGTGGTAAATAGGCAAAGAGAGGGTATTTGTTGGGAAGAGATAGAGTTGACTAGACCAGTAGGTGAAGGCCCTGCCATGTTTTTGCAATGAATAGTATGTTTGTAACATAGAGGTTGAATTATCTTGGTGATAATTGCTATGTTTAATTTCAGTTTTGGCTTTTTAATTCATATCTCAAAACACCATTCTTAAAAGATAATAGTACTTTTTATAAATTTATCCAAGTCTAAATATTGTTACAACAGTGTGGAATGTTTTTGTGCCAAGTAGTAGTTCTCTGCTTCACTGTGATTATGTTTAAGAACGAGAAAGTAAATGCCAGAACCCTTATCTTTTATAGTCGGAACTGATTTGCTGAATATATTTATTTGTTTCCAAATTTCATTTTATTGTGTTGATCTTGTATGTTTTTTATCCATGTGAACTAAAACATCTAAGATTCTGTATTATTCTGAAGCGTAAATATAATAATTAAATAATAATTCAAACATGACTGTCTTCTCAATTCTTTTACCCAAATTATTGAGGTATCATTCCTTTGCTATCTCTTTCTGCTTTTAGAGTCAATTTTAGGTAGTTAACACTGGCAACAAGTCCCTCCCATTACTGAGGTTCTGATATTCTCTGTGTTAGTGGAGGTTAAGTAAACCTCCTATCTATTATTTTTTGTGTTACAGGATGTAACTGCTTTTTTCTATTAGTAATTCATTTTTAGGAATGTGGCACACTTGGTGCTCCAGAATTGACAGTTTAAATTGTTTTTACTTTGTCTTCCCCCCCCACTTTGCTATAATGGTAACAATATTATTGAATTTTATATCATGAGATGGTATACTTCATTTTCTTTTTCAATTAGAAATTTAATACACTTAATTTATGTTTTTCAAAGGGAAATTAATTTAAAGTGTCATTTTCAGTTGTTAACAGTATTTCGACATGTATAATGTCTTGTTTTAGTTTACATTTCAAACCAAGTCTATCCTTAATTTATGCAAGATTATTTGTTCACTTATCCATACTTATGCTCACAATTCTAAGTGCATTAGTTTACCTAAATTTAATTTGCAAATTTTGCATTCATCCTTTAATTTAATTTTTTTTAAATTATATGACAATGTTTTATTATTTTGTTTTGTACATTGTGAGAACTGGTGTTTTAAGTACCAGCAATTACATTTTAAGATAATAATATAATTTTTTTGTATTTGGATTTATATTTGTATCCAACTAATTTACTGACAAAAAAAATTTCAAATTATATTTTAAACTATGAATTAAGTGTGGTAATTTTAAATTTAAATTACCAAAACTAAATAGCACACCTTGTAATTATGTTCAGATATAAATTTTTGTTGTTATATTTTTCACTTATATATAATTTACATGTGGTGTGTGTATATATATATATAGAGGGTTGTGCGGATGAGACTTTTTTCTGTTATGTTATAAACTCTCGTGAAACTGAAACAAAAATGAACAATAATTTCATAAGATCTTAGCTTTAACAAAAGTTTATCAGATTTTATAAAATGTTAGCAACTTATTCGCTATAACAAATTTGTAACAAAACTATACTAAACAAAATGGAAAACATGGAGTATTTACCAGAGAAGTTCTAGCCTACAAACCAATTTCCAATTTATATAGGCCTAGTTAATTTAGTATTAAAATAATGAAAACAATCAAAATTCTTTACTGCAAAAGTACTCTTTGTTGGTGCACTAAATGAACATTCATGTAACACCTGAATATCCATCGAAATTGAGAATTTTGGTTTTGTTACAACTTTCGACAACCAAAAATTTCTTACCAAATGAAAACTAAAGTTGCAATTTTTCATTTTGGTTTTGGTGCACAGAATATTTGTGTAACCCATATAAATATATATATAAAGGGTTGTGCAATATCTCGAACTCGAGAAATATGGCGTCCTTGAACATCAAGCAAGAAAATTAATTTTCTCGAAAAAACAGGAAATATATTATGCCCATCAAATTTTTTTGCCATATGGTAATAAGCAGTTATCGTTATTTGTTTGTTGAATACACAAGTGTGCAATGAAGGCACTATATTTTATCTTCAAGGCACTCCACGCATGTCTTTAACCAACGTGTTCAAGCGCAAAGCAAGCTTGAAACAAAACAAAAATTCTATAATGACAGCCAGATGATGGTTATCCGGCTTTATATAGCACGAGATGCTTTAATGAATACTGTGCAATTAACCAAACAGTTATTTATATAAATTTATTGCACAGTGATACAATTATAAATTACGCACTAAAGGCATTGATCAGGAGGCCTATACCTAACCAACAAACAAGTCGCCGACATGCCAAGTCGTTTGCCGATACAAGAAGTAAATTTCATGTCATGATATAAACGCAGATAAATATTTTAAAACATAAAGGGAACACCCGTATAAGTAAATCATGTACCCAATTTTTCAGTAAGTTTACAAAAAAAAAAAATTATGAGTGCCATGAGGAATGAAAGGTTACTGCCTACTACGCAGGTGCGGTTTCAAAAAAATTCCATGAGAAAAAAATTTTTTTAGTAGAAACGAAATGGAATAATTTGTTTATCACTGTAACTAACCAAATTTAACAATTAACATCCAACAACTTATTTTTGTAAACAGCGCATTTCCACGTATTGTGGATCAAGTGACCAATACAATAGGTGTATTTTTGCAATTGATTCGGTAGCGAATAAATAAAACTGGTGTTTTGGCACTCATGGTTACTCTGCTCTTTGTAAGCTCAATTCACGATGGAAAACAGGTACACAATGAACGTGTACGTATCAAAATAAAAGTAGGTATTCATTATGACGTGGTTCATGTTTGGGTACATAAACAGCCCCTATGTACACGATGACCATTAACAGTTTTATAAAGAATACATAATTTAATTTTGATATGTACACGTTTGCTATGTATGCATTCTTCATCATAAACCAAGAATGATAACAAAAGCACGTTCCATTTTGGTCTTCCAAATAAATTTATACAGTGACTGATTGCCTTGTAACTTTCACCCGGGAGTGAAATTTGTTTGGTGGCATCATGGAAAGTGCTGATAAGTCATTGTGGATGTACTACGAGAAAAGTAGTGATAATTTGACTGGAACATGCAAAATTTGTAGGAAAGTACTTAAAACCAAGTTTGGTAAGTATACTGAGGCATCTTTCTCAGCACCCAGTTATCAAAAATTAATTTGATGAGCTTCAAAAATGTAACTCACTGTTGGCTGGACCTGCAAGTGGATCTAGTGAACCTAGTCCTAAACAGTTAAAAATGGAGGATACATTCAAGTGGTCTTCCACTCATATGAAGGCTACAGCAATCACAAATTCTATTGGGGAATGGCTGGCTGATGCTATGCTGCCATACAACACAGTTGGAAACAAGTTGTTTATTGAAGTTCTTAATACTGCACCACTCCTGTACAAAGTACCGTGCAGAACTAAATTTTCACGAACTGTAGTTTCCACCTTGTACCTCAAGGTAAAGGAGATTATAAACAAGCAAGTGGAAGAAGCTCTGGCAAATGTAGCTTCCATTTCTTTCACGTGCAATTTGTGAACCTCTGTAGCAAATTATGCTTTCATGGCAGTAACATGTTGCTTCATCAACCATTTCATTCTAAAGAGCTTTTTTCTGGGGGCCATACTGGCACTGCAATTGCCGAAAAATTGTTTTCGGTTATGACAGACTGGAACATTGTAACACTTAACGATAAAAATGTCTCCATGTACGCTGTTCCAGACAATGGGAGAAACATCAACCTTGGTTTGTAACTTTGCAGAGTGGAACTCATTAAACTACAATGTTTTGCACATTCTCTGCAATAACACTAAATTATGCACTGAAGGAAACAGATGGCATGGGCAACATGTTGAAGAAAGCTAGGGCAATTGTTGGCCTTAACAAGTACAGTTCAAGTGCTACCGAACAACTGCACAAAATTCAAAATTAGATTTGGGTTACCATCACTTAATTTTCCTCAAGATTGTTCGACCAGATATGGAACTCTGAATACCTTATGCTCAGCAGGTTACTTGAAAATAAATATGCTCTTACATTTCATTTGGCAACTCTAAACATTGATAATTTGACAATTTGTGAATGGCAACTGGTTCAGGGCTACATTGGAATTCTGAGACCATTATATGAAGCAACAACTCAGTTGTGTGTTGATCAGACTCCTTCAGCATCTATGGTCATACCTTTTTTATTTTCAATGACACAGTATCTCACAAGTTACATTGACAAAAACAAGGGAGTAATGGGGTCTGGCATTGTTTTTGCAAGAGCGCTGCTTAAAGCTTTGAAGGTTAGGTTCCCTCTTTACTAGTGAAGAGAGCCGTACTGCACTGCCATGCTGGTAGACCCACGATTCAAGCTTGTTGTTTTACCCAAGGACCAAAAGCTTATGGCAGTAGAGCACTTGAAAAGAAAAGTGGAGCAAATTTTATCTTAAAAAAAACCATTTGATACTAGAGTTACTGTATCATGTTGAATCACTTCAGAAGTACTTTTTACACAGGTCTAATATCCTCAATTTTAGATTAATCATATTCACTTATACGTTAAACTAATTTTATTCCGTGTCTTCAACACTGTACGACATTAAAAAACTGGCATACTTAATGTAGGCTGCTGAACAAAGCTGATGCCCAACATAAAATGCTCTGTATGCAGTTTGAGAATTTATTTATGCACGTGAAATTTACTACTTACTTAATTTAAATGTCAGAAATTTCTTGATTTTAGAAAAACCTGAACTCCAGGATAACAGTTTGTCTCTCTGGAGTGCATTTGACAATATGGCATATCAGTTGGAAGCAAATTACAATGTTGAAGTTAGTGCCTATCTTTCTTCTCCACCTATCTCAACAGAAGATAACCCCTTAAAGTGGTGGAAGGAAAAAGGAAGCATCCTTTATTCTCACTTGTACAAAATTGCTATCTAATTTCTCAGTATTCCTGCAACAGAGGCTGCCAGTGAGCAAGTTTTCTCTGGAGCTGGGAACATAGTGAGCTACATAAGAGAATTCCTTGCCACAGAACATGTTGAAAAACTTTTTTTTTTACTTGAAAACCAAAGAAGGCTTTTAAACTAAATACCATTGAAAGTACTGTATATGTTTTTTTTTTTTTGGGCACAATGTCAACTAATGTATTTATAACCTAGACTATACATATTATATTAATGTTGCTGAGTTTTGTAATTTGGTGTTGATACTACTTCTGGACAGGTAAAGTTTTGCTTGTTTAGTGTTTAATTTAGTGAGTGCTTATATCATATAGCATAAAATGTAAAGTCCACCTGTCATTTGAATTTATGTTAAAAATGTTCTCATATGATAGGAAACACGTAATTTTTAAAAATAAAGGCTGGTCACAAATATTTTAATTGACTTAAAATTTCTCATTCTCGTCTCAATTCTCGCAAGAAATTTTTTTTTCTCAAAAATTTCTTAGAGCCCAGATATCATTCTTGCACAACCCATATATATATATATATATATAATCTACCCCTCGCTGTACCCATTTGGATAGTACTACAAACTGGCAATAGAGATCCCACTTTCTATTTTGTATTTAATGTTCATGTTATGAAAGTGTACATTGTGATACATTTTTGAATAGGTTTTGATGAGCTTCATTGAACTATTGATGAATAGATACATGGTGCCATTTAAAATACTGATGTTAGTACTTGTATCTCACAAATAAATAATGCTATATGGCTGACTCCCCAGCAGTGTTATTTCCCCCTTCCAGTTATACAACCTTTGTGTGAAACACTTTTTCATTTGGAGCCCTGGTACGGAGTTATTGTGGATGGTCAAGATAAATGAGATGTGTGTGTGTGTGTGTGTGCACACGTGTGTGTGCGCATGTGCGTGTGCGTGTGCGTGATGCTCTCTTGTGTAGCAGAATCCCATGCAATGTACGTACTTGCTATGGCACCTTATATGTTAGCTGAACATTTGATTCTGTTGTCAGCCTGCACCAATCAGCGGTGCGAAAATAGAGAATTGNGTGCACACGTGTGTGTGCGCATGTGCGTGTGCGTGTGCGTGATGCTCTCTTGTGTAGCAGAATCCCATGCAATGTACGTACTTGCTACGGCACCTTATATGTTAGCTGAACATTTGATTCTGTTGTCAGCCTGCACCAATCAGCGGTGCGAAAATAGAGAATTGCTACTAAACAGCATGTGCATGTTGATTTCTTTTCGTCAATACAGTAAGCGGCTACTGTATTTTTGTGTCACATGAAGAAACACAATAGCTCGAAGCGAGGCATGTGTGTGTTACTAAGAACGCAATTGTCACGTACCGGCGGATTGAAATGTGACTGCTTCTCGACCCATTACTGACATAACACCATCTGTGCACTGCTTACTTTACGGATGGCAACAATTTAATGCGCCTGTGGTGTTCTGCTATGATTTACGTTTGGTTAGATGGGTAGTATTGTGTGCGGTTTGCATAGATATGGAAAAATAGGTGCGGGGGACTCACCTCGTGTGTGTGTGTATATATATGTGTGTGTGTATATATATATATATAAATGTGACATCCTGTGTATGTGTGTGTATATCAGGGAGTAGTAAGTACACCCCAAAACAACACAAAATGTCCCTATGAACATATGTCCTAAAGTGAACTGTTTTTGAGTTACAAGGTGTGCTTGTTAATGAGATCACCTGGAATGGTGTGTGTTTTATCTGTCTTTCACAGGTGAATAGGTCATGAAAGACTAATTGCCTGGCCTGCAGTCTCCTCGGATCTCAATCCACTGGACTAATACCTGTGGGGGCTTCTCAAGGCCACTGTTAAAACAACTCCCGTTCTGGACATAGCAGTGCTTACCCATTGAGTGGAACAAGGTTGCCAGCAAATATGTGCAATTCTTGGTGTATTAGAATATGTCAGACAATCAATGACAGAACATGTTGTGATGTGCATTCAGGCACAAGGTGGACATTTTGAGTAAATTCTTGTAAAGTGACATATCACTGCTGGTCCTCGAGCATGGCTACAACTACTCAAACTGGAATATGTTGGGAAGACTATTATGATACATGAATAAATGGAGATTTTTGGACATTTACCATTGCCATGCAGATGTCTGTAATAAAAATACAGAACTGATTACAAAATAATTTTTTTTTTTCCTTCAGTCCTGTGTTTCTATGACAGACAGACATCTGAATCGCATGGCAAATGTCCAAAATCTCTATTTATTCATTCACCCACATTGCACTATTCATTCAAAGATCATATTATAAATACATCCATTTCAACATCGGAAGGTCTTAAACTATGAAAAAATTGACTTTAGGACATGTTCATAGGGACATTTTGTGTGTTTTGGGGTGTACTTTCCACTCCCTGATTACTTCCCACATATTTTAAAACATTCTTTATATTTTTTATTTAACTTTTTTTATACATATTTTTATAAGTCCATGTGTTTTTTTAATAGAATAAATAATTTATGCAATTTTGTTTTTTGTTACATAATAATTATTTTAGTCTTTCAGTTTATTACTCCTTATTAGGTTTAAAAGACTTGAAAATCAAAGTTTGATACATTTTTAATATTCTTGTTTTATACTATTAAAAATGTTTTTATTTTTAGGTATTGATAAATTTTTTTATTTTTAATAAATGTTAGTAATTCAATGTAAATTCCACCTTATAATTAATTATATTTAACTGTATTAGTATCAGTTGTATTACTTTTTTCAAATTAAAATGTACCTATTATTTTTTGCAACACTTTATCAAACTTGATCATGATATAATTTTTTTAATTTCTCTTAGTACAGTACAAATAGTTTATAATTATATGTTTTATTTATTTTTATTGTTTATATAATCTCATTAGTTCTATGCTTATATTTTCTCTCTCCTCTCTCTCTTTCTCTCTCCTCTCTCTCTCTCCATGCATGTGTGTGTGTGAGAGAGGGAGGGGGAGAGAGAGAGAGAGAGAGAGAGAGAGAGAGAGAGAGAGAGAGAGAGAGAGAGAGAGAGAGAGAGAGATTAAATCAGCAAAACATTTTATAGTTCTTTCAGCAAAATAATCNCTCTTTCTCTCTCTCCATGCATGTGTGTGTGTGAGAGAGGGAGGGAGAGAGAGAGAGAGAGAGAGAGAGAGAGAGAGATTAAATCAGCAAAACATTTTATAGTTCTTTCAGCAAAATAATCAACAACCATATAATTCCATAGACAATCTGACCTTAAATTATATGTATTTTACATCATCATTATATGTGATATTTCTTTTAAAGCCTTTTTTCCGAAGGAAGGATTAGCTTATTGAGATCACTTTCCTTTCTGTCTCTGTTTGTGTGTCATTCCTAAAAACTTTTGAACCCTTAAACCAAATTTTACCAAACTCGATACACAAGTAGTGCTTATTAATGATATTGGACTTTTATTATAATTTTTGACATCATGGTTTATTTTCAAGGTAGCAATATAAAATTTAGGATGCTATTTCATATCTCAGAAACCATGCAACCAATTTGAACCAAATACAGTTCATGATGTAAAAATTTACTTAGCTACGTATATTGTTATTGGTCTGCCATTTTGGAAGCTAGCACTGCATAAATAAAATAGTGCTTTCACATCATATCTTGGAAACTACTCAATAGATTCTCACCAAATGTTGCTGGTAACTAATACTGGGCATGTTAACGCATGCAGTTTAAATGTATAAGACCCTTTTTTTTAACATGGCAGCCATTTAAATATTTTAGGTAAATTTTATATATGTACCATACTGTTCTACCAATTTCAACCAAACTTGGTATGCTGAAAGTATCAACTACAGGCATCAATTGTGCTGATATATAGCCTCTTTTGTTCTCCATTTTGCAAGACAGCACCACATGAAAAAATAAAGTTTTTGTGTGTTATCTTGGGAAACAATCAACTAGTTATTACCAAATTTGACAAACAAGAAATACTGTGGTATGCCATGTAAATTGTTATGTTTGAAATGGGCCAGACAGCTATTTTCAAAGTGGCATCCAAATAAGTTTGTGGATTACTATTCAATGTGTATCTACGACCCCATGTAAACTATTTCAAACCAAACATTCTATGCTGGCAGTAACCTATATTACAACCATCAAATATATAACCCAACAGAGACTTTTTCCCCCACCATATTGTATGTCATGTCAGGTGAACTAAACAACATTCCCATAAAATTTGGCAGATAAGTATTGTTATTGGTGGTCATATAAAATTATATGTTTTAAGTGCTTCAGGCAGCTATTTTCAAAAAGAAGGAAATGTGAACATTTTATTTTAACACACATGTTCCTTTTACCTATTTACATATTTACCTATGTCATCAATTTACTTGAATGCATATTTATAGGACAGTGAGTCATGTTGGTAACCTATTTTCTTCTTTCTCAATTGCCTTTTTCCTTATTATATGTAGTTACATATTTATATTTTTTATTTTAAATATTTTTTGGTATTGCCATATTTCTTTATATAGGAAATAAGTTGACCTAAATTTTTAAACACTATTGCAGAAAGGGTGTCTTTTTAAGTTTTATGTTTAATTTATTTGCTCTATTATTATGTGATTTATAAAAAAAATTTATTATAAATGACTTTCTAAAAAAATTGTATTGTTAGATTTTTTAATATAATATAATATTACACTTTTTTACATATATATATATATATAAATATTTTTGTCTTGCTATTTTATTAAAATAAATTTGTATATTAATTTTTTCTGTATACTTAATGTTTTTGTTAATTTTTTCTTTTTTTTCCCATGTTATTTCGATTGATGTGTAATTTTAAAAGCTTTTTATTATACAACATTTACAAATAACTTTAAAAAAAAAGCTTTACGTATTTTTTTTTACATTGACACCCTTTTTAAAAATATGTAAATGTTTATCTTTTGTGTATATATATATATATATATGTGTATGTGTGTGTGTGTGGGTGTGTGTATATATATAACTGAGAAAACAATTGTAATCTGAAATTTTTTTTATTATTTTCTTAATATAAAACTATTTTATTATGACTTACTAATGTTAAAACTTTTGGAAGTTTGTATTTTTCTATTTATTTGCCATGCTCACATAAAACTACTATAAAATTTTTGTTTCAACCATATTTTATTACATAATGGTCACCATTTCATAACAGTTGCACTGTAATTTTGAAGTGCTGAAAAGAGTATAAAGTATTTTACTGCCTAAAAGTTGCAGTCTTTTGGGCGACACTGTAGCAAAGCCAGAACATGTAGGAGTGCGCTCTACTTTAGATGCCTCTCCACAAAAAAAACTTACGGGGATGGTTATTTCATCAGCCTCCTCTTTACAGAGCAAGGAGGGGTTGGGTCGAAACAGTTTAGGCCAAGACAAGTTGCATCCTTAGACGACCAAAGTGTTTTTGTTCCCCCTCATAAACTGTGTGAATTTGACCCTACCTGGAGGCCCTCTGCCTCGTACCAGATGGCCAAGAGTGTGAGGATGCAAGGATGTTGTGCTTGTTGCTAGGCAACAACTTCCCCTCTCACCAGGTATGAAAGGGGAAGAAGAGAGAACACTGCACTAGTTGCTAGGCAACAATTTTCCCTTCTATCTGACATGTACGGATAGGAAGCAGTATCATGCCAAGCAACATCCGAATTAACCCGAATGTAGACAAAGATGTTTCTTTCCACTCGCATGGCATGTAAGGGTAGAAAGCAAAGCCATGCTGTGTTGACTGCCAAGCAATGGCCAATAGATGGTGAGGAGAGCATAAGGGTTGCTGTACTTGTTGATAGGCGGTACATTCCCTGTTACTGGATGTTTGCTTAAATATTTAAGGGAAATCTGTGCCATTTGCAGGCAAATGTTTCCAAGTGATGCCCAGGAACATAATTAATGTTAGTTACATTGCAAACACATACTATAAATATCTTTTTTTTGTCAAGAATCTAATCAGTTATTCACATAATAGTCACACCTAAAATTTTGAAGGAAATTTTTAGTGTAAAATTTGTGAGGATTGTGCAATGAAATATGGTAGTTCCTATTTTATTTTCCATCATAATTTGTTATTTACGAAAATTATATAAAAAATGTTATAAAAATATTTTAAAAATTTAGGTATATAATCAAGTTTCATTTGATATGGTACTTATATAATTTTTACAAGCTTTTATTTAGTTTCCCTTGTTAGTTAGTGTGAAATCTTATAAGCTAATTTTAAGTCACTTTACATATCTGGATAAACTTGAAAAATTTGCACACAAACATAGTTCCAATGGCAATAAAATATTTTCTTGTGTCTGTGTCTATATGTTGCAGAGCAATTTTACAGATGCACATTATGTAACAGCTTAGCAACACATGGCAGTTTAGGTGGGCAAAACTATGAAGAAAAGGCAGTTTGTTTCCCCTATTGCTGAGCCCCGGGAGCCGTTTGTCCACAGCTCGAGCAGCCACAGATGACAGAGATTTCTGTTCTGTCCAGAACAAGAGCACTCAAGAAATCTGTGTTTGTTTACAACTTGCCATGCAGGACTAGGGTGTGAGTAAGAAAGGAAATGCTGTCTGTCCCCTTATTAGTGTTGAATACTTAAAAGCATAAAATATTGTTAAATGAATGTTATTTTAAAAACCAAGCCTTTATTAAAACATACTAAGAAGGTAAAAATAACTTTGATATCATCCTAAATGGCTGCATTGGAAGAATCCTATCATATTTCTAAAAATAATAGTGTGTGGCATTAACATTGATTATTGAAAGTAATGCGAAAACTAACTGCGAAATTGCATGGTTTTGTCTTGACTGTTAATCTGGTTAGATCTCGGAAGAGACTTTGAACTAAGGTATTACACTGCTTGTAATCAAGTGGTAAAAACTAGCTATGTGTTTTTTGTGGAAAATAGATGCCAAACAAAAGAGCCTCCAAGATGTAGCAAAAATCTATACAATTACAGTAAAACAATTTGTTTTGCAAGGGAAGAAAATGAGGAACTTATTATTACAGTCAAGATATAAGCATTTATGAATTAAAATACTATTAGTTATGATGCTGTGCACTGTGGTTTTCTTGATGGAAAAATTTATTAGGCAAAAAGTCAAAAACTGTTACTTTTCANATTACAGTCAAGATATAAGCATTTATGAATTAAAATACTATAAGTTATGATGCTGTGCACTGTGGTTTTCTTGATGGAAAAATTTATTAGGCAAAAAGTCAAAAACTGTTACTTTTCAGTACCAGGAATATAAACTCAGTTTCCTTTGCATGGTACTTTGAGTACTTTAAATGTTCTTGATTTATAATTGCTGAAGATGGCAGCTAACTTAAAGAAAGGCATTATGAGAAATAGGTTTTTTTTTAAATAAATTTCTTTTTTAAAGATGAATTAGGGGTACCCTAACTTGTATCACATTTTTACAAAACTGTATGAAAAATATAACCAAAGTAAAGAAAAGAAGTTTCAATGCCTGAAGCTATTATTTTTACTATTACGATGTAATTATTTTAAGGCAGTCATTTAGGGCCAATATCAAAATTATTTGTACCTTTTTAGTGTATTTTGTTAAAAAAAACACCTTTTTTCAAAATGCATTTTTTTTTTCTTTTAGATGTAAATTTATTAAAAATTTTCCCTTATAATATAACTTTTTTTTCATAAAATAGTAAATTTTTCACTTGCATATATATTACATGTTTCTTTTGTGTCAAAAATAAAATTTAAATCAGTTATAATTCAGTAAAAAAATATGAGGTATATAATTTTTCTATTTGTTGATATTATTTTGTATGATTTNTAATTATTTTAAGGCAGTCATTTAGGGCCAATATCAAAATTATTTGTACCTTTTTAGTGTATTTTGTTAAAAAAAACACCTTTTTTCAAAATGCATTTTTTTTTGCTTTTAGATGTAAATTTATTAAAAATTTTCCCCTATAATATAACTTTTTTTTCATAAAATAGTAAATTTTTTACTTGCATATATATTACATGTTTCTTTTGTGTCAAAAATAAAATATAAATCAGTTATAATTCAGTAAAAAAATATGAGGTATATAATTTTTCTATTTGTTGATATTATTTTGTATGATTTNTTAAATCAGTTATAATTCAGTAAAAAAATATGAGGTATATAATTTTTCTATTTGTTGATATTATTTTGTATGATTTTATTTTTTTAAGTATATGATAATTACAAAATTTTATGTGAAAACATTGTAATTCATAAGTTTCATATCAGTAACGATGCAATTAAAACACGTCAAAAGTGATATAAAAACATGTTTTGAACAAACAATATATTGGCAGTGGGCATAACGAAAAAATAATCAAGAATTTAGTTGCTGAAAGTTTAAATAGTGCAAAAAAATTAAGGTACGAGGGCAGATTCAGATGTCATGGCAACTATTGTTTATCTCCCGAAAATGACCCAACACAGAAAATGTACTATGTACAGTTGAAAGTGTATTACATGTATATTTTAAAGGTTACATCACATGGGGTAAGGATGCAAGAATGTCAAGCAAGGAACAGAGATAAACGTGGCTGCTTGAAATCGCAGTTTAATTTATATATTCTCGTACAAACTGTATACACTCATGAGAACGGGTACGTATCGTACATGTATGAGCTGTTTAACATTCTTCAAAGTAATATCCGAGATTGTCCACGGTTGGTTGCCAGCGATGAGACAGACATTGTCACAGCATTTTGATGAGAGGTGGCGCACATTGACGGATCTCGTGCAGCCGATGGTATTTCCCATCTGCCTCATCACTGGCAATGAACTGTGGACAACCTCGGAGACTACTTTGAAGGATGTTAAACAGCTCGTACACGTATGATATGTACCTGTTCACTTGAGTGTAAACAGTTTGTATGAGAATATATCAATTAAACAGTGATTTCAAGCAGCCATGTTTATCTTCGTTCCTTGCCGAACATTCCTACATCCATACCCCATGTGATGTCACCTTTAAAACGTACGTGTCATACACTTTCAACGGTACATAGTACATTTCCTGTGTGGGGTCATTTTTGGGAGATAAACAATAGTTGCCATGACTTCTGAATCAGCCCTCGTATATTTTATAATTTTTTTGTTTGTGTTATGCAATTTAACTTTGTTAAAATACTGCACTTACATAATGGTTTGTGAAATGTTTCTGTATTAATCTCATCACAAAATGTGAGAACGATGTGCCCTTGCCAGTGCAGTATTACTTGTTCAAATTTTCTGTTTGCGTCAGACAGAATAAAAAATCTAAAAAGAAAAAAATGGAGAATTGGTTTTTAGCGTGGTCTGTTGAAGAGGAAATTAGTTTTTTACCTTTGAAAAATGTGATTATATTTCTCTGTGTTAAAGTGTGGTGTAAAAAATAGCATGTTTGTAATATTAGACAATACCTTACTAGGTAAAAAACAAAAGCTCATTAATTTATTTGCAATACTGATTTTAATGGTAAATAGTTTGCACTTTTTTTAATGCAATCAACAATTTTAACACGAGAAACATTGCACTTAGTATGAGTACAACAAGCATAGGAAATGCAAAATTTGTTCATTGTGCACAGAGTGCAGTCCAGTGCAGTGACACGTCTTCTAGATGCACTCCTACACTAACTGAAGTCACAGTTGTGCTCCAGACCACATGCAAAGTTGATGCACAAGACTGGCCAGAACTAAAATTACATTGGAGGTACACTGATGTGCCTACAGCAAAGGATCAGAATATCTGCCTTGCACATATTGTGCAAGGCANAAATTACATTGGAGGTACACTGATGTGCCTACAGCAAAGGATCAGAATATCTGCCTTGCACATATTGTGCAAGGCAGATATTGTGCAAGTTAATGGGATTTTGTCTCCCTTGACAAAATAGACAAGTGTTGTTCTCATACTCTAATTTTGAACTTTTTTATTTGGTAACATACATGTTCCAATTACTGAAGTAATATAGTATTTGTATTAGTTGTAACTTACTGACAACTAATGCGCTTTTTTAATTATTATGTTTTATATTTTCTTTTATAAAAGATTTTAGTTCTTTAAAACAAATGTGTTATTGTAANAAATTACATTGGAGGTACACTGATGTGCCTACAGCAAAGGATCAGAATATCTGCCTTGCACATATTGTGCAAGGCACATATTGTGCAAGTTAATGGGATTTTGTCTCCCTTGACAAAATAGACAAGTGTTGTTCTCATACTCTAATTTTGAACTTTTTTATTTGGTAACATACATGTTCCAATTACTGAAGTAATATAGTATTTGTATTAGTTGCAACTTACTGACAACTAATGCTTTTTTAATTATTATGTTTTATATTTTCTTTTATAAAAGATTTTAGTTCTTTAAAACAAATGTGTTATTGTAAACAATAAAAGAAATCATGATTTTTGGAATTGAGGATTGAGCGGTGTATCCGCATGGAATCAATAATTTAGAAAAAGTGGTATAGTGACATCTGTACTTTTTACAGTTTGTCTTGTCTTTTTTGTGGTTTTCTGGAATTGGATGTGCGGTCCTTGACACCTAGTGGGCTTTCATAGGCCCTTGTTAGTGCTCCACTAGATGTATTTTGACTGTCTTTTTATGGTGCAGTTAGTTAATTCTTATTATATGCATTAACCTTGTAACATTGAATTTGTTGGGATTTTTTAAAATTATAATTCTTGTATTGTGGGTTAATGTTGAGCTTTACTTATTGGCATGTAATTTTTTTTGTTTTGACTATTAAAGATGTTTTCTAGCATAACATTTTTTGTATTAATTTGTTTTCAACTGCACGAGTGCGCCGCTATCCCTTTCCCTGACAGTGCAGCATAAATGATTAGATAACTTATTAAAAATTCAGAAATGATGCTTATAAATGGAACATTTCTTTATTTTTACATATAAAGGACAGAAAACTTGTAACTATTTATGCTTTGTATAAAATTTTCATAATTGATTTTGTAGGTATTTCTTTACTATGGTGAATCATTATGGGTTTATACATAAAAATTGTATAATTACATCCAATCATAACCATATACTTATTCTTACCTTTTACAATAGCATTAGAGTAGTATCCAAGTATCTATTTTGGTTATGATTTTTTGCATCATTAATTACCTAAAAGGAGTGTGNAATAGCATTAGAGTAGTATCCAAGTATCTATTTTGGTTATGATTTTTTGCATCATTAATTACCTAAAAGGAGTGTGATTTTTTTATAATTATTGTCAATGGAAAAAATTTTAAGCAGAATTCTTACTTTATATACTACTTATGATGGACAAATTTGAGAATAATTCTTAACATTTATATAAATATATTTAAAAAAAAAAAAAGGAGACAGACCCTGCATGCTAAGTCACATGTTCTGCCTATTCCTTGATGCACTGTAAATGACATATTTGAATAATTTGAAACTATTTTATTATGTCCAATTTAGCTCAGTTACCCTTGATATGTGGGGGAATTTGGCACAGGTATGGGAAGAAGGAAGAGGATGGGAGTAGGATCTGCACTGGTGTAAGGAGTGGGAGGATAGGGAAGTGGAGACGGACGTGAGAAGGGAAAAGGAGAGAGATAAGGTAATAGAACTGAATGTGGATCACGTTATTAATTTTTATATGCTAACAGATTAGCTATGTAGAAGTAATGTTTATATAGAATGAAACACTAATCCTTTCCCTTTGTTTTGAACTGTGGACAAACAATATAGCATCGTATGGGGATTTTGAAATGATTTTCAGAAAATGTGGTGTTGCTGTACCTAAAGCTGATCAGACTAAACGTACGTGTACCAAATGTTGATCATGCGTGTACCGTAAGCAGATCACATTGCAAATGTGCATAATCATACCAATATGCATATTAAACGGTTATGAATATACATTGGTTTCCAAGTAAACATATTCTAGAAGGTAAATGTGAACACAAGTAGTGCATTAACCTAAAATAACATAAATTATTTTAACATAACACAAAACTATGTTACTGAATGTGTGGGAAACGGAATAATGACCAAGTAACTTAATTTACATTAATCTGTGTGAAGAAACATTAAAATGTATTGAAAATAACCTATGTAAACACTCACAAAATGAATTAACGAAGAAAAAAATTACAAACAAGGGACGTTTAATTAACTTGTAACCTAACTTAAGTTTTATAATGAGAACTGTTATTCCAATAATTATGAAAATTAAAATAAACTTAAATTTAAACATTCATAGACTCTTGTAGCAACATACTTTTGAATCCTTTAATTTAAATAAAATTCATAAAAACACCAAATATTAAAATATGCTTGGCACTCAAATAATACTAATAAATGTTTTTCATTACATAAATTTAAATTAAATTGAAAAATAAAAATGTTTAAATTAAAAAGTGAAAAACACCTTAACTTAACGTGTAGACATTTATGGAACCACCAAAACTGTACCAAAATTTTGTCCCACACTGCTGCACGATCAGTGGGGCAAAATGCCCACCATCTGTGCCATTGGGACAGTTGAAATTTCGTTGTCCTTGGGGACAAAAGTCCGGGTTTTTTATGTTGCATGTCCTCGTCCCTAGGAAATTTACGTCAGTATTATCCGTTGTCTGTAATGTGCAGACGTAGTGGTACTGAGATTCCCATCGCTTCCCTGCTGGGTAGGTGATGAGGGCAAAGCAGCCTGGCTTTACTGTGTCATTCCCAGATGAAACTAGGGGCAACACGTTCACTTTGTCTGCACTGATATTGTCGTTGTCATCAACACAGATGATGCCAACACTCTCTTATTTTGGCTCATGCGCTGATTTCAGTCTAGCACGTGTGTTGCTAACATGCAGTGCTGCTTTCTCAGTTTTTTTTTNTATTTTGGCTCATGCGCTGATTTCAGTCTAGCACGTGTGTTGCTAACATGCAGTGCTGCTTTCTCAGTTTTTTTTTTCTGATGAGTTCCACACTTGTGTTATTTTTTACTGTAGAACTGTATTTATCAGCTTGATAAAGCTACNGTTTTTTTTTCTGATGAGTTCCACACTTGTGTTATTTTTTACTGTAGAACTGTATTTATCAGCTTGATAAAGCTACAGTGGGTGTCCTTTCCTTAGGCTGTCTTGTTAAGCTTTCTGAGGGGCAGGTCCAGGCCAGATACAGGCCCTTTAAAAGGATAAGGTTATGTTCAGTATGGGGGATACTGGGTTAGATATTGTCATAGAGGAATTTTTGGAGGTTCAGGAAATTTATTTGAATTTTTATCCTTTAGATTGGTGTTAGACAGTGATCTTCCTTTTTTGTTGATGTTCCTATAGGATTTGTATAGTCTTTTTTTTTTGTTCGGATGCAGGCCTTTATTTTATTTGGAAATTATTTTTGGTTGTTTTGTTTTGAATCATCCAATATTTGTTAGTGTTTNGGATGCAGGCCTTTATTTTATTTGGAAATTATTTTTGGTTGTTTTGTTTTGAATCATCCAATATTTGTTAGTGTTTTGTAAATTCTGATCTTTTGGCTTTTAAAATATAGGAGTGTTGTGGTGTTTGGTTTTAATTTAATTTTTATTCAAAATTCTATAATCCCCTCCCACCTTATGGCTGGGCTAGAGCTTAGGATAGCAGAGGCTCTTGCAAGTACGCATCGCAGCCGTGGGATATGCTNTCCCACCTTATGGCTGGGCTAGAGCTTAGGATAGCAGAGGCTCTTGCAAGTACGCATCGCAGCCGTGGGATATGCTGACCTGGGCCTCCATTCGGGCAGTCAGGCTAGCAGATATATGTATGTAGGCTGTGGCTGACCAGTTGCAAGGGCCGGCAAAACAGACGGCAGTGCGGTGACATGATGCATGAAATCACTGAGGGCGCGTGGTGCAAGGATGGCAGTGCGTGGCTCTAGGGCACCTGAAGGGTGAGGTAGGGTAGGCTGGACCACCGCAGGGTGAGGTGGAGGTGGCGTTAGCGGAGTTTTCACTGAAGCCTGCCTAGCAACAGCCAAGTGAGAGTGTGGGTCCAGCAAGGACGCACTTACGGATGAGGAGTTGGCATCGGTCTACGAAGCGAGAAGGTTGTGTGTGTGATGCGGTGATGAGAAAAGAAGTCCCGAGGTAGGCAGGAGTAGCCTCTGGTGTTCTACAGCATGTAGAAACTACAGTTAAAGTATACCTTCCTTATGTAGTTTATGGTAGACGGTCCCTGGGCTTCAGCATTGGATAGGATTAGTTTTAACTAGGTAGTTACAACTCAAAACTTATAAGGATGTGGCGGAAATGAAGTTGACGTAATTGAGAATAATTACGTAACTGTGTTCAGAAGGCCTAAGCATCGTTGCAAAATCTTACTGTTTGTTAAGTGGCCTAAATGTAATAGGTAAAAAGTTGATTGTTAAGAGTTAAGAATTTTTTTTCCTTTGTAGGAAATTTGGTTAAAGTAATGCAAGTATTAAATGTCGGTTGTGGAATTCAGAAATTCTCTAGGCAATGAACAAAGTAAGATGTTTGATTTTTAATTTTTATTCAGCAAGTTGGAGTCACGTTAAAAGAATAATGGAACTTGTAAAGTTGAAGGTCCCGAGACCTACCATACCTCAGAAATGTAAAGTATAATTTTTTTTGTTGTATTTTGCTTTGTGAAAAGAAAAATTGTTTATTGTGTTTTGGAATTGTAACATTTACTTGGGTGGCGTAAAGTAAATGGCCACTGTTTGAAGCACAAGCATTTTTTTCTATTGGGAACAGAACTCCTACCTGATAAGCAAAAGAGAGTGATTTATTATTATTTTTCTTAAAAGGTATTAAGCAGAAGAGTTATTTATCTGTTCAGATATGTCCTGTATTGATCCTTAGATGTTGTGCCTCTTCAAAGCAGAGCAATGATTATAATTATTGTTTTACTATTGAGGTTTATGTCTTAAGTACTCTATCTGGAGATGTGTTAGGAAATGGAGCTTCAGGATGCTCCAAAATCAGTGCTGTGGTAGCTTACATCCCTCTTCCCCCAATCCCGATAGGTATAATTGGTGAGGTCTGCGTAATAATGCTAATAAGTGACATGGCATTTATTCACCCATACCCCTTTTTACCCCTCTTTCAACCCCCTTCATCAATCTTAAACCCCTTCTCCTATCCTTTTCCTTATAACTGGCCACCTTCCCATTTCTCCTGTTTGCCCTGGCAACTCAGTTATCCCCTCCTACCTTCCTCTTTTTCCTCTACCATCCCCAACTCTCCTTTCCCCAAACACCACTTTGTTCGCGTCGCCAGGTGTCAGGAGAGATTAAGTTATGGTGATTTTTAGGATAGTCCCAGGACGCGTTACAATTAAATGGTGGAGGCGCCGGGTAGTAGTTAGGTCTAGGAGACTATTGGAACTGTCAAAATTTATTATTGATGTGTGTGGTAAAATGTTTGATATTTGTTTTCCAGCCATACTAGTTCGTGGTGTACAGGGCACTGACGAGAGATGAAGTAAATTTGATAGTTAATACTTTTGTTTGGTAATGAGGTTTGTTTTGTGCACGTTTGAGATGTTATTGGTTTTTTAACTTGTAAAAAGAAATTTAGGAACGTTTTCTGAGATGATTTTACCGCAACAGACCGTTGGTGAAACGGTATTACAGTACCATAGTTATGGTATGCATACTGAAGCTATGTATAGTTACTCTGCTGGGAACCGTGTAGGATTAGTAATTAGGTATTAGTTTTAAGTTTTAGTAATAATTTAGTTTTTAAGATGAGAAAGATAATTTGGAATTAACTGGATTTTGGCGACTAGTGCCAGGGAGAAGTCATGTGTACAGTTATGGTACGGGTGTACCATAAATTATAGGTGCAAATTATGGTATAGATGTTAGAAATTGTACTGTGTGCCGAATAGATTTTTGGTTTAAATTAAAGCTTTAGGTGATTCGTGAGGCCAAATAGTTACTTTAGGAAGTTTACCTGTTGGAATATTGAGTGTTTAGTTGAGCTTTCATTGTAAATGGATAGCATTGAGATCAGAGTTAATTGTTAATTTTTGTTAATTGAGTTATGTTTTAATTCACGCCACAGATGTTTGGAATTAAAAGGGACGTGGTAATGAAGTACGAATTTTCATTGCTAAAAAATGTTTTAATTTATTTTCTTGGCGTAATTGTGTTTTGGAATGTTATAAAGAGATACTTGGCAGGTATGGTAAATATTTGTTTCATTGAATAGTACAGCTCTGGTGTCGCTAGTTGGAAGCCGCACACAGCGGCACACAACGTAATTATTGGATTAGTTCGCGAATGCTCCACATGATAGCACCAAGGTGGTGTTTACTAGGTTTTGAATTAACTTTTTTCTACAGCGCTCTGTAAATTCACTAGTTAATTTTGAGATAAGAACACATAATAAAACGATTGGGGGTATTTTTTTTTTTTTTTCGGAGGAAGCAGAAATTTAAATGTTTCTGGCCCAAGTGTAACAGTAATTATATGACAAATAAGAGCCGTGAAGCAGTGCGATGATCCCACCAGCCAAAATACTGCAACAGCGAGGATGTTAAGCAGTGGTGCGTAGGAAGTGCAGCTGCACGAGAAACTACAGGAGATGCCTTGCTGTGGCGATGGGAAAATTTTAAGGTTAAGTGTAATTGCTCCCGATTGATTAATTATTTTTTTTGTGGCAGTCCTTGATGCTTTTGAAAAAAATGATGTTCAGTGCTTACAGGTGGTGGTAAATTTTGAAATTTTAAGGCGATACACTGGAGTTAAAAATAATATGTGTCTGGCCTGGATAGGCCAGGGAGGATGAAAGAAATTGGAAGTAAATAGTAGAAGTTCCTTGCAGGTCAGGGAAGAGACCTGAGAGATGTAATGAACTTAGGAGCTCAGGGAAACTTTCTTGCAGTTGAGGGCACCCGTTAAGGGTGGGGTAGTATTTTTTTTTTTCTGCTCTCCAGTAGTTACCATGCTTTGAGTTTGGGTTGAAGCCCCAAAGAGAATTTTTTTTTGTATGGACGAACAAAAGGACACCACCCTTGTNATGGACAAACAAAAGGACACCACCCTTGTAAGTTAGACTGCGGAGATTAGCAAGAACTATGTATTTAAGATTTGGCCAATTTTGGAATTTTATTTTAGAATTTAAAGGATGAGTAGTTAGTGTTCATGTGTTCTGGATTAAGGCTAAATTTTTGTTATTTGTAATCTGTTTTCTAAGTTTGAAGTTAAGGTTTTTCTGTCAGGTCAGGCATAAAGGGTCATTGCTACCAGTACTGTTCAGGAAAGTTGGTACGACTTGTGCTCTGAAATTTCCTACTTCCTTTTCCGCTTTTCTAGTTCTGTCTTTCTCCTGTATAGTCTGCGTGAGTGGCATAGGGCGACTCTTCCCTTAGTTGTCCACAGGGACCCACTCCCAAACATCTATCCTGTATTCTATTTTGTTACTTTTATCTGTCCTGATGCTTCTATTGTTTACTTTTTTCCGCCACATCTTCGGCAACTTGTGCTCTGACCCTCTTGTTAAGTAATAAATAAGGGGATTATTCCGACTAAATTTTTTGTTGCGCTGAGTCACGTGTTTGGCCCTGATGATCCAATCAGCCCTTTTGAGATTTCTTCTCTGTAGGCAGGTTTTTGTTGTTACCCTTAAGGTATTCTTGTGATTTTCTTACACAGCGTTTTTTTGTTTGATTATAACTGACTTATGGCGGTTTTTTTCCTCAGGATTCTTAAATCCCTCCATATAGATCGTATGGAAGATAAATTAATTTAGTTTTTTTTTTTTTTTAGAATTGTGTGTGTGTTTTGTTTTGAAGAAAATTGGCATAGGCAGAGTGTGGTGACTACACAGGTGATGGTCAGTAGAGACTTGACTGGAACAACCTGGAAAAGGGTTGGCCAGAACCTTATCTTGTTGTGGGCAGGATGTTTCTGTCCCGAGACGGCGGCAGATGGGTACGGTTTTACCCAAGGAGAGGCAGCAGTCTGAGCCTGCCACAGGTGATGCAAGACATGGGGGATGCTTACTTCTATCCAGAGGGTGGCAGTTTGTGTTTTACTGTTGTTAAGTTTTTGTTTGTTTAATGCTGTTGAGATTACTGTTAATCGAGGATTTTATTATTATTATTTGTTGGTTTTTCATATTTTATTTTCAGTCATTAATACTCATTCATTTCTTCTTGAAAACAACACTCAAAATATTTTATAATAGTGTGTTTATTTTTTTGTGGTGAAAATCAAAACTAGTTACTATTTTTTTGTATAGAATACTCATGTAATGATTAAATAATACTCAGTAGGTCTTTTAACTGTATCTGTGATTAGAACATGTGTCACAAGAAGTAAAATTTTGGTCTATTAGTCTAATCTGAGTATATAAGGTGAGCAGTTGATTAATAAAAATTTTTTTTTGGAAATCATATAAGGCTGAGAGATCTCTGTTGTTGAAAGTATGAAAATTTTTAGAAATTTTTGGCCTGTTAGTGTGTTAGTTTAACAATTCCTAGGACAGGTTGGTGGTTTCGAAGGATAGTAGGGACTGTCATTAAGTGAAGNATAGAGATCTCTGTTGTTGAAAGTATGAAAATTTTTAGAAATTTTTGGCCGGTTAGTGTGTTAGTTTAACAATTCCTAGGACAGGTTGGTGGTTTCGAAGGATAGTAGGGACTGTCATTAAGTGAAGTTATTTCGTTTTTCCCACAGGATGAGTGGGATGAAGGTTGCATTAAGAAGTTTTGCTGAAGGGCTACCAGGACAGCTAATTTTGGTTAAAGTTGTTAGGACCAGGTGTAGGTCCATAAAATAACCCCTCTTAAAGACACTGTTGGGTCTAAGCTAAGAGAATAGAAAAAGGTAATTTAGAACCAATGGAAGTTTTGGATTTTAAAATGGAGACAGTGGAGAGCTGTCATGTGTTTTTGAAGCAAGTAGGTAATTAAGTGTTCCTTAAAGATCACTAGAGTGGCCTCTAAGATGGAGAATAGTAAGGGGCTCAGTGAAGCGCCCTTACAGTTTGGACATCCCCAGAGGAAGGTGGGATGTGGGTCTTGATCTGACCTTACCGGAGGAGTGGGCAGACAAGGTAATTGGTGTTTTCAGATGCAGAGAAGCTGCAGGGGGCAGATTTACCCTTGTGTTGTATTTGTAGGAGACCTAGGAAAGGTCTTTATGTGTAATGAAGACCCACAACAAAAAGTTATTTTTGTGTAGTAACTGGATGCTTATGGGTTGGATGAGAAAGTTTACTGATATTTTTTTAGCCATTATGTAAGGATTAATTTTGCACTTTAGGATAAGTATTGTTTATTGAAACTTTGAGTTGGTTTGGTTGATTGGGGTTAAGTTACGCTTAGTTACTTGGGTGGGTTAGGAGCAGGCTGGCCATTATGTCCTTTCCTTGGAACGCTCCACTGCAGTGTGTGTTCTGGATGAGCCATGCTGGACTTCTGATAGTGGTGGTTCCTTGGACTTGTGGGGTGTGGGTCTGATGAGACCTACACCATGAGCGTCCGAGAGGTTCCATCCCACAGAAGAGGGGCTCTTCAAGGAAGAGGATCTGGACACTGAGGCAATGGGTCTGGCCTGTGTCTTGATAACGGTGGTGGCTCCTGGTTACTTCAGGGGTGAATTCTGCCTTCCTCCCCCTAGGTCGTCATCCGTAACCAGTTGAGCCCACCACATTGGAGAGGACGACCCGGCGTCGAGATGCAGAGTTGGCGGCCGAGTGGCTGAACTACTCCCTGTGCCAGTAAGGGGCCTTTCACTCAGATTTCCCTGCATTCCTGCCTTCACCATCTGGCCAGTGGAGTCTGCCACATGAGGGATGAGTTTGGAGAAGGAGCGCTACGTGATCTTTCTGTCCCCCATGAGCTGATTCCCTGATGGAGGGGTACAGGGAGAGCGAGGGAGAGTTCTCCACTGAAGCGGTTCAACGAGACAAAGAGTGCACTTGTGAGTGGACAAACTGTCAGGCCGAAGAGTTAGGACGTCACTTCATTGTGCGGACAGTCCCACGTTTCCCTTCCCTCGGTTTTTCCTTTGACATTTTGGGAAGTCCCTTGTTACCTAGTTGTAAGGTCTGTATAATTAGATTAATGCGTTGTTGGGAGGCTATTGTTTTTGAGGAGAGTTCATCTTTGTTAACTTTGTGATGTCTCATGGTACAGTCTCTTGTCTTTCACCATTCTAATTTAGTATTGTGTGCCAATCGAAGGATTAAATTTTTGTTGGCGATCACCCCCTCAACCTCAGTGTGCCTCAAGGCAACATCTTCGAGCCCATCCAGAGAGTGTCTCCAAACTTGCAGATAAGAAGTTTTAAAATTTTGTGAATTCACCTGATTGCATGGACATTTAAACATTTTTGTTATTCCTCGCACTTGTACCTGGGAAAAAGAAAGGACTCTTAGACTTGCCGTAAATATGTTAAAAAGGGATAGGAAAAATAATTTGGACTGAAGATACAGTTAAATGTGTTTATCAAGGAATTATTAATGTAAAACGAAAGTCTGCGTTTTGCTGACGAGATACAATTTTTTCGAGATTGTCAAATGCTTGATAATTTTGTAGAAGGTTATGTTGGTAATTGTCTTAATTGGGATAAATTCTTGTTGTTTCGTAAGATGTAAGAAAAATAAAAAAGTAAGTTGTGGGATCACAAATTTTCCATGGAGGAATTTCCGGAGGTTCAAGAAATTTCTTCGGGGTTTTCTTCAGATCGGTGTTAGGCTGTAATCCTTTTTTTTTATGTTCCTATTGGATTTTTAAACTTTTTTGATTGGAAGTTATTTTCCATTGTTTTGTATTGAGTCATNGGTTTTCTTCAGATCGGTGTTAGGCTGTAATCCTCCTTTTTTTTTTATGTTCCTATTGGATTTTTAAACTTTTTTGATTGGAAGTTATTTTCCATTGTTTTGTATTGAGTCATNTTTTTTTTTATGTTCCTATTGGATTTTTAAACTTTTTTGATTGGAAGTTATTTTCCATTGTTTTGTATTGAGTCATACGGTATTTGTTAGTGCTGTATCAAGTCTAATCTTTTGGCTTTTAAATTATAGGAATGTTTTGGTGTTTGGTTTGAATTAAGCTTTTCTTCAAAATTCTATAGTACCCACCCACCTTATGGCTGGGCTAGGGCTTAGGATAGCTGAGGCTCTTGCAAGTACGCATCGCAGCCGTGGGATGTGCTGACCTGGGCCTCCATTCGGGCAGTCAGGCTAGCAGATTTATGTATGTAGGCTGTGGCTGACCAGTTGCAAAGCCCGGCAAAACAGACGACAGTGCGGTGACATGATGCATGAAATCACTGAGGGCGCGTGGTGCAAGGATGGCAGTGCGTGGCTCTAGGGCACCNGCAGTGCGGTGACATGATGCATGAAATCACTGAGGGCGCGTGGTGCAAGGATGGCAGTGCGTGGCTCTAGGGCACCTGAAGGGTGAGGTAGGGTAGGCTGGACCACCGCAGGGTGAGGTGGAGGTGGCGTTAGCGGAGTTTTCACTGAAGCCTGCCTAGCAACAGCCAAGTGAGAGTGTGGGTCCAGCAAGGACGCACTTATGGATGAGGAGTTGGCATCGGTCTACGAAGCGAGAAGGTTGTGTGTGTGATGCGGTGATGAGAAAAGAAGTCCCGAGGTAGGCAGGAGTAGCCTCTGGTGTTCTACAGCATGTAGAAACTACAGTTAAAGTATACCTTCCTTATGTAGTTTATGGTAGACGGTCCCTGGGCTTCAGCATTGGATAGGATTAGTTTTAACTAGGTAGTTACAACTCAAAACTTATAAGGATGTGGCGGAAATGAAGTTGACGTAATTGAGAATAATTACGTAACTGTGTTCAGAAGGCCTAAGCATCNTTATAAGGATGTGGCGGAAATGAAGTTGACGTAATTGAGAATAATTACGTAACTGTGTTCAGAAGGCCTAAGCATCGTTGCAAAATCTTACTGTTTGTTAAGTGGCCTAAATGTAATAGGTAAAAAGTTGATTGTTAAGAGTTAAGAATTTTTTTTCCTTTGTAGGAAATTTGGTTAAAGTAATGCAAGTATTAAATGTCGGTTGTGGAATTCAGAAATTCTCTAGGCAATGAACAAAGTAAGATGTTTGATTTTTAATTTTTACTCAGCAAGTTGGAGTCACGTTAAAAGAATAATGGAACTTGTAAAGTTGAAGGTCCCGAGACCTACCATACCTCAGAAATGTAAAGTATAATTTTTTTTGTTGTATTTTGCTTTGTGAAAAGAAAAATTGTTTATTGTGTTTTGGAATTGTAACATTTACTTGGGTGGCGTAAAGTAAATGGCCACTGTTTGAAGCACAAGCATTTTTTTCTATTGGGAACAGAACTCCTACCTGATAAGCAAAAGAGAGTGATTTATTATTATTTTTCTTAAAAGGTATTAAGCAGAAGAGTTATTTATCTGTTCAGATATGTCCTGTATTGATCCTTAGATGTTGTGCCTCTTCAAAGCAGAGCAATGATTATAATTATTGTTTTACTATTGAGGTTTATGTCTTAAGTACTCTATCTGGAGATGTGTTAGGAAATGGAGCTTCAGGATGCTCCAAAATCAGTGCTGTGGTAGCTTACATCCCTCTTCCCCCAATCCCGATAGGTATAATTGGTGAGGTCTGCGTAATAATGCTAATAAGTGACATGGCACTTATTCACCCATACCCCTTTTTACCCCTCTTTCAACCCCCTTCATCAATCTTAAACCCCTTCTCCTATCCTTTTCCTTATAACTGGCCACCTTCCCATTTCTCCTGTTTGCCCTGGCAACTCAGTTATCCCCTCCTACCTTCCTCTTTTTCCTCTACCATCCCCAACTCTCCTTTCCCCAAACACCACTTTGTTCGCGTCGCCAGGTGTCAGGAGAGATTAAGTTATGGTGATTTTTAGGATAGTCCCAGGACGCGTTACAATTAAATGGTGGAGGCGCCGGGTAGTAGTTAGGTCTAGGAGACTATTGGAACTGTCAAAATTTATTATTGATGTGTGTGGTAAAATGTTTGATATNGGGTAGTAGTTAGGTCTAGGAGACTATTGGAACTGTCAAAATTTATTATTGATGTGTGTGGTAAAATGTTTGATATATGTTTTCCAGCCATACTAGTTCGTGGTGTACAGGGCACTGACAAGAGATGAAGTAAATTTGATAGTTAATACTTTTGTTTGGTAATGAGGTTTGTTTTGTGCACGTTTGAGATGTTATTGGTTTTTTAACTTGTAAAAAGAAATTTAGGAACGTTTTCTGAGATGATTTTACCGCAACAGACCTTGTTGGTGAAACAGTATTACAGTACCATAGTTATGGTATGCATACTGAAGCTATGTATAGTTACTCTGCTGGGAACTGTGTAGGATTAGTAATTAGGTATTAGTTTTAAGTTTTAGTAATAATTTAGTTTTTAAGATGAGAAAGATAATTTGGAATTTACTGGATTTTGGCGACTAGTGCCAGGGAGAAGTCATGTGTACAGTTATGGTACGGGTGTACCATAAATTATAGGTGCAAATTATGGTATAGATGTTAGAAATTGTACTGTGTGCCGAATAGATTTTTGGTTTAAATTAAAGCTTTAGGTGATTCGTGAGGCCAAATAGTTACTTTAGGAAGTTTACCTGTTGGAATATTGAGTGTTTAGTTGAGCTTTCATTGTAAATGGATAGCATTGAGATCAGAGTTAATTGTTAATTTTTGTTAATTGAGTTATGTTTTAATTCACGCCACAGATGTTTGGAATTAAAAGGGACGTGGTAATGAAGTACGAATTTTCATTGCTAAAAAATGTTTTAATTTATTTTCTTGGCGTAATTGTGTTTTGGAATGNGTGGTAATGAAGTACGAATTTTCATTGCTAAAAAATGTTTTAATTTATTTTCTTGGCGTAATTGTGTTTTGGAATGTTATAAAGAGATACTTGGCAGGTATGGTAAATATTTGTTTCATTGAATAGTACAGCTCTGGTGTCGCTAGTTGGAAGCCGCACACAGCGGCACACAACGTAATTATTGGATTAGTTCGCGAATGCTCCACATGATAGCACCAAGGTGGTGTTTACTAGGTTTTGAATTAACTTTTTTCTACAGCGCTCTGTAAATTCACTAGTTAATTTTGAGATAAGAACACATAATAAAACGATTGGGGGAATTTTTTTTTTTTTTNGCTCTGTAAATTCACTAGTTAATTTTGAGATAAGAACACATAATAAAACGATTGGGGGAATTTTTTTTTTTTTTTTTCGGAGGAAGCAGAAATTTAAATGTTTCTGGCCCAAGTGTAACAGTAATTATATGACAAANACGTAATTGAGAATAATTACGTAACTGTGTTCAGAAGGCCTAAGCATCTTTGCAAAATCTTACTGTTTGGTAAGTGGCCTAAATGTAATAGGTAAAAAGTTGATTGTTAAGAGTTTTTTTTCCCTTGTAGAAATTTGGTTAAAGTAATGCAAGTATTAAATGTCGGTTGTGGAATTCAGAAATTCTCTAGGTAATGAACAAAGTAAGATGTTTGATTTTTAATTTTTATTCAGCAAGTTGGAGTCACGTTAAAAGAATAATGGAACTTGTAAAGTTGAAGGTCCCGAGACCTACCATACCTCAGAAATGTAAAGTATAATTTTTTTTGTTGTATTTTGCTTTGTGAAAAGAAAAATTGTACCTTCCCCAACTCTCCCTTACCCAAATACCACATTGTCTGTGTCACCGGGTGTCAAGAAAGATTAAGTTATGGTGATTTTTAGAGTAGTCCCAGCACGTGTGACCATATGGTAGAAGGNCACCGGGTGTCAAGAAAGATTAAGTTATGGTGATTTTTAGAGTAGTCCCAGCACGTGTGACCATATGGTAGAAGGTGGTCTGCTTATCCCATATATCGTGGATGTTTTTGGGTTTCTTTAGGTGCTTGAAGTGTTGTGGTAGTAAACTGTCATGAAGGACTGGTAAGCTGTCCTTTGTGGAGCTGTGTGGTGAAAAACCGCCAAAATTTATATAGCCCTGTGTATGNCATGAAGGACTGGTAAGCTGTCCTTTGTGGAGCTGTGTGGTGAAAAACCGCCAAAATTTATATAGCCCTGTGTATGCTTCCTTGCTATGCCACTTGTCTCTTGCTGCCTTAAACTCTTCTGTTTTTTTTTTTTTTTTGAGACCCAGATGTATCTTGATTGTGGTGGCCATGAAGTGGTTAGTTGCATGTCCAAACTTGCCAAGTGGTACATATGGTGGTGGGATGATGGCAGCAGATGATTATGATGACAATGACAGGTGTTGTACGCCCTGTCTGTGATGCTGATGTGGCTGGAGAAGGGCTTGCCTATGTCTGTGGTACAGTCAGTGGTGTCTCAACTGCTGAGGTGTTCCCAGGATACAACCCACGTTTGTGGATGCCAGCCTTGAGTGTGACAGGAGTTGCAAACTTCCCAAGTGTTGTTTCAAGTAGGTTTGCTTAGAACAAGCTTCTTTCTGAAGACCATGTGTTCCAGTCATGCTACNCTTCCCAAGTGTTGTTTCAAGTAGGTTTGCTTAGAACAAGCTTCTTTCTGAAGACCATGTGTTCCAGTCATGCTACTCACTGCCTTCATCACTCATGTATAGCTATTTTCCACCTGCTTTTTAAAGGTTTAGACACTGCTACATCCATTGGTTGGAGTAAAAGCATTGCATTGGGCAGGAGGGCCACNACCTGCTTTTTAAAGGTTTAGACACTGCTACATCCATTGGTTGGAGTAAAAGCATTGCATTGGGCAGGAGGGCCACCTACACAATACATTTTTTGCTGCAAACTTGCTTCTGTGCATTGTGATGTGGAAAACGTGGCCGTTAATGAAGAGGATGACCGGAAGAGGGAGGTTCTGCACTACCAACCACGTGTGAAATATGTTTATGTAACCGAATAGCATTTCACCTGTCATCCAGCCCGTTGCTGACTTTCCAAGACGCCACTCAAGTTGAATGGAATACACAATGTATTTTGGGAACCACTCATAATTAAAGCAAACAAAGGTTTGGCATAAGTCACCAACCACATTTCCAACAATCGAAACAGTAAGATATTCTTGTCATCGGTTTTTACCCTCTGGTTAATAATTTTACTTTCTTTCCAGCAATTACTGCACTACCTTTTGGATTCAAGAAGGGTTTCTTCCCCATTGAATACACATCTTGGATCCAAGTATCTCTTCGAGATGGTGATCAGATATATTTTCACCTCATTAAACCATGACACGATCCACTGCGGGGTGACAGCAGCATAAATTGGATGTCAAATTGTATAGAGTTCTCAGGGCCAGGTCATGGTGTCTTTTTGAAAAGTTGTAATATCACCTCTGTCCTGGGAGACTGTTGTGGATTGAAGTTTCCCCTCTTAAGTTTATTTACTTAATGTCGCAGTGTTGAGTAAGTCCTCTTTTGTTATTGGGAAACCAGCTTGTGAGCTCTTTTCCCATGTTTTCCTCCACTTCTGTCAGAAATGTGGTCACACCTATTTTCTTTTCTCTGGGTGATTTCCCTGAAAACTTGTTACAGATGGTAAATGGAACACCATATCATCTTGATGTTTGTCAGATATTCATCCANGTGATTTCCCTGAAAACTTGTTACAGATGGTAAATGGAACACCATATCATCTTGATGTTTGTCAGATATTCATCCATCTCTCTTAGTGTCTTCAGTGCTGCCTCCATTGCTGCATGGTCTTAGCTAAAGAGCTTAGCTCCCTCAAAATTTTGTCATACTGAAAGTAAGATATCATTAAATATATTTTTGAANGGTCTTAGCTAAAGAGCTTAGCTCCCTCAAAATTTTGTCATACTGAAAGTAAGATATCATTAAATATATTTTTGAAGCAATTCCAAACTAATTTTCATTTTATTTTACATTATTTTGTGTTAGGTGTATGCTGTTATGACATTCTGCCACGAAGTTAAGTTAACTTAACGCGTTCAGTCACAGTGTCCACGACTGTGGACATGTTGCACATGACTGATATTTACAACATTTACAACACAGCAAGTCATCAGTGTCCTGTCTTCCTTGTGGCTAAACTGATTTGTGAAATTTTGTAAACCTCTTTAACATGAGTGGTTAAAGCAGATATCATCGAGCAAGCAGCACATTGTTCACTGATTGCAAGTTGAGTGCTGAGTACAAGTACAGCGCATACATAAAACTTACTTGATTACATCACTTGAACTCAGAAATTGTGGGGAAAAAAGGGTTAAGTTACTATGTTTGTATATCTCTTGCTACTTTACATAAAATTACATTTGTCTAGTAACGTAAACTACATTAAAATTATATTGGCCTACATTATGTTGACGTGTCCTGTAACACACATGTGAAATAGCTATTTGCAGTTTTAGTGTCAATATGCTTTTATGGGCTTTTATTTGTCTCACAACTGTACCTAACATTAACACAATTAATGTCAACATTTCACCACATTGTGAATATGTCATTTTGATGTAACATACCGTATTTTATCGCATATAAGTCGCCTGCGCTTATAGGTCGCAGCACCATTATTTTCAAAGGGTATTAAAAAAATTATATTTATNTATCGCATATAAGTCGCCTGCGCTTATAGGTCGCAGCACCATTATTTTCAAAGGGTATTAAAAAAATTATATTTATTGATTATAGGTCGCGCTCATCATTGTGGTTTTACATCCTGTACAACACTGCCTGCGCCACGGATGGCTGATGTAAGCGACCTTGGCAAAGGTCATGTGGCAGCTGTGTCCTTGCAAGGAAGCAGTGTTGCCAAGCATAGCTACAGGCCTACAGCGCAGTCACAGTGCGCCGCAACTTTGTTGGACGTAGTTCATATGGAATTTACAGATATAGTGCTCGAGACTAGTGGTGTAAAACTATCGATAGTGCACACTATCGATAGTTTAGANATATGGAATTTACAGATATAGTGCTCGAGACTAGTGGTGTAAAACTATCGATAGTGCACACTATCGATAGTTTAGATACTATCGGTGCTAAACTATTAATACTATAGATAGTTTAAGAATTCTATTATAAATTGAAGTTTGTTAACAAATAAAAAATGTTTACTTTGATAGTTGATATTTCTTTATATATAGTCTTTAGTGGGGCCGCTGAGCTTTTAAAAATACAATCATGGAGGGAAATTACAGTATTTGGTGTACGTTGGTAGGACTGGCAGCCGTCTGGCAACACTGGCAATAACTGATTTATGGTTATAGTAGTGTCTAGCGTGTTTGTTTACATTTTGTAGGGTGTTGTTTAGTGTTAACATTTTGGATAAGAGCAAATTTAATTAAAAAAATGAATCGTAAACAAAAGTCTGATGTGTGGAACTTTTTTGACAAGGATGTGAGTCTGCAAAAACTAGCTGTGTGTCGTTTATGTAAGGCTGAATATAGAACATCTGAGAACACATTGAATTTAAAGGATCATTTGTTCAGGAAACATCACGGCGATTACAACGGGAACGACTTCGATACACCTACAGATTCAGAAAAGAATAAAGGTAGTGGAATTTGTTATTACTTAAGCACAACAAAAACATATGAAAGAAACTCCAAGAGCTACAGGACTCTTATGATTCACAATTTTTCATATATAGCCACTGATTTTCAGCCATTCAGCGTAGTCGAAGACTAAGGTTTTCGTAATTTGCTCTTGGCCTTCGACAGTAAATTTCAAATGCTTTGATGACCTACAGTGGTGAAAGTCTGTCACCAATTATTTGACCACGGGAAGTTAATTTTGAAAAACCTGTTCCGCCAGATTCCAAACTGTGCGTTGACCAGTTATATATGGACTTCTGTTAACACACAGGCGTACATTACTATAACTTGTAATTTCATTTCTGGTTTTGAAATAAAAACTGTTTTTATGGCTACCCACTCAATTCCTGGTAGACACACAGCATTTAACATTGCATCTACCATTGATTCCATTCTTCTGGAATTTGGAATCAAAGGGAAAATAACTTGCATTATTGCAGACAATGCTAACAACGTGAAAGCTGCTGTACCTTTGGTCAAAGGACGATCTCAACATGTACCGTGCATTGCTCATACGCTAAATCTAGTTGTTCGTGATGCTTTGGAGCATACGGACTGTAGTGACTTTCAAAATATTGTCACTAAATGCAAAAGAATTGTAACATATTTCCGATTGAGTACCCTTGCTACAGAGAAATTAAGCTTTATTCAGAAACAACAATCCCAATCTATACTGAAATAACTTCAAGAAGTTCCCACTCGATGGAACTCTGCATTCCTTATGCTTCCTTGTCAGATTCCCCAGAACCCCTCTCCAGGGAAGANTGATGCTTTGGAGCATACGGACTGTAGTGACTTTCAAAATATTGTCACTAAATGCAAAAGAATTGTAACATATTTCTGATTGAGTACCCTTGCTACAGAGAAATTAAGCTTTATTCAGAAACAACAATCCCAATCTATACTGAAATAACTTCAAAAAGTTCCCACTCGATGGAACTCTGCATTCCTTATGCTTCCTTGTCAGATTCCCCAGAACCCCTCTCCAGGGAAGANAAAGTTCCCACTCGATGGAACTCTGCATTCCTTATGCTTCCTTGTCAGATTCCCCAGAACCCCTCTCCAGGGAAGAAATTTTGATTATAAATGAGGCCATATTAGTCTTACAACCTTTTTATGGGGCAACCGAAAACTTATCTGGTGAGACTTACACCACTATTTCTTGTGTGATACCTATCATGAAAGGTATTGGCCAGCAGCTAAAGGAAATAGAGCGCAAGATAAATAGTGACTGTGGTAAGAAACTGAGGAAGATATTGGTGAAAGGAGTAGAAAAAAGACTATTTCCTTACGAGGACCCTCATTTTAAGAAAAAAGCTTTTCGATAAATTAGCAATACTNAGGAGTAGAAAAAAGACTATTTCCTTACGAGGACCCTCATTTTAAGAAAAAAGCTTTTCGATAAATTAGCAATACTACCAATGCATGTGATCAGATCATAAGAGAAATTGCTGAAATGAAAAAAAAAAAGAATCAGAGTAGTGCTCCACACCATTCCGAGCAATCGTCAATATCTACTATGGCTACCAAAGCTGAGAAAAACGGAGAGCCTTGTAGTTTATTGCAATTCCTGAAAAAAGATTATGCAGCTTGTGATGTCACCATTTGTAATCACTCAGACTCATTGATTGTTTGGAGACAAGGAAACGAAACACGACTCCTTGATGTAAAAGAAATCCCCTTAAATTTTGGGAAGAGAAGAAGAAATGTTGGGAGGCCTTAGGAGATGTGGTATGTCAGTATTTGTCTGCACCAGCAACGTCAACACCGGCAGAAAGAGTATTCAGTGCCGCAGGGTACATAGTGAAAGATAGACAAAATTGCCTTGTCCCACAACATGTCGACATGCTCGTTTTTCTCAACCAAAACTTTTCTCTCTTGGAACTTGACCTTGATAAATTGAAAATAGAAGTACTTGAACCTGAAAATGAAGATTCAACCACAGGCAGTCAGGCACACAATGTGCCGAGGAATAACTTCTCCTGATAATTTTATTAATTTATTTTTACGGAAACCAATCTAGTCAATTAAAGTCATGTGTTGTATGTTTTGAATTTTTATTATGTACATTTCCTAATTCTTCAGTTGATTTTAAGTGAAATTATATTTGATGTGCAATTGAGGTTTTCGTACTTTATGTTTATGATAAATAAGTTTTTTTGCGAGAAAATAAATAGTTACCTACACTGTCTACCATTTTTTAAATATTTTTTCTTTAAATTAATTACATGCATATGAATAGAATAGGAGATTTTATGTCATCTCTGCTTAAAAATAGAGTAAATTTAAAAAATTAAGGTTTTGGATAGTACTATCGATAGTTTTACACCACTACTCGAGACGCAGCCTTGACTGTCAGAGTTTATATATTTATTGGAAAAAGAAATAACTTATAAACACGTACTTTAATTTGAGGAGAGATTTTTACGGGAAAAATTTTATAGAGCTTTCTTTTTATATATTTGAAGTATTTCTAACAGTGTATGTTAAAAGCAAAAACCTAACAATTATTTCTGCAGTTTATATTTGAAAGTTTTAAATAAACGTGCAAAATATGAAATGTATTTGAATATTTCCATTACGTAATTCCCTTCGCAATCCTTAACAGAAAAATAAATTTTTAAAGAATCAAATGAAATGAAAGGGATTGATTCTTGCCACACGATAACTGACAATAAATTATTTTTTAAAGCTTTCTGTAGAATGTACAGAAATAGCAGTACATTAGCGTTGGTTCTTGGTTACCAAATGTTAGCCTTGACTTACAGGTCTTTCTCTTATATCGTCTTTGCACCGCACATAGTGTTGTTTTGATGTTGTGGCAGTGAAGAAGTGTACAGAGTTTGTGATGGAAAAGCGAAGTACCTACACCGCAAGTTTCAAAATGAAAGTGATTTTGTTCACTAAAGAGTTTGGAAATCGAGCTGCGGGCCGTGAATTCAGAGTAAATGAAAAGTTAGTGCGAGGCTGGAGGAAGCAGTTCATTTTTCTCACTTTTAGGTCGCACCCCTAGTTTTCAATAAAAAATTTTTATGTGCGACTTATATACGATAAAATACAATAAATACATTTACATGGGCACATCTTATGAAACACTTCTAGACTCTTAATTTAAGGTTTTCAAACATTATAGTGCTACTGCATACTTGTATTGGTGCATCCCTTAACACAGCATTGTCTCATTCGTGATCTGTGCTTGGTGTACGGTATTGATTCTCTGTACCTATAGCTAATTCTCTCACACATGTTTTTGTTACATATCACACATTGTGTGTTTTGTATTCTAATCAACACAGACACAACATAAAATAACGTATATTGCACCTTTAAAACCTTTAGAACTATATATACTTTATTATGCTAGAACTTGTCAGGCAGATGCAACTACACATCTATGTGGCAGAACTTCAAAATCCATTTTTTTTGTCTCTAGGAATTCCCCAACTTGGGTTCCAATTACAGCATCTTGAGGCACAACTCCATAAATACTATTGCACTACAGATTGTGTCCATATCTTGATGGACATACTTCAAAATCAGTATATTAGTTAGCGTGATCCTCAACAGGTATGTGATCCACATTTGGTTTTGTTACCTTAAGAAAGAGTCGGGCACAAAGAAAAATGAAGAGCAGGGGGNAACAGGTATGTGATCCACATTTGGTTTTGTTACCTTAAGAAAGAGTCGGGCACAAAGAAAAATGAAGAGCAGGGGGAAGGAAGATACATGGAAGGAGAGAGAGGGAGGAAAGAGTTGGGGGGAGACAGGGGTGTGTCAAGATTAACNAGGGGGAAGGAAGATACATGGAAGGAGAGAGAGGGAGGAAAGAGTTGGGGGGAGACAGGGGTGTGTCAAGATTAACCAATATCTGATTTAACGTAAAATTTACGTTTAATCAAATATACACTCCCTAAGAATCTGGGGGCTTCCGCCACTTGCCATTGTTGACAAGAAACCATACTAATTTACTACGAGAGCTAGTCAGAAAATAAGTTTCTGTAGTCTGCCATCTGCAGGAAACTTTATTGATAAGAGACACAATGATTTGAGTGGATAGGGGCCCTTGTCGTTTGTTTCTTTACATAGTCCCGCTCAATATTGATGCACCTGTCCTACTGCTTCATTAGCTTGAAGAACCCTTGTTCATAAAATACTGTCCTGGGTATTGACAAATGTCCATATAACTGATTCAACATCATTGTTGGTGGTGAAACGGTGCTCTTATAGTGTTCCCTTCAATGCAGGGAAGAAGTGCAAGTTGCTGGGTGCCATATTGGGACTGTAGGGACGTGGTTCAGGTGCTCCCAACCAAATGTGGCAATATGGATGACGGTTGCAGTTTCTGTGTGGGNGGGACTGTAGGGACGTGGTTCAGGTGCTCCCAACCAAATGTGGCAATATGGATGACGGTTGCAGTTTCTGTGTGGGTTCTTGCATTGTGTAGAAGAATGACTCGTGCTGTGAGAAGGCCAGGTGGTATTGTTTGGAATTAATGGATCTCATCTCTTCTTGTCCCTGTCCTCCTCTCTCCCAAAATATCACAAAAGATTCCCTTCAACATTCCAAAACACAGTCAAAAGCCCCATGTCTGCCGACGGTGTTGTTTTGAACTTCTTTTGGATGAGGATGTTGTATGCTTCCATGCCATTGAGGTGGCCTTGGACTTGGTGGTGAAATGGTGGACCCAGCTCTTGTCTCCAGTCACAATTTGGAACAGAAATGCATTTCCCTCCATCTCATAGTGCAAGAGATACTACAAACTGTTCCCATTCTTTGCGACTTGTGGTTTGGTGTGAGCTGGTGAGGCACCCATTATGATGGATCTTTATGGTACAGCAAGATGTCATGGATGAATTTGTAAGCTGATGCATGGCTGATACCAACTTCAGTGATGACATGATCCACCATCACATGCCTGTCTCTTTGAATCAGCTCATCCACTCGTCCAGTAATGGTCTCCTCTCGCATAGCTCTTGCTGGGTGCCCCCTGGCTCGCATCATCCAACACATTCGTACGTCCGTCTTGGAACTGCTTGCACCATCGCTACACCATGTTACAACATTTCTTTCTTTTCACAACTTTAGTTTCATACTAGGTATTTTCTTCTTTACTTACATTTAGCCAAAAGAAAAACAGACAACTAATACAGTACAACTTTAGGTAAAATGGGAATGGTACTTCTGCCAAGATTTAATCTTCGAAATTCAAAAATGTAATTCAGAGAACTGTCTCGCACCTAAATGGTCGATTTGTGCATCATTACAAGTGGTTCATTCAATCTTTTGCAGTGAAAACCAATAAAACTTTAAACTAAATCTTACACTGCTAACTTTGCTTAGAAAAATCGAGATGAGTCCTCGACTGTACAGAAACTAATGAATTAACAAAAACCAAACAACTTAACTTAGGTCTTCATATCTTGAAGGCTGAAAACGTTTCCTTTTGCCTTTCTCCCCCATCAATGACTTACAGTCTTGATCCTTGTTGCAGTAGCGCCAGAAAAATACTTNGTGAAAACCAATAAAACTTTAAACTAAATCTTACACTGCTAACTTTGCTTAGAAAAATCGAGATGAGTCCTCGACTCTACAGAAACTAATGAATTAACAAAAACCAAACAACTTAACTTAGGTCTTCATATCTTGAAGGCTGAAAAAGTTTCCTTTTGCCTTTCTCCCCCATCAATGACTTACAGTCTTGATCCTTGTTGCAGTAGCGCCAGAAAAATACTTNCGTTTCCTTTTGCCTTTCTCCCCCATCAATGACTTACAGTCTTGATCCTTGTTGCAGTAGCGCCAGAAAAATACTTCTCTTAACTGCCCGCTCCAGCTTTGTTTCCCACGCTTAACAATGCTCAATATCAGTGAAACCCACACACCTTCATGCCGCCGACCTGTTACTTAGCACTTGTCAACACTCTACCAAAATTTCTTTCAAAAATTTAACCCAAAAAAATTTACTTTTAACAGTATTATCTTTATCTTGAAAGAATTGTAATTGATACCATGCTTTAGCTTTACATCCATAATATTATTTTTCTTTCATTGTATTTCTATATATTTTGCTTATCCCACACTCATATGTACAGAGGAGAAACAACTGGACTGGTATCCTCGGAAGTGCATCAGCATTACTATTGCTTGTGGTCAGAAGTAAATATGAACTAGTTTCTTTCAATTTTAATAGCTATCAAAATGGTTAATGGTCATTCACAACACTGAACTTACAANTGTCTATCTCACTAAATATGAACTAGTTTCTTTCAATTTTAATAGCTATCAAAATGGTTAATGGTCATTCACAACACTGAACTTACAACCACAGAAGTAGCATCACAACTACTTACACCCAAGCACCATGGCTGCACATTTATGTTTTGTGGTGGAGTTATTACATTTTGCTTTATTGAGGTGCCTCAAGATGAAATAGATGGGATATTCATAACCATTCATTTACTGGAATATCGTGTGTCTCATCACAGTTGTTCCCAAACTGTCAAGTTACAATAAAGGGCCAGGCAAAATCTGGATACTGCAAAATAAGAATATAACATTAGAACNTTTCCCAAACTGTCAAGTTACAATAAAGGGCCAGGCAAAATCTGGATACTGCAAAATAAGAATATAACATTAGAACATGAGGCATCTCTTGATTTCTCAATGGTTCTGCATGTATTTCTCCTAACCATAAAAAATCTTTTAATTTCTCAAATTTAAGTATTAATTTAGCTGCATTTAACCTTTTAGAAGATAAACTTTAAATTTTGAATGGAATGGAAGTAAGGAATAATAATTTGGTAATGGATGAACTGAAATATATGTTTTATTATCTTTTATTTGTTGCTGAACAGTGGTAACTTCACAGATAATAGAGAATTCTGAGCATGAGGCAGATACAGGTATTGCGATTCAATACTTGCATATGATCACTGACACTTGTTTCTACAAGCTGCTGTGTGATAACCTGTGCGAGGCTACATTCATTACTAAATACACTGATTTTACTGGAGCTACAGATGTCGTGCAATGACAGTGAAACAAGATATCTGTGGGCGATTCAAGTCATAGGTTCTCCGAGTTATTTATTTAAGTGTATATGATAGCATAATTAAATACAAAATAGTCCAATGTGAAATTCCGTAAAAAAAAAAAANGTTATTTATTTAAGTGTATATGATAGCATAATTAAATACAAAATAGTCCAATGTGAAATTCCGTAAAAAAAAAAAACAATACAGAATTAAACATAAAGCAAAATTTATGTTATTAAAAATTAATTTTTATTCAAACAAGTNAAAAAAAAAAAACAATACAGAATTAAACATAAAGCAAAATTTATGTTATTAAAAATTAATTTTTATTCAAACAAGTATCACTATGTTTATTATGTGTAAGTAATCTATTAAATTAAGAGCGAAACAAGATTACGTAGTTATATTGATAAGTTAGCCCTTTTCTTTAATTTTAATTAATACCACTGTCAAGCATACCAAAAATATTAACTTACTGACATACAAAATATTTACTGTTTACTGCAAGCTGCTCACTTATTGCTGACGAACACTGATAAACCAACAGTGATCTCAGTGCCCGTCATCAGTAATGGATTGCGGCCACAATATGCGCAAAGGAAGCAGGCATTTGACAACATAAATTTTGTGAAAAAGTTTTACTCCGGACTGACAAGTTTTAATAAACATTAAATCATGTCTAACAAAATTTATATACTTCATCGTTAGTATTGAGTACTGTCATGCTTTTGCAAAGCTCTGTACAAAAACAAAGCCTATGCTATACTGCGAAACTTTATTCTTGAAAAGGGTTCTGCAGTGCATAAGTTTTTTTTTTTTTACACAGCTCCATATTGGCGCACATAAATCCAGTGTGTGTAAGAAATTTTCAGCAACTATGCCTACTAATTAATTCAGATAGACAACAATAATTATTCATCAAAAACATATCTTATCACAAAGATGTTGTTATAATATCATAATAAGTAACTACTGCTGCCATCTAGTTATAGTCTGTACTCTTTGGTTTGTACTCTTTGGTTCGTAGAATATATTTGTTCGATGACTAGTCGGTAACTAGCACGTTTGTTTCATTTTAGGTTATGGGCCCAGACCCATAATTCCAGTACAAATAAACGTTAGAAACTGTATTTCTCGTGACGGTATATGACAATGATAGAAGTTCGTAGTGATACTATTTGTATTCATGTAAGCAGTAAATATGGCATGGAACTAGCTAGTCAATGTACCTAAGTTGAAGGGTCTGGAAAACTACAATGAGTGGACTTTCGCAGCTGAGAATTTTCTAATCTTGGAGGACACGTTGCATTGCATTAAATCAGTTACCGGGAAAAGTGTAGAAGCCGCAGATGACGCAAAGACCAAGGCTAAACTGATCATGAACATCAACTAGACGTTATTCGTTCATATTAAGAATGTGACGACCTCAAAAGAACTGTAGGACAAGCTGAAGGCTCTATTCGACGATGCAGGTATTTCTAGAAGAATAAGCTTACTGCAGAATTTAATTTTGATTCGCCCGGAAAGCAGCAATTCTATGACGTCGTATGTAATACAAATGGTAGAAACCGGTAGGAGGTTATGTGGGACCGGGTTTGACATCAGTAACGAGTGGATCGGATGTTTATTGCTAGCCTAATTGACGGAAAAATATTCCCCAATGATGATGGCCATTGAGCATTCAGGAATTGCCATCACAACAGACGCCATTAAATTGAAGTTGTTGGATATGGAAACGGATGTGAACATAAAAAATCGTAATGAAGTTAGCGGCGCATTTGCGAGTTCGCAGAAGTGGCAACCTAAGAATAATGTCAAGGTAGGCGGAAGCAAAAATGGAGGAAACGCCAAAGCACATGTCAAATGCTACAAATGTAAACAGCTCGGTCATTAAAAAAAACAGTGCCCAAATGATTCTGGCGGCTCAAATGACAAGAAGATGTTTCGTAAACAAACAAACGCATTCAGTGCAGTGTTTCTAAGTGGGAATTTTGGCAAAGATGAGTGGTACATTTACTCGGGTGCAATCATGTACTTGACGGCAAACGAAAGTTGGATTCAGAATGCTTTATACCTAGAAAATAAAGAAATAATTGTTGCAAACAATAATAAAGTTCGGGTTTTGTGCACCGGCGAAGTCGATATTGTAACGAAAACTGAAGAGTGTGAGTTTGAGGTGCCAGTGAAAGGCGCATTATGTGTACCAGATTTCATGACTAATCTGTTGTCCGTGAGCCAGTTAATCAGCAACGGGAATAAAGTACAGTTTACAGGGAAAGGTTGTGATGTTTACATTGAAAATTGTGTATTAGTGGCCACATCTTCGTTAATAAATGGAGTTTACAAGTTGAGAATGCCAAAAAGTGTACTGGCTGCATCCGTGGTGTCTGCAAACACATGGCATCGCAGATTAGGTTACATAAACAGCAACAATTTGAATGAAATGAAAACTGCCATAAAGTGTATTGACCTTGATGAAAAAGCTGACATAAGTAAGTCATCTTGCGCAGTTTGCTGTGAATGTAAACAAACTGCCTTTTGCCTGTCGACTGCTTTTTGCTCATGTTGGTTCAAGAAGTAATGAGATACTCGGAGTAGTTCACCCAGACATTTGTGGACCTATGGAGAAAGAATCCATTGGTGGTTCTCAATACTTTATGCTGTTTGTCGATGATTATAGTTGCATGATATTTGTATATTTTCTAAAATACAGAAGCGAAGCCTTGATTTGTTTTAAGGAATTTAGAGCAACAGTGGAAAATGAAACTAACAAAAGAATAAAAACATTGAGAAGTGACAATGGAGGTGAGTTTTGTAATAAAGAATTTGATACATACGTGCTAAAGGAAGGAATTATTCATCAAAAACAAACCCTTACACACCAGAGCAAAATGGATTATGTAAATGCCATAATCGCACAATCGTGGAGAAAGCGTGGTGCCTGTTGTTTGACGTAAACTTAGGCAAGAAATTTTTGGGCTGAGGCGACAAACACAGCTGTTTATCTTCAGAATCGAATTGTAGCATCGTTGTTGGATGGAAAAACGCCATTTGAAATGTGGACAGGAAGAAAACCTGACACAAACCATCTGAGAATATTTGGCAATACTGTGATGGTTCATGTAGCAAAGGAAAGAAGACAAAAATAGGACAAGAAGTCAGAGAAACATATATTGATGGGATTTCCAGAAAATGTCAAAGGTTACAGACTTTACAACCCATGGACTAAATCTATGACAACTAGCAGAGATGTCATCGTCATGGAAGAAGAAGCTATCATACCCCTAAATGAAAGCACATCTAATGCTGAACAAAAAGAAGAATGGTTATATTCAGTGAGGGACACTTCTGCAAATAATGAAGAGTCAGTGGTAGAATCATCTGATGAGTTGTATATACCAAGTGAAGGTGAAGACACTGATGATACTACTGAAACAACTGAACCAGAAAACAGGCCGATGAGGAGCAGAAAGAAACCAGATCGTTTAGGATTCTCAGATATGTGTATTGATGAAAATATATTTGATGATGCGAGCGGCTTATCTCCAGAAGAAGCACTAAAAGGACCTGAAAAAGAGCAGTGGTTAAAGGTTGTGAATGAAGAACTTAAGTGTTTTGATGATAATAGTGGGTGGGAGTTGGTAGATCTCCAAAAAAATGGTACGGTTGTGAAGTGCAAATGGGTTCTAAGAAAGAAATATGACAATGATAATAATTTTCATTATCGTGCTAGACTCATGGCATGTGGTTATATGCAAAAACAAGGTGTGGACTATTCAGAGACATTTTCACCAGTTGTTAGGCATACAACACTGAGATTGTTATTTGCATTATCTGCTCAGTTAGGTTTAAATATAACACATCTTGACGTGACTACGACTTTCTTGAATGGGGAGCTTGAGGAAACAATTTATATGCAAAAACCAGATGGTTTTCCTGTAACAGAAAGTTATGGAAAAGTACTTAAATTAAAACGGGCCATTTATGGCTTAAAGCAGTCTTCAAGAGCATGGTACAAGAAGGTCGATGAGTGTCTCATCAAAATGGGTTATAAGCGTTCTAAGATAGTCTTGTTTGTATACCAAAAATAAGAATAGTCGCAGAACAATTGTTACACTTTATGTCGACGACTTCTTAATTTTTTCTAATGATGATAATGAAACTATGTGTTTAAAAAATGCATTAGAGTCACAGTTTAAAATCAAGGACTTGTTAAGCAATGTCTTGGAATGAGTGTAAGTGTAGACAAAACTAAAGGTGAAATTATTTAGACTCTGAAAAATTATATAGACCAATTATTAAAAAAATTCCATATGACAGAATGTAAAATTGCAGATACTCCTTTAGAGACTAAAGTAAATATTAATAAAGAAGAAAATTGTAAAGGCCAAATGCCATACCAACAGCTTATTGAAAGTCTTATGTATTTGGCGGTTTTAACTAGGCCTGATATAGCATTTGCGATTAATTACTTACGCCAATTTAATAACTGTTATAATCAGGAAGCATGGTTGTATGCTAAGCAAGTTCTGAGGTACTTAAAGAAAACAAAGCATTTTGGTCTCAAATATAGAAAAAACGGAAATCCGCAGTTAGAAGTGTTTGTTGATGCTGATTGGGGAAATAATGTTATAGTTAGGAAGTCATACACTGGCTTGTGCTTTATATTGGTTGGGTGTGCAATCTCATGGGAAACAAAGAAACAGAAAACCGTAGCTTTATCAAGCACGGAAGCAGAATACATGGGTGTGACAGAAGCGTGTAGGGAAGCAATATATTTGCGCAACTTGTTGTGTGAAATAACTGGAGATCTATATCCTATAACTGTGTTTAATGACAATCAAGGGGCACTTAAACTCTCTGTAGATAATGTTTACCATAAGCAAACTAAACACATCGATGTGCGTTATCATTTTTGTAGAGAATGTGTCAGTAATAAAATTGTAGAACTGAAATACTTGGAGACAAATGAGATGCCAGCTGACTTGTTAACCAAGAGTTTGAACACTGTTAAACATTATTACTTTATGAATGTGTTGGGTATTCAATTTTAGATTTTATGTATAATTAAAATTTGTATACTTATTTGATATAGTGGGGGTGGTGTTATAATATCATAATAAGTGACTACTGCTGCCATCTAGTTATTCTGTACTCTTTGGTTTGTACTCTTTGGTTCGTTGAATATATTCATTCGATCACTAGTCAGTAACTAGCACGTTTGTTTCATTTTAAAATACAGTGAAACGATACTCAACTTTTTTCCATCGTTGACAAGGTTCTTTACTATATTTTATGCAAGCTATTTCAATATATCAAAAGTTTAATTTTTGTATCTGGTAAAAACTGAGAAAATGAAATCTTGAGAACACTTGCAAAATTAAATTAATTCTGACTAAAGATACAAATATATGCTACAACAAATACATCAGTATATGCTGTGTTTGTATATATGTGAAATAAGAACTAAGTAATTTAGGAACAATTGCTGTTCACGAAAACAATTTTGTCAACGATATCTCCTGACAGGTTATTCCTTTGCTTATGTAGTATCAGCCCTGTCTTAGAAAATATCCACTCTGCAGAAACCAAAGTTGCCACAATCATGTATTTGTTTGCCAAACGTGAACGAGTTGGGTAAATTGGCACATTCTTTTCCCAGTTTAAATATGATTCCATGAATTTATAACTAACTATAACGCGATTAGTTATATCTATTAACTTAATTTCTTTGCAACGGAAACGTATATCCGTGACAAGGAAACAATAGTACTATGATAACGAATATGCATGCCCCTTTAACAAAACACTAAGTAATCAATGCTATAATAAAAGACAGAAATCTTTTATACCTCGGAGTACCTATACCATGTTTGACTGTTGTGTATCTATACAGCGTCAAACTGGCCTGAGTATCGGACCAACCTCATGGATCACATGAAGGTGTTGAGCTTTCGTGGTGTGTCGCACCGTGTCGATCCTGTTCGATTCTCTGTATCATTCGCCCAAGTTTCTACACGTTTTTCTGAAGCCCTGCGAAAGTTATACTTTTAGGTGCCACGCATAAACAAAAACATCGCCACATGGCTTCTCTGTTTAAACTTTCAAATGCTTTGCTTAAACTACATTTTTTCTACCTCCTATCAATGTTGTATTTCAAAAAGCCTAACATAAGTGTTTACATTTTTCTACCATATTTAGGTCTGTTTTATAACTGAACTACGTATTAATAATGGCACAATTGGTAATCATTTTACATGTCATTAAAAAAAAAGTGTTTTGATATAGCACAGTATGAGTTAATATTTTGTCTTAACTATGTTTATCTTTAGTGGTAAACTTTACAGAAGGTACTTATTTAACTTCTCATTGGTGGGGGAGATCTCGGTTAAGAAAAAGCTAGCCTTGTCTCTTATTCTTGTGAACCTTTACCTATCGCTTATACTAAAGAAAAAAAAAGTTTTTTTTGCATTTTTTTTATACGTCAACCATTTTGGTTCTTTTTTATGGCATTTTAACTGTTACAAGAATTTGTATAACCCATTAAACCAAAAATTTGTTTAGTAATTCACATAAAAAAAAGCATTTTGTGTTAAGGCATTCCAACCATAAAATTTTTCGTTACCTTTCAAAAAAAAATTTTAAATAACGAAAGGAAAGCAAATTGTGTAATTAAAGTTTGTAAAATGTTGTACGAAATAATTGAAACTGAACTACTTGTGATTCAGCATTCGAGACTCCTGGCAAGTGCAAATGTTAACTTTAACCAACAACATATAAACTGATAACCTAAACACTATGCAACATTATGTCAGCAAATTACGAATAACCTGCAAAGTTAAATTCATAAATTTTTGAAAAAAAATTTTATTAACAATATTTAAAAAATTTTGGAAAAGTTTTCCGAAGGAAACAAAACTCAAGACATTGACCGTACATCAGGGATGGTAGGACACAATAATGTTTGTTATTTAATAACATTTTTAAAAGATTTTAAAGTTATATATGCAACTAAGATTTATTTTAAAAAAATTATTGTAGTGGTATTATTAAAAGTATTTTTAAAAAAATCTTTACTGTAATTGTAAATGACGTGTGTTGCCAAAGAAAGTCCATTTACTTTTTTATTTCTTTATTCAACCTTTTTTAAAAACAAGGTCGCTGTGATTACAAGGTCGTCTGAAGGTCAGCCCACTTCACACTGTGATCCTGTTGTGGATAGAGGATCCGAAAGAGGAACAAGCATGGTCCCATTAAAATAACATTGACTCTCTGGAACCTTCTGTCCCAAAATGACTATTTTCTTTCACTCACATTAATGATTATGTTTTAAGCAGTGATGAGTGAGTCGTCAGAACCTTTTTTTTTTACTAGAATGCAGCAGGTAACTTTTATGAAATGTTGGTTTTGGAGACCATGTTCCTCCGCATATGAATAATCTGCTAGGTTTACTGTGGAAAAATAAATATTTGTATTTTGAAGTATATTTTGGATAATAAACTTATAGAAAAGCAGTAGGCCTACACAGAAATTTGTGGAATAGGGCTTGCATACAAATGTAGATAAACATTTTAATGATAATTTTCAATACTCACTAAAAATGCAGTCAGATTTTAATTTTTATAAAATTGTATGTTTGTTTTTAGTGGCACGGTCATAACATTATTTTGTTTTGTGTTCACATTTCAAAAAAATTCTAACTTGTTCTATGATGCGGAAATCATTTTACAGCTAACCATTCACTTAAAGTTGCTTGTTTTTTTTTTGCCCACCATTTGTAAACTGCTGGAATAGCAGCTTAGCTAATGCAACACTGCTTGTGCACCCATTTGAGGATGGACCAATAGTGCTTATGGTTGGTGCTTCTGTCTTTGCTATGGGTACCTCTTCATCACCTTCATAATGGCATGCTTGAACCCCCTTGCCGTTTTCTATAAGAAGTTGTACAGCACCCAGGAAAATTATAGTACATATGACAGGAAACTACTTGCAGCATACCCTGCTGTCAGATATTTCCTGCCACATGTTAAAAGCCAGAGAATTTTCAATATAAACAGATGACAAGTCACTGACGTATGCTTTCAAGCAGCACTCTAATAAGGCAACCCAATGACAACTTAGGTACTTGGACTTCATCTGCCAGTTTACATTTGATATTAGGTTTGTGTCAAGAAGAGACAATATCAGAGCTGATGCCTGTTCTCAGATTTGTTCCATCAAAATTTCCTCTGGTCTCCCTTGGCAGCAAATTGCAGCTGCCCAAGCAGCAGGCAATCAACTTCTGCACCTCCTACAGTCACCATCATGCTCCTTACAACTCTAGAGCATCCAGCTGGAGGATTAGTTCAAACTGTTTTGTGATCTACATGTGACAATTGGGGCCTTACATACCTGCCCAGTTCAGCAGAGAAATATTCACTTTACTTCACAACCTAGCCCATCTTGGTACCAAAAACTCAGTTAACCTCATTTAAAGGTGTTTGGTATGGCCATCATTAAATCAAGATGTGGGAATTGTGGACTAATTCATGCATCCCATGTCAATGCGATAAAGTTTGGAGGCACACCACTAGTCCAGTTGGGAACTACGACCTAGTTCGCCATTGCTTCTCACATGTCAACATTGATATCAATGGCCCCTTACCGCCATCAAATATTTGGCTACAGTGGTGGACTGATTTTCTCATTGGCCAGAAGCTGCCCCACTTAGTGACATAATTTCTGAATCCATTGCTGAAATCATCATATCAGTATGGATTTCTCGTTTCATCACTACTAACAGAGGTTGCCAGTTTGATTGTAATTTATTGGCCCATCTCAGTAAAATATTGGGTGTTCAACATATCAAGACCACTGCGTACCACCCTGCAGCCAAATAGGAAAGTAGAATGATGGCATCGTTATTTGAAGTCAACTTTCAAGGCCAACTTTACCAAAAACAGGGTACCAAACTGCCTATAACTCGTGGGCCTCAGGTCTTATGACATTTTGCAGAATAACACTACACTTGCTGAGATGACGTATGTTGAATCCATCCATCTACCTGTTGATTTTTTTTGACAATTCCTCAGTTTAACAGGTGATCCCTACATTTTTGTCTCACATAAAGGAACATGAGACAACTGTGGCTAGTTCAACCAGAGCACCACACGCCAAAAAAGATTTTTGTGCACCCTGAATTTGCAACATTACCACTTGAGTTTGTGCATCATAATGCGGACCATAAGCCACTGCAGTCAGTGCTTGAAGTCCCATTTAGGGTTTTATCGCAGACTGACTAACATTTTGTTTTTTAAACTCAGCGTGGTGAACTAACATTCTCAGTTCATAGACTGAAGCCTGTATTTACCCTGACAGACTCTTCACCAATGCCATCAATGTCGATGGTGGTACCTGCTCCTTTTCTACTATCTCAGCCTACAGTTCCAGTGATGGATTATACACCAGCTCTTGCACAAAAGGTTCCGGCCATCCCAGCCAAACAGTGCACCCACTATGGCTGAGTGGTGCTGCTACCCAGGCAACTTTTTGATGCTGTCACTGAGTTGGCATGATACATGATGATGTCAAATGACATTGGACTAAGATCACTGTATTGATCAGTGAAAACATTCAAGAAAGACTTTCTCACTATGCAGTATTTGATGATTTGCTAGGATTTCAGTATGTAATTTTTAGCATGATGTAATTAAATGTTGTTCATCCAGTTATTGCATTTGTGTGTGGTGTGACTCCACAAGTCAATTAAAATTTGTTCCAGTTATATTTGCATTTCAGTGTGAGTTAGAATATTAAGATTTCTTGCAGTTTTAGTGACACCTCAAAATGCTTTCCTTTGTGTTTGTGAATAGTATGTTGCATTCATCTGCCAACTGTGATGTCATAAATAATAATATTTAAAGTAAATGTTGAGAAATGATTGTCTGTTGAACACTTTTATACACTTATCACTTTATTTAATAGTACTACACTCTCCATCACCCGTTATGATTGCAAGTGTGTTCAAACAAACAAATTGATCAACCAATTGCTTGGGAATCAAAACAGATTTTGAATGAAGGTAGTTAACATCTATTTCAGTACATTCCCACACTGGAACTTAATACAGTAACATCCAAACTGAAGTGTCCAATGTTTGAATACATACACACATTTTTTGCAGAGAAGTAAAAACTTTCACAAAAAAATATTTTGAGAATATTTATTTACTTTTGATACCAATGAAATTAGCATCTTGACATTCTTTTATAGGCTGTTAACAGTAAAGTGAGCACTTGTGAATCCCTGGTTTTTTTTTCTTTCAACCAATTTATATCCTTCTGCCTCGTGTTGATGTAAACACTGTCATGTGATTAATAAACATACTGTATACATTTCACCATACTCAAAACCAAAAGTCCATGGTCACAATTAAATGTATTTATTGGATATTATGTTTACTGAGACTGCCTCAAAAAAGTGCTCACTTTACCGTGAACAACGTATAGCACATTTAAAGTTTCGTTTACAGTGTATTTCACCTCAGTATGGAATTGGATGAAGTTTCAACACTTTTAATCTGTCAACTGAATGCTCGACTGGTTATGCAGAAACCATAACTATACTTCTCTCAATGGGCTGTTGATAAAATCCAATAACTTTTACTATGGAAGTATACTTCAAGGCCACCCACAGTTACAGTAAAAAAAATTATTTCAATTTCTGACGTAAGAGATAACCATTTTGATTTTGAATGAAGGTAAATATTTTTGGTGTTATGTCAACGAATTTACAATAATTATTGTTATCATATAGTCCTTTATTAGATGACTGACTCCATTACATCTACACTGAAGAGCCAAAAAAACTAGTACTGTACACCTGCCTAATATCGTGTAGAGTCCCCGCGAGCACGCAGAAGTGCCGCAAGATGACGTGGCATAGACTCGACTAATGTCTGAAGGTATGCAGAAGGCAATTCACACTATGAATCCTGCAGGGCAGTCCACAAATCCATAGGAGTGCGAGGTGGTGATCTCTTCTGAACAGCACGTTGCAAGGCATCCCAGAGATGCTTAATATAGTTCATGTCTTGTGATTTAGGTTGCCAATGGAAGTGTCTTAAGTCAGAAGAGTGTTCCTGGAGCCACTCTGTAGCAGCTCTCGATGTGTGGGGTGTTGCATTGTCCTGCTGGAATTGTCCACATCCGTCGGAATGCACAAAGGACATGAATGGATGCAGGTGATCGGACAGGATGCTTACGTATCTGTCACCTGTCAGAGATGTATCTAGGCGTATCAGGGGTTCCATTTCACGCCAACTGCACACGCCCCTACCATGATAGAGCCTGCACCAGCTTGAATAGTCCTCTGTTGACATGTAGGGTCCATGGATTCAACTCCTACAGAGGTATGGGCATGTGCAGCATCCGCCCGATACAATTGGAAATGAGACTCGTCAGACCAGGCAACGAGTTTCCAGTCCTCAACAGGCCAGGCCCAGGCGAGGCGTATGGCTTAGTGTCCTGCAGTCAACAATGGTACACGAATGGGCCTTTGGCTTCGAAAAACCATATTAATGATGGTCCATTGAATAGTTCGCATGTTGGAACCTGTTGATGCCGCAGCATTGAAATCTGCGCCACTTCGAGAAAGGGTTGCATGTCTGTCACCTTTAATGATTCTCGTCAGTCGTCGTTTGTCCCGTTCGTTCACAATCTTTTCCTGGCCANTGATTCTCGTCAGTCGTCGTTTGTCCCGTTCGTTCACAATCTTTTCCTGGCCACAGCGATGTCAAAGACTTGATGTTTTACCGGATTCCCGATATTCACGGTACACTCGTGAAATGGTCGTACGCGAAAATTCAAATTTTAACACTACCTCGGAGATGCTATGTCCCATCTCTCATGCGCTGACTATAACACCACATTCAAACTCACTTAAACCTTGATAACCTGCCATTGTAGCAGCAGTAACCGATCTAGCAACNCTATAACACCACATTCAAACTCACTTAAACCTTGATAACCTGCCATTGTAGCAGCAGTAACCGATCTAGCAACTTTTCCAGATGCTTGTTGTCTTATATAGACGCTGCCGACAGCATCGCGTTACTCTGATTGGTTCCATACCTCTTTTATTTGCATACGCACGCCTATACCAGTTTTTTTAGCTCTCCATTATAGTACACAACACTATAATGCTGTCAATATTACCTCTCTGATAGTACCTTACTGAACATCTCCCCTTTAATTTTGTAGGTTTGCTAAGTTTACATGGCAGCATTACCTAAGACTATGTAAGTTATCTACAATATCAACTATGTTTTCTTAAATTACACTTAGGTGCACAAGAGTATCCTACCACAGTTTTCCAACCAAGCCCTCTTTAATTTACATTAAAATACACATACTTGAAGTCTTTCCACCATGCTGTTATTTTTTCCACTTAACATCTATCTGCTATTCCTCCATAGAGCCCATTATAGTTATTCTCTGCAGTCTCCAGGTTATTTTCTATGAGAAACTGCTGAACCCCTCTCTTTGAATTAATACTTCACATCCTGAATCCTCCTCCAAAATACTTCACATTTTGCTCAGGTGCAGTATCTCTCCCTATCCCTTCTCCTTATCCCTCCTCCCTTTGTGTTCTGTAGTTTTTTCCCACCATAGAATCGAAAGTCATTGCTGACACAAATTGGTAAACATGTATAGGTACTTTGTCTTTAACATGTGAGAAACTGTCATTGACATATCCTTCTTCAAACTAAGTATCTCCACCCATAATATGTGCAAAAACTAGAAACTATTTATTAAATCTGTACTGACCCCATTGAGTGTCTACTAAGTTGAATTGTAATTGTGAACCACTCTGCACAAATATGCCATAAATTATTAAATTGGAAAGCCACTCTATCTCCCAGCTGCATGTCAGGTAAATTATGGACACTGTGACTCCTGTTATATTTAGCAGCTAGTTCCTCTTTCTTGAGGTTTTTACAATTTTGTGCCAGCATAGGTTGCACCAATTTCCCAGTGCTGATGAAAGAAATGAAAGTATAGATCACAACCTGTTGTTTATTAGCATTTCTGTTGGATTGAAACCATGATCTAAGAGTAATATGATACTATAAAAGTGCCAAAGAAATATCCTCATTATTTTTTATCAAATGTTTTGCAACCTTGACCACGTCCTCCACACAATGGTATGGTGAAGAAGTATCTATCTGCTTGAAAATCATACTTCTGAATTAAGTTCTGGAAAGTACAGAACAGGGTTATTCGAAAAGGATGATGCTAAAGTAAAACTGATGTATCCGTTAATGAACTGACATACACAATTCTCAATGGTTTTCAATGACTGATGACTGTCAAAAGTTTGTTATCAATAAGTTGCATATCTGTCTGTGTAGTTCACGTACTCACTGCCAGGGACGCTGTTGTTGCTGTTTACAAAATGGCGACCTTGCAGCAAGAAAAATTGTGTTAGGATCTGGCGCACAGAATACCCTAGTGTCATTGTGGAGCATGGGAGAGACTCACCTAAAGAAAACATGTTTTGTGCAATGAGCAGAGACAAAGTGTATGGACCCTTCTTTTTTGCAGAGTCTACGGTCACTGGCCTCGCCTACCTGGACGTGTTAACAGAATGGCTTATGTCTTGACTAGAGGAAGATCATCCTAATCTCATCTTTCAACAGATTGATGCTCCTCCCCATTTCCACTGGACCATTTGTAAACACCTGAATGCCACCCTACCAGGGCACTGCTAGGAATCATGATTCGCCGATGCTGATCTGGCCTCTACAATCACCTGATTTAACATCCTGCTTTATTTTTTGTGCGGATATGTTAAGGATGTTGTGTATGCTCTCCCATTCTCATAACACCTGGATGATTTTAAGAATGTCATCTTTGGTGCCGTGGATCAGATAACTGAGGATATGTTTACTTTTGCACTATTATTTTTGAATAATCCTACTTGATATATATTGGGGCCCATTTTCAGCTCTTACTGATTCTGGTGTAACAAAGCATACTTTCTTTAACTTGCTGTTGACCATCATATCAGACATTCATGTTGGGACAAATATATGTAAAAAAAAAACTAGATTAGTAATCAGTGACTTTTGGATATCATGTATAGTCTCTTGATTAGATCTACAGCCTCCATCTACCATGGCAGAGAGAGCCTTTCTGTTTGTAAGAAAGGTTGTCTGGTGTTTTGTCTTGCTTGAATACAGTTTGGACAGTTGTGGATCATGTTTAAAGTTGGGAAGGATATCTACACCACCAAACTGGCATATTTGCTCATTATCTACATTTTATGATACCCAGATGACCTGCATGGATACATTTCAAACAGTGTGACTGAATTGAATCTGGAATAATCATTCTGACACATTTTAGCAAGAAAGGATAATGACAAGAAACATAATTTTTATAATCTGTATGTGAAAAGAAATGTTTCAGGATAACTTTTCTACCTGGCCAACTGAGTATGCAGTATGATTTCAGTTTTTTTGCAAATTGGGTCTTTTCTTGCTCTTTGTGTTTGGTTGACAAAAATTGATCTGTTAGTAACTAGAAATAATTTTGGTATATAAAAGCCTTAATATGTTATAATTCCTCATTGTCCTGTTTTTCCTCCTATAAAGGACTTTGTGACAAACAGTCTGCAAACTCTTGCTATTTGCCAGGAACATATTGCACACTATTGGTGTACATCATCAGCTATAGGCAGAACTGCTACAGTCAAGATGTAAGGTTTTCTATGAGTTTGGTGTGCAGGATTTGAGTTAATGGTTAATGGTCAGTTTCTAAGAGTTACTGCTAAACCCAAGCTGTATTGTCGGAACTGTCAGCACACCATGTGAGAGCTACATGCTGTCCATCATTTTCTTTTATAAAGCACCTTTCTAAATAAACCCTTGGAATTGGCATCTCCACTTACAATTACTCGCATGCTCAGATGAAAATATGCCAAGTTGGAAGTTTGAGGTAACACACAGTAGCACAAGGAACTGACAGTTGCTAAACAATATTCAAACTATGAATAATGACAAAAGTTTGGATTTTGAACTTGGAAAAAGTGTTTGAGATTCAGCAAGTGTATGAAAACAACAGGAACTACTAAAATGATCATATCGTTGATTTTTTTTATGTTCTATTCTAATCCATTGTTAATATTCCTTCACACCCAGTATTGATTGAATATATCAATTCCTTGATTCATAGACTGCACAAGTAGTTTTCAAATCTTGCCCAGAAGATTGCAGAGAAGCCTTCTTGCCGTAGTAATTATCCAACAATATGATCATTATTCCTATTNCAAATCTTGCCCAGAAGATTGCAGAGAAGCCTTCTTGCCGTAGTAATTATCCAACAATATGATCATTATTCCTATTTTGAGCTTCAACAGTGTTAAAAGTAGTCCAAAAGCCAGTTGTTGAAACTCTGTCTTCTGATCATTCTCATGTGAAATGTTGCCCTATACTTGTTTATAATTGGAAAGCTTTGCAGAGTTTTTTTTTTTTGCGTATTTATGACCTGATCCCTGATCACATGGTATCAGATATTCTTCTTTTCAGAAAGGAAAAATGAGAATGGTCATCAGATTATACAGCAGAAAGGAGATTCCACCAATAAACAGAAGCAAAAAAAAAAAAAAACATGTATAGGCTTTCCACAATATGTCAAAAAAAAATTATTGCTCCTTGACAACATTCAGCATCATTTAGTGTTCTGATTTAGTGAATGGCTAAAACATGCAGTGTAATTCTGCAAAGTAATATAGTTCTTCATGACACACATACAAAATATTGCTGCTTTTTAGTTGTTTAAACATTAAACATAAAAAATGACTATTAATGGTTCTCTGAAGCAATGCCTGGCCTGTGTGGGTGACGATGTAGGAAGCAGACTGTACACACCAACCCAGCAAACAAAAATAAGTAATTCTCAAAAAGGATAGCTGGCTGAAAGAATGCTTAAGAACAAGAGACAAACAGAAAATTTGTTTTCTTGTCTTTGCTTCTCAAGGAACGCCAGCCAACTGGATTAATATCTTTCCCCCTCTTCCCTCCAATCGCTGAGAGTCAAGCTATGCCTTCAGAGGGAAGTTTATATATATATATATATATATATATAAATAAGAAATGAAAATATGCTAGTATTAAATTTTGTAGTACATGAAATAACATCTTGTAAATGGGAAAGAAAAATAAAAAGGATCATTTCCCCAGGAAAGATACCTTATCCTATACGAAAGAAAGGATCCAGCAACTTAGGTTTTTGATTTACAGGCTTGTCGAGGCAGGTGCCATGGGAAGATGCGGGCAGCCTTGAGTTACTCGTCTTTTTCACTAAATAATGGGTTGGATGCAGTGGAATATTCACGGAGTAATTTGCAGGTTTATGGGACGGATTCTACGTCGAGAATAGATGCACTTAGTCGCATGTATAACAAGCTGTGAAATTTTTTTTTGAACTTGTGCAAAATGTGACAGAATAAGGCATGGTTTGGGGAAGTGATACAGGGATAGTAATTGATATTTCCCTAATTTACGTGCAATACCTGGGCTAGCCGGAGCACGAACTCGAATGACATATATTTAAATAATTGACTATCTCCTGGTAAATATCAAGAACAGGGGAAGGTACACCAACTAATAATAGCAGACATTGCCAGGGGTGTTACAATTGGCGCAGCCAACTTAAGGGGCTTGAACTAAGCCTGAACCATGAGAGAAATATTTCCAGCACATGTAACTGGGAGTGCACAAATAAACTATGGACAGTGAATAAGTGACAGAGAAACAATCATAGGATTTGTTATGGCTGACCCCAGCAGCGAGAGGGTAGGAGCCCTCGGCAATTGGCCCACCTGATGCAGCAGCAGGCGGATGGCTCAATGGTTATTTTCAGCAGTGTGAGGGTGGTGCTTGCTACTATCAGTATACCATGCTTCAGGGTAGGAAGCCATTAAGGAAATTATTCCAGCATTAAAGGCAGGGGTAAGCAGATATTCACCTACTATTGGCAGCAGACAGAAGAAGGCAGATGGAGCAAAAACCTTTGGTGTATTGTTAGTGTTAATGGTAGAAAGTCACCCTGCATGAGTAGGTGTAGCAGTAAATTTTTAGGGCATGCTGACAAGGGCAAGATTTCTGGAACAAACCAATTATGGTCTTCAAAAGGAGACCTTGTGACCAGAAAAAGTAGCGTATTATAATGAGGTATTTGGGGCATTTGTCTACTGAGACTGGGAAGCCAATATCATTCATTTGGCCAGATCTAAGTTGTAAAATAATGCCATTGGCAGGAGAATGACCTGACTTTCAGGGCCGGATCATAAAAATGTTATGTAAAATGCAACAGAATCTTGACAGGCTCAGCGAGATTGTATCTCAGAAAATAGTGGCGTACAATGAAGAACTTATTTGGTAAAAAGAGGGCAGCCTAACGAATTTTAAGGAGGAAGATAGTGGACAAAATGTGGTGCAAGTGGTTAAAATGGACCACACAATATCAAAAGTAGAATGGGGTCTAATGGGAAATAAAAATGTTGTACTGAATGATTAAGATGTACGGGAACATGCACAAGCAGAAATGACAAAATGCTTTGAAAACTAGTGTGCAAACGAGAGCCAGCAGCATCGAGAAACGCAGTCGCTGAATGAGGTGGTAACAGACTGGTAAAATTGAGGCTGTCTTGATGCAGAAGTTGACTGTTTATAGCTTACAGCCATCATTGGGATATATGGCAGTGTCCATCACAGGATTGAACCAGGTCCAAAATATAGAGAGCATGGTGACAGCATTTTCCGGAACCCCTAGGCATGCACTGGAAATATAATTCATTAAGAGAATAGACAAGTATTAGATATACAGGTATGGCCAAGTCAGTAAATGTTGAGCTATTTATTTCTATGCTTAATAAGAGGGAGCAGAAAGGTGGACAGAACATTTATCTGATTACTGGTAGACGTGTGAATACAGTAGAGTGGCATGTATTCCAAGGACATTTTGATTCAGGACATGGTGTAACGGTATCCGAGTATGTGTGGGAGTTGATTAGTAAATGTCACTTCCTTGACAATCCTTTTCCAGAGGCCCACCCAGTTTATCATTTGACATGTCATTTATCTCACTTTTTACAGAATGTGGTAGTCATCATGCAGGTTGAGAACACCGCAAGGTTTGTCGCTTTTTGAGAGAGGTCCCGAAAAGCAGGTAGAGAAAATATTGGTACAGAGTCAGTGCGGGTTTACGCAACATCTTTTAAAGGAAATGAAGGTTTGGACCCAACGCCACGTGGTACCGATAAGGGAAAGCTTGTGTTAAGTCAGTGCTCCGAGGACCCCAGTAAAAACCAGGAATGGGGGATTGCTCAGGAGGCCAAGGTTAAAAAGAAAGGTGACAAATCAAAAAACTTATCTCTGCCAAAGGAATTTTTTACAGGATGTTAACATGATATAGATGCATAACTCTACTGGACTGGAAAACNTTAAAAAGAAAGGTGACAAATCAAAAAACTTATCTCTGCCAAAGGAATTTTTTACAGGATGTTAACATGATATAGATGCATAACTCTACTGGACTGGAAAACAAGTGACCAGCAAGTGCNACTCTACTGGACTGGAAAACAAGTGACCAGCAAGTGCGAGTGCCTCTCACAGCTGTGTGGTTGAGAAGAGAAAGAGGCGGTTATGTGTTTGAAAGGCTGTCAGGTTGCGATAGACATTCTTGACTCTACAAGAAGATAACCGACAAAAAGTATCAAAAAGGGGTGCCAGGTATTAGAAATAAAAACTTTAAGCAGAAAGGAGAACAAACAGATGCCACAAAAGTATTGTCAGGTCACGTGATAGCAATCCCCAGGAAGCAGCAGGAGAAATCTGAGTGGAAGGAAACTTGTGTGATTGGGCGATGTGCTCTCAAAGACAATGTAATGTTTAACTGGAACAAGGAACAAAAATGTCTTCTTTGCATGCCAGAAGGGAGAACAAATAAATAAGTGATGGGATATCACTTGCAGTTAGGCCCTTGTCACCAAGAAAACAATGGATTTCCCACTTGCAGAAATGTGTACAAGGGTAATAAAAACGTGTGACTTATCTCTGAATACAAAGCACAACACTTGACCATTGAGAGGGGAGCTAGGATATTTAGCAGTCACAGAGAAGTTGGAAATTGTCTCTGTAGACCTGCATGGGCTTTCAATTACAGGCCAAGATGGTTTTCAAAATATATTAGTGATATTGGACATGTTTTCTAGGCATGTCAAATTGTATCCACTGCTCTGTGCAACCGCAAGGGCAGTCACGTCTAAAATAGTGGTGAGTTATTGTTTGGAAGTGGGGACGCCTAAGAGGACCCTCACAGACAAATTATGTCTATTTATGGGGAAAACATGGTGCATAAGAATGCACAAGAAAGCCATGCAGTTAAGTAGGGTCTCATTGTTTTGTTCTCAGGTGAATCCAGTAGAGGGGGTGAACCGGGAATTAAACTGTAATTTGTGTCTTTTTTTTTCTTCAAAAACTTGCTTAGGTACCTGAAAGCAATGGAGGATATTACACCATTTCGACACTGAAAGGGTTTACCTCACATCAGTATATGTACGGGGAAACTTGCACTAGGTGGATGGAAGTAGTAGTTTCATTCCCAAAAGGTTTGATTGGAATTAAAGCAGATATTTTGGTAGCTAGGAGGAGCATGGGTGAGACAAGGGACATCATGAATGTTGAAAATACTGATGAATTTAGGGATCTCATTCTGCATAGTTTAACATAGTACATGGCAGGACTGCTTGACTTAGAACACTGTAATGAAGAAAGAATATGTTGTAAATGCATGTTCAATACACATGCAGTGCAAACATATTTACAAAAATTAAAGTGAAACGGGCATCACACATTGTGGACAGAAATACTAATTAAAATCATCATAAATGTCATCATTTGTATTTGGTGTAGCAAGAAAGTATTTTTGATGTGTAGATTAGTATTAATAATGATTTAAGAAAGTATATGTAGATTAGAATTGAAAATATGTAGTTCATAAACAGTAAGATATGGTGGTAGTACTGTCTCCATTGGTCCAATTTATTACTATGTTCCAGGTACTAATTCAATCTGTTTTCAAAATGTTTGAGCATAAATGTGAGGGTCGTGTAACACGCATATAAAATGCTATTTAATTGTTTAAACATAGATTTAAAAAAATATTTTAATGGTTCTCTGAAGCAATGCCTGGCTTGTGTGTGTGACAAGGTAGGAAGCAGACCACACTCACCAACCCAGCAGACAGAGGGAAGTTATTTTCAAAAGGGATAGCTGGCTGTAAGAATGCTTAAGAACAAGCGATGGACAGTCAGTTTGTTTTCTTGTCTCTGCCCCCTCGTGGAATGCCAATCAGCATAGTTCTGTTCCTCCCCCCTCCCCCAACATTAAGGTTTATGGCATCACTCATCTATTAAGCACAGCCTTGGAAAATGTATTTTTTCTGCAGAAATATGATAGTTAACCGAAAATGTTTTCTGCCGGTTTTGTAAATGAAGGTCCACACCTTCTAATTATGTTAGTATTATGTTTCTGCAGGCCATATCCCACTTTAAAGTTTAATTTCAATAATTAAAAACAAATTTTTTTACACTTCTGCTGTAACTATGTAATTCATGTTTTGCACAAAATGTAAGTGCTGTGTTCTAAGTAAAATGGCCAGAAGAAATTAGAAACATGACAAAATAATTTACTGTTATTAGCGTTATACGTTTAGAAGCGTGAGATGTAACAGCCACATCTTTGCACGGATACCAATGTGGCCCCTAGATGTAGTTCAACGTTTCGCCGGTAGATGTCAGTTACTAAATCCCATTNCTTTGCACGGATACCAATGTGGCCCCTAGATGTAGTTCAACGTTTCGCCGGTAGATGTCAGTTACTAAATCCCATTGTGAGTTCTGAATTTTGTCACTAGATGCCATTTCTGTCACTGCTCAATTCTGGTGGGAATTCATAATTTTTTGTAGTTTTTTTTTAAATTTATTGTCTATGCACTATGTAAAAGTTGTGCCACATTATTTGGCAGAAAAGGCAAAAGGGAAAAAGGGGAGGGGTTGCTTTTAAAGTAAGAAAAATAGGTTTTTTTTTATATGTGTAGTGAATTGTTTCATGGATTTTGCTAGAATGTTTTCTTGGATCACTGAGGCCCATTGTATNTTTTTTTTATATGTGTAGTGAATTGTTTCATGGATTTTGCTAGAATGTTTTCTTGGATCACTGAGGCCCATTGTATAATGACATGGATGTGGAAACATGACATTCTGATCCTGAACTGCAATGGAAAGTATATGAACACGGAACATGAACTTACATGCAGACTTGTAAGAGAGGTCGTTATCTCCGAAATGTTACTTGCCTGTAATCCGTAAAGCAAATAATATAAGGATTAATTTGGTTTCACGATTATCGTTCTTGTGACCATTGTAGATTACAAGAAAACAAATTTTTTAACTCATTCTTTTTGCTAACAAACACATGAATGGCTTGCCATTGCTTGTCATAAAGTAGTGAATGTTATAGAATATTAAAAATGGCTTGTTAATATAATAAAATATGTTACGATAACTTGCGATTGAGGAGTGTCATCCCCCCTCTCCCCACAAATATTCCAAATTCTTACGTTATCATATATTGAAGAATAACTCAGACTCATTCCGATTTATCAGCCTATAACCTTTACGTGTTCTGTGTCTGTTTTCTTATGAATTTGTGTAACAGGCCTAAGCCGGACCTGGTGGGAATCTAATGTAAGGCCAGTATTTTGTTGGAGGCTTGTCTGGTAACTATGAAGTATTGCTAGTTATTGAACCACTGTTATTATGCAAACATTACCCAAGCAATTCTGAAACAAGTACTACTTGTGAAATAGGAATTAGTATTGGGCCAAGCTGTACATGATAAGTTATTAAAATAAGTGTCAACATATTCACTAAAAAAAAAATGTTAATTAGCGGGTTTGAAAAAGCCATCATATATTTCTTGGCATATAACCGTAATGATTATAGTTGATCTGATCCAGGTTGTAACTACAATTCCATTCTTATAAAGCAAATTGGGCACACCTAATTCAATTTAAAATATATGATTTCTTTGTTGCATCATTCGAACATACGAGCCACCGACTTAATTTTGCATAATAGTCGCCATCTTTTTGAATTTTTTCGGAGATGGTGTATTGCTGAAAATTTAAAAAAGTTACTATTTTGAAAGTATGCAGCCACCATTATAGTACTTATCAAAGTCTGGTGTAATGACAGAGTTTACCAAGCATAATGGAATTTTGTGGATGGGTCCAAACATTTTTTAGCGATTTTCCCCCCTCACATACACATGCACAGAGGAAGGTGAGCTCATTTGTCTAGTCTTTTGTCTGAATGTGTACAGTTATGTAATTTTTTTATAATATTGCTAATGATTTAAATGAAAATTTTACCAGACGTAGGACGTCCTTATAATTTCTCAAATGCAAGCAATGTGGAATCAATCCTGACTCGCATATGCGTAAGGGTGAAGACCAATTTTCAGATTCAGGAGACCGGCTCTGATCGGCGCCGACTCTCAATACAGACAGGGTCATATGGTGAAGACAGATTATATGTGCCAAAACAGTCCTATCGTTGCAGTCATGGAGTTGAGTTGTTAGGATGCAATATATTTACTAGATGCTACCGCCAAAAATGTTAGCTTAAAATTGAAACCAAGGCAAAGAGGATAATTAACCAGCTAAGAGGAACAATTAGTGAACATCACCTTTTTACTTATTTAAAAAAAAGTTTGAATGTTTTCCAAATATTTTACTACGCAGCTTGAAACTCACTACATTAGAAAAATCTGAACATCGGTTCCACAAAAATTGCTGCAACTTTCATCAGCATTAAATTATTTGTGACTAACGACTTGCAGCAACCTTGAAATAAGTGTTTGCGATTTATTTTTAACAGGAAATTGTATTATTCTGTTTTCATAAGAATGTCATATTTGTATCTTACTTCAAAAGATAACAATAACAAATGCATTGCAGTTTTCCATCATTCCTGATTAAATAACAAAATTTTTATTACGCTGAAACTGTCATACAAGATAATATTAAAAAATATACATATCATAAAAAAANATTAAATAACAAAATTTTTATTACGCTGAAACTGTCATACAAGATAATATTAAAAAATATACATATCATAAAAAAAATTTGATTTTAATTTATCTGATACATAGGAAACACTGAGTTCAATAGAATATTGATGAACTGTAAGCACTNAAAAAAATTTGATTTTAATTTATCTGATACATAGGAAACACTGAGTTCAATAGAATATTGATGAACTGTAAGCACTTTCTGATTTTTAGAGGGTGTTAAAGGAAAATGTTCCTAGTTCTGTTACATATACACAGTCATGACAAGTGGAGACGGCACAGCTTGTTCTGATGGTGACATACACAATAACTAGGAGTTGAAGTAATTTGAATTGTGAATACTTAGTTATGTATGGAGTGTGACTGATCTGAAAAGTTGGATTTACCAGAAGAGGGAGAATAAGCAAATTTGTCAATAATTTCATCTATTTTTATACTTTAATTTAATTTCAGATTGGATGGTGTTTTGTTGACATGAGGCAAAACTCTCAGAAAGTGAAAAAAATAGTTCACAAAGAGAACTCACTCTAGCTGATGTAGCAACACAGCTGAAGTCATTCTTGTGCAGAGTTTCGGATGGTCATCTTCATCTAAATCGCTTTAAGGTGCAAGGGCAGCTACACATTACGCAAAGAAAGTGGTGTGAAATTGCTGTGTGGATGCCGAAAGGCATCTCGATTGAGCAAATTGTGCGAGACGATAGTTTCTGGCTGGGCAAAATGGATTCACGACTGGGGCATTTTTTTAAAAATGCCTGTTGCCTGAGCTTGCTGATCCCGTTTGGCTAAGGGGACAGCTGATCCGTGAGCCAGAATATATATTAAAGAGACAGGAAAGTAGTTTCAAGAAATGCAAGGTTTCAGAGGTGTAGTAGATGTTGACTGTTATGAGAGTGATTGAATGTGTACCCTTCCATGGTTCAATTTTGTTTTACACGTTATCGTTAATATTAATGTGCACTGTATCCATGTTAGTTTCCGTGATTAATTAGTGAAAGGACATCCTAGAGAAATGGTCGTAAATTTATTTATTAGATTTGAAATAATTAGGTAACATATGACTATCCTTACATGTGCATGAAGAAACTTGTGTTTAACTAATTTAATCTTACTTCACTACTCATAGTTTGTATTACACCTACTCCAAAAGAAATGATCAGCTTATGTTTCTTAACTTATCGCTTTTTCCTTACTACCCTACAATTATGGAGATATACATAGGAAACAATGCAACAAACTTTCAGAACCTTCCACGTCCTTTTATCAATTCAAGAGCGCAGACTTTTTTTTACAACACATATTATAGATGAGTTACCAGCACACCAAGATATGGTACATTTTATCATGTGAATTTGATATTAGAGTTTCATTATAAAGATGGGTACCTGCGAAGGTGGCTATTTTTTATGTTGGCATCAATACATAAATATCTGGAATAAAGAAACAAACTTCTACGATATAGTTAACAATGAGTTGTGATTTAGTACACAGTGGATGGGTGAACAATATAAAAAAAAAAATTTCTGTGGGAGAATTTATTAAAATTGATTCTGTTTATGTTGTGCAGCGTGCGTTTAGACAAGAAAGGTGTAAATGGAAGATGCTTAGCTCCATCGTGGATAGCGATTCAGAGAATGGCTGATACAGGTTCTTTTCAAAACAAAAAACAGGGCTTAGAAAACAGTGCTTCCACCTGAAATAGTTAAACACGTTATTGAAAAGTCCAGCTTGGTCCGAGCAAAGTCACTCAGAAAAATTTCAAAGTTTCAGGGGGAGAAAAAAGGTAAATCTTCGTCTGGATTTTGTTTTCATTCTTCCTAAATCCAAGTTGTTAAAGAATCAATGATGTACAATCATGAAAACGGTTAGTAGTAAATTTGTTGGAGTAGGGTCTGTTCAGCAAATAACCTATTTATGTCTGACTAAGGTAATTTTTCAAACACAAAATGGCGCTACTCTTTACGCTGCAGAAATAAGCAAGCACATTTATGAAGAGTATTCCCAAATCCTTTCATTTCTGGTTTCGGGGGCATTCCCTGGCCGGCCAGTTCTTCCAACTTTTCTATTGCAGATTTTTTTTTGCTGGGGATACAAGTGATTTACAAAAGGGATGAACTTTAAAATCGTAATCAAAAATGGAGTGAGATTAATTATGCAGAAATTTTATGGAATGCGAGAAACTATTTAATTAAGTGTTTTAATCAGTGAATTAAAAAATTTACATTACTTACCAATTTGTATGGTTTATTTATATAGCAAAAATCAACTTTAGTTCATGTATGTCATGTTTTAATAGGTCACCTTCCCAGGGCCTAAAACATAAATATTTGTTTCAGTCAACAGTTCAATTTCGCTGTAACATAGTGTCTCCAGGTTATACTAACATTGAACCGTGGTTCTATGCTTGTATTACTTCATGTGCGAGCATGCTAAAGTCCCCCATTCTTCAGCCCCCTACTTTTTTTTAATAACCTCTTCAGGATCAATGATATGTCTAGTATTATGTACACACCACACTTTTCCTTCCTTGGATGGTTTACCAAGCTTCACTTAACACTGTGGTACATAATCTGATGGTGTGGCAGAGTAACTACATGGTGTTTCATATGTGATTGTATAGTGATGCAAGTAACTGTATTTTATTTTGTGTGTATGTTATGTATGTATGTAAGCTCCAGTGCCCTGCTGCTGTGTGATGTGTAAAATGTAACAGCTGTGTTATGTAATTTGGCAGAATTGTAAATAGCGGTTAAAGGGTTTACTTCTAGTTTGTTCTTGAAACGTAAGGATATTAACAAAGTAAGTGTCACATCACAGAAATCCAATTCACTGTGCAAAGCAGTTTGGAATTATTACTACAGTGTTAATATGTTTTCAGTGCTTTGTTGTTGTAAAATGTACCATTAAGTGAAGTAACGATTCAAACTCTTATAGTACAGGACTGTTTAAATTGAACCTTGTTTATCTACCGTAATTTGAAATGTTTTTTCCGGACTTAATAGCTCATTCCTGCAACAGGTTTATTTTTTTTTCCAAATTTCTATGCAGGTATGGTCAGTACTATCTAATTTTAATAATACTTTTTACTACATTGAATACCATCAATATAGGAAGTCTGTGTTAGTGCTACCCATATGAGAAATGTGTCATTTTAATGGGAAAAATATAGTCTGGGAAAAGAAACACAATACCTGAAAAAGTACGGAAATACCAAAGAATAGCATGCGCTAGCAATCCGGTGTGTGTAACAAATAAGGTACAAGATCTGAAGTTAAGTTTTGTCTGTGTTGACTTGAACTGAACAGAGAGTTTTCCTATATTTTGCGCTGTTTGGAGTAGCTACTCGTGAAAGAAATTAAGGTTTGGTAGGCTGTTAATTTTTTATGTTATACGAGAACTTTAGAATTATGTTACAATGTTGCACTTACATGCGATTTTTGCGCTAGTTCACTTTTCTGACAGTTGACTTAGGCGAAACTAGTACTACATAAATAACATGTATATTCATTATCTATTTGTTTCATGCTTCATTGCCCATAAATCACTTCTGCTAAAGCGTGTTTTTTTTTTCATTTTGGTATTGCAATTCTATGGGATAATAAAATATAAGTACATAGTTACATCAGTTATAAAACAAAGAAAAACAATTTCTGAACCATCATTATCCATACATACAGAACAAAGCCCAGAGGTTCCTGCGTTCTGTCCAACCTGAGCTGATTTGCTCTTGCCGCTCCACCATTTCATTAAAAAAATCAGCAAAATCGAGATGCGACCGTTGCCATCTCCATGGATGCAGTGATACTGAAGATTTAGCATTTTGAACTGGCTGACAAACTTCATGCTGCCAAACCTCTTCTTCAATTTGATTGTCCATACCCAGCCATCACATGCAATTTCATACTAAAATTTTCATCTGTGTCATTCCTAGATGCTTTTAATGTAACAACTTCAAAACACTGTCTTACAACACCACTGAAATGACCACTGTTCCCCCATATTACACAATTCTGCTCAATTGATAGCTCTAATTTTCTGGAAACAAAAGACTTTAGCCCTGTTGAAACAGTTTTAGGTCACCCCTATCGGATAACTTAGACAGCACAGCAATGTCCTTCCATGTCACTTCCGCAATATCCGATGCTCTCAGCGAAAGGCCTTTCAACAATGCAAAAAATAAACTGCCTCCTCTAACCATGGTTTACAGCTTTCCTCCTCCACTCTTTGTGAAGGCAAATTTGACAATCTATCTTATAGGCATGACAAATTGGCAAACTCTGCTTGTACGTTATCTGGTATTCATATACCCATAACAGCAATGCTCAATGCTGAATTCGAGCCGCCACCATGACTAGAACTCCACGCTTGGTACCAAACAATGCTGTTAGTGCTTTGTGATATGTTACTAAAACAAACTTGCACCCATACTACAGGTAATTGTGTAATTTATTCATAGCAAATACTAAGCTAAGAGCCCCTCTCTCTACTTGACTGTATTTATCTTCTGCTCTTAACCAAATTTTGGAGGCAAAGGCTATCGGCTGAAGGCATCACATGAGCTAGCACAGCTCCCATGCTGTAACAATAATTGGCAGCATTGGGTCATATGCCACTAGTACTGGACTGCTAAACAATAACTGCTTACTTTCCCCAAATGCCTGTTCACATTAAGTTTCCACTGTCAATGGTGATCATTCCACTACAATTGGTATAGTGGATGTAATATTGTTGCTACCTTTTGCAGGAAATTGCCATAGAATTTTAGCAATCCCAAATATGTACAAAGTTCTGAAATATATCTATGGGCTGGAGCATCCTGAAATTTATAGAGCAGATTACACTTCTTTCTCCGTTCTCACATTGATTGCATATGATTTCAGTCTTTTAAACACCTCATCCAGTTAGTGATGTGCATCCTCCAGACTAGAACCCACCAACAGGATATCATCCATGTATGTATACACTCCATTTATAACCGTCAATACTTGCTCTATCATTTTTTTTTAATTACAAGGGGCACTAAAAAAATTAAATGGCAGCCACGTTTAATGAAATAACCCCTTTTGTGGGTTTAAATTGTCAATGGCTAGCTGTGTTTGTTTACTGGCAGTTGAGTATATGCTGATTAAAAGTCTATGACAAAAAAAACTCTTCGCCCTGCTAACTTGCTGAAGATATAGCTTGTTTGCGCAGGGGATAGTGATCCATTTCCACGACTGAATTCAAAGTCACGTGAAAGTCACCACAAAATCTAGCTTGTTCTCCACAAACAGTTTTTGCACCATATCTTAATTTCCTAATCTGCTCACAAGCACATCCCGTAATGCTTCATCCAGAAACGGACCGTAATCACAAGACAATGACATTTTTTTGCATGGTTACCGCATATTTGGCTATGCTTTCTGAAGTTCCTTGTTTTCTGTGCAACAACTTCACTCCCTCTGCTGTCAAATTTTTTTTAAAATTATAATGAGCACAAAGTATTTACACCAATTCCACATACAACTTTGTTCCCAGCTTATTGGGCATGCACAAATTCTTTAACACAGCATAAGTTTTAGAGCCTAAAAATGTAAAAAAAAAAAAAAACTGCACTTTTTATTGTCCTTCATTTTGTTAGCTTTAAAATAATGGTCCAGCCTCTTCACATAGCACTCAAAATTGCCATCCTTGCAGTTAAACTCTTCAGTTTTGCCAAGCGATATCTTGATTCCTACTCACTCAAGCACCGTTTCTACAAAACCATACACAAAAGAAAGCCATNAAAGCCATACACAAAAGAAAGCCAACTATTATTATTACTCCTGCTACATTGCTGGATTGATATTATTAATTATCCCATCCTCGTCGCCGGTTGTATTTTGTGAACCATACTTTACACAATCACATAAACTCCGCCATGACAGTTTTACACTGATGATTATACAAAAACAAACACTTTATGTTTTATTTAACTACTATTATAGTCAAAACAATACTACAGTTTGCAGTGGCACCGTACAATTTGTTTACTTTTTGTTTATTCCTCGCTATATTTATTTCAGTTTTGATAATTTTTTTTGTTATAAGAAAACAAATTCATTTCATCATATTACAAATATAACAGAAACAAAATTACAAACAAATCCACCTTCATTAGAAATTTCAAATCTAAATCCATATATTAAAATGATATTGTAATTCACCTAAACTTAAATATTAAGTGCACATTGACCTGAAATAAATTATAATAAAAAAATTAGTAAATTAAAATCTTGTAAAATAAACTTATAACGGCGTCATACATACTGATTACAAATTAAAGAAAGATTAATCGGGGACTATCGAATAATAGGCAAATTCCTCTGAATAGACTGAATACTTCTCCATAGAGTATATTTGTTTAAAATAAATCTCTGAATACTTATTTCAAATCAACATTATTTTAATGTATTTCTGTTACAAGCTATATATTTTAAGTTAAAAAAATAATTTGTTGTTTATTTGTATTATTTTAAATAAGCTATTTCCTGTAGTTAAAAAAGAGAGCAGAAAGATAAATGCATAGTACTTTAGTGTTTGTTAGTGTCTAGAAACCAAGATGTCTAAATAACTTCCTTTAATAATTTCTTCTTCCTTGATGCATGCAAGTATGTTTAAGAAATTAAATATAAATATATAGGCTATATCATTATTTTTAACTTTTCAGGGTGAAGTTGCTTATCCATTTCCACGCTTACACGTTGATTTTCCTGTCATCCTGCATCATGTATGAAGAAATTTGGCCACGTCACAAAAAGACAACTTGTAAATGCCGTTATGATCATCAATTTAAGATAAAGGTTTAAATCTGAGTTATTAAATAAATTATTGCTGCTGTTTTATTCTCATTTTAATTTTGTGTATGTATGTGTATGAGATATCAGATATGGTTACTACTTTGTAACTTAAGATTATATAAAATAGCTTTACACCTTGGCAAGCTTTTAGTTAGTTTCTGTGAATATGTTTGTGAAGCCTACCCTATTTAGCCCGCAAAATATTACTGAAATGTGTATTAAAATCACGTTTGAGTTTGTTGTCTTTTGTATGATCCCTTCTTGTGTGCTGATTTGTGTTTACATTAATTGGTGCTTTCGTTTGTTCTCAAATGTATATAGACATGTTGTCAGTTTTTCTACTGCATCTTACATCCTGCATGTTCATATTAGACAAAATTCTGTGTTGCAGTTTGTGTGCGAGTATTCAATAATATCTTTATGGAAGTTGAACATATTTAAAGTATTATTATTTTAATTTTTATTGCAATGACACTGTGTTTTCCCATAGCTGCCTGTAATCTGTGAGACTTCCCAATTGGTTTTTTGTAAGCTTACCAGCATTTAAAGAATTTTTTCTAGCAATAGCTATTGTCTTATAAAACCAATATCTCTTGATGGAAAGAAAAAAACTATAGTTTTATAATGCAGGCATTTTTATTATTCCTCATTGAAATTAAATGATAAGAGCAAGGATTAGAATTAATTTAATTTGTGTCTATAAGCAATAATTTTTATAGCTCAGTATTTCTTACAAACAACAGTTATTTGTATAGCTGCAAGCATTGTATTCTCAAAGATTTGTCAGTTTGAAATACAGCATTGTGATAAGCATTTCTCAAAATAAATAGTTATAATTTAGTATGGAGAAAAACTGTATACAAAAATGGATTGTGTAAATAAACATTTGTTGTAATGAGAATATATATGTGTGCATTTTTACTCTCTGTCATTATAAGTACTGGGGACAGTGTAATGTCTCTGTTCCCTAAGATGTTCACTATTCTGATAGAGGATTTTAAACATATTTTCCATCATGAAGGTCTGAAGCCATTCATTATCTGCATTTCAATAGAAAAATTCAATTAATGTTTTTCCAAATTTAATTTCATTAATTTATTTTAAACATATTTTGAAATCAATGTAAGTATAATTATTTGATGTTACTATGAAGAAACTTTTTTACATCAATTAAGTGACAATGAAGGGCTTTCGGACCTTGTCGCCCAAGTTCTACGTATTTAGCATGGATGAATTAAATTTGATGCTAGAAAGGTATGAAGAAATATTTTTTTCTGTGGTTTAACAGTGTGCATGGAAGCACTGATTCAAGCTAGACTGAGAGACAGACAAAAAGTCAAAGATATTTATCTAACGTTTAATTGATAAACTGAGATTAGTATACAAGTAGATTGTCATTTGTATAGACTATGTATTTGCATAGACACTAATAATAGTAAAATTGTAATAAATTAACACAGTTAATAATCAAAATGTACAATGTTAAGGGAAGATGATTCAAAGATTAATACTTTGTCATTGATATCACCCTAGTTACGTATTAACATGGATGTGTCTATATTATAATGGATTACCATGCTAGTGACATTTCTATTTAGTTCTTACTAAGGTATGTTTAATTAATTTTTTGGAAAGTAGTTATGTTATGTTTTACAAATCCCTCTATTATGTCTTATACATACTAATCTCAACCCCAGTCTCCCTTTTGTTGAGAGAGAGAGAGAGAGAGAGAGAGAGAGACACATACACTTTGTCTCTCTTGCTCTCTCTCTCTCTCTCTCTCTCTCTCTCTCTCTCTCTCTCTCTCTCTCTCTCTCTCTCTCAATACCATCATGCTCACTTCACTTCTCCTGTCTTCCATCAACCCTCCCTTGATTGACACATAACATTACTTACCCCCTGGTACCAACATCAACTTATTGTACATACCACTCTCTTTCACCTCAGTTAGACTCATTTGCAAAAGTATTTATCACTCTGAAGATGCCATTACAGAGGCACATACGTGGTACCCACGGGACAATTATAGTATGTATATAAAAAACATCAAAATATTGAATCACACCAAACATGTATTGCAGGGGACTAACACTTGCAGGATGTACTTAGTATAATATTGGAACATCCATAGCACTGAGACAGGTTGCGATATGGTTAGGCATGGAGGCATACAGACATTGGATGTTCTCCTGATGAAGGCCCTGCCACAGCTGATGCAACTGACCCTCCAAATCTGCTGTATATACCGCTGGCTGAAGGTTCCATCCGATCTGGTTCCAAATATCCTGAATGGGTGAGAGGTCTGGGGACCTTGCTGGCCAAGGAAGCATGTTGACATCACGAAGGTAGACCAGAAATACCCATTCTATGTGAGGCTGGGCGTTATTCTGCTGGAAAATATTATTTTCATGATGCACCAGGAAGGGGAACGCACATGGTTGCAGAATTTCCTGGACGTATTGCCGCACCATCATTGTTCCTTCAATCACTACCAGTGGAGTGTGGGAACATAGGAAATGGCACCCCACACCATGATACCTCTGGTTGGGGCAATGTCTGCTCTATAGTGAAGCATGGTTCGCATTGGCCAAGAGTTCTCCAGACTTGAATTCAGCTGTCGTCTCTATCCAGACAGAACCGTGATTCCTTGCTGAACACCACTCCTCACCAGTCTGCAAGAGGTCATGCTGCCCATTGCCAGTAGAAGGTTGCACATGCTCTGCGATGCTTAATTCGTAATGGTAGACGTAAGGGATGCCGCGATGACAGGTCCTACTGTACTAGCCCTGGATATGGAACTGGTTGACACAAGCATATCCCCAGTTGCAGTGACATGTCCCTGCATCGTGTGCAGCGACGCCCATGGAGTGCTTACAGCTGTCACACCATGAAACGATCATCCTTGCTGATGGTCTGCCAAGGTCAACCCAAGCTTCTCAACAGGTGTGTACCCTCCTGTTCTTTCTGCATCCAACACCGATTCACAGTGTAGCCAAAATGATTCATGTGACGAGCAGTGCGCTGAAATGTCCAACCTGTCTCTTTTGGAGGTCAATAATGAAGTGGGTCTCAAACTCGTCTAGCTGGACAAGGGCATTAAGTTTACCTTTCGGCATTCTGTGTATTCACAGAATTTGGCTCTGTGGCTCACACTGCTACTAAGGCTTTATTCGGTGTCTTGCAGCAATGAATGATGGAGGAACATGTATGCCCCCTAGTAACACATCTGTGCAAGCAAACTGCATTAAACACGAATGGGACACATCAGATTATTACAATTATGTGTGGCAACCTTAATTGTACTTGCACAATTCATTTGTGGTAATAAAGTTTTTTGCAAATGAGCATATTTTACAACTTAAGAGGCCTAGTCCACAGTTTGTCATTATACCTATTTAATGTAACACATATAATGCAACTTTCTGTAACACGTGTTATGTTATCACCATCTACCTTATTGTTGACCTATCCAGTACCTTCCAGGCTTACCTCCTAACCATTAAAAAAAAATTTCTGCTACATTTGAATTATTAGCCTTTGTACTTTCAAACCCTTGAAACTCTTCTTGCACTTCACTCAAACTAATTCCTCTGTCTCACTCCTCTGCTCCTCCTTGTCACTTGTGTGTGCTTCTACATATCCTCACTGTCTTCCATTTTAAGCGTACCGTCTCAGTGTTCTCACTCCCAAGGCTATTATTATTACCCACCTCTACAGAGCTATTCCCATAAACATCATTATCCTCATTTTTGTAATAGTGCATCCTATGTTTAGGAGTTAGGGTTTGCCCTAAAGTTATGGGTGGCTGGGCACGAGCATTAACAATTTGTTTCAGATGTTTTTTCAATACCCAAGTGTGATGTGCTGTTATTAAAACTTTGACCAATAAAACAATAATTTTTGTGAGAGTGTGAAGAATTTTTAAACTGCAACTGTTGTTACCTGTTAACAGAGTCATCTTGTACAGCAGTTAACCCTTCGTCACACTGTCCTATAACAGGAATGTTGCACAAAAAGTGGCTATAAAGGTCTGCACTGTACACAGCAGAAAACAAGAGTGAAATGAGGGACATCCCTCACATGTGAGAGGTATCATTCATTGTTGAGACTATAATCTGTAATTTATCACCAAAAACATTTTTCCATTAACTGGTCTATAAAAATTATGATGTAGTCATTTGTTGCGCTTCAACTTTTGGAGTGTCTACTTGATGACGTCTGAATTAATTACAAGATGATCTGTCAGTTTGTTTAATTTAGTATAATTTGGTTTGAAAATTTTTGGTAATTTTATTTCTGGCCAACCATTCAAGATAAAATGCATCAACTTTTTATTACTTTGCATTTTCTTAATTAATTAGCAACATCCTGAATGGTAACTGCTGATGCTTCGTTCAGATTGTTATGTATGAAAACTCATCAGCTTCTATTTGATTTTGAGATACCTTTGACATCGGCCATGCCGCCTCTCCCAGTTGAGCCCCTGTTGACACACTCTCCGTGCAACAGTCCTGCGCACTCAACCATGCAGCAAGGCATCCCAGGCCACCAGCAGTGCGTCAATGTGCCGTGCATGCTGCCCGGGTCTGCGCAGCAGCCCTGCGTACTCTACTAGTGTGTGTTATCCATGCCAACCCCCAGTGTCAGTGCAGTGACATGAATGATTACAAGGGGCGGCATTGTATATTCAGTGTAGTGAGCTAAGTTAGCAGTTGCGTTAAATCACATGTGTAAATTAGTTGTCCGGCCCATGTAAGAAACGATAGGGCAGGTTTCCTCATGCAGTGGGGGACATGTCACATGTGCACGTGGCCACCTAATGTCATCACCTATTGAAGACAGTGCCATTACCAATCAGAAGCAATGTAAAGAGGGAACATAATCAGGTACCAATTGTTATTTTTAATGGGCTAATTGTGTTTATCATGAAAAGTAATTTGTTGTTTTCTTAAGTAGATGGACTTGGAGAGTAACCCTGACAATCTGACAACACAACATTCCCTAGCATAGCAGCAGTGTATCTATCATTGTAATTTAAGTAGATGTTTAATGTAAGTATTATTGTAATGTAAAACTTAAGCACCATAGCGTCATGAAGGGTATCTGTAAGTGTGAATATGCCATCATCCTAGTGTAATTTTACGTCATTAATGTTTGTGTATCGTGGGATTTGGTTTTAGCGTGCAGCGTCGACAAGGTCCATGCCATGGCGTCACTGCCTTGGCTAGTTGGTCTTAACGGCGTCAGGAGGTTGCACACGTTTTATGGCCCGGGGCCATCAACGTTTTGTGAACAGTCTATCACCCTAGCTTAATAGTAATTTACCGGAACTTTGCTTACAGTTTCTCTGCCCTGGACATGCACATCGCCGGTACCACTGCAACCCCACCAGTTTTATTTAGCATTTAAATAGACGTCGCTCACGAGGCTTTTGTAGCATTAAGTCGGCCAGTGCGGGGCCCAAGCAGCACACCCACTTCAGTTAAAGGTGTTGTGTACCATTCATCATCATTCTGGATTACATGTAATTACAAGTGAACTTGTGTTCTGTAAATTATTTCCAGACAGTGTACCTTGTGCACCTTTGTAGCCGCTTCACTGCAAATTTTGGGGGACGGCCCATTTCAGTCACATACAAGTGCTTTCTCGCGGTTATCCGGTTTATTGACGTATTCATGCAAGGATGTCATGACTACCAGGATGCATCACGTCCATATAGCCGCATCATGGCATAACTGAGAGTAACAGGTGTTCCATGTCTATGAGTGTTCTCGGGATTTACCCGTATTTAGTTTGGGAGTACTGCAGCTGTGTCTGACCAGCCGGAATAGGTCAGCATTCAACTGTGTTTCATGCCAGGGTGCAGGGTTTTACTCGGCCATTGACCTAACCCTGAAAGAGCCTCGTGCTAAACCGAGCTATTAAATTGATAATCTGGTGCTTTTACAGACATTATCACCATTATCTCCATACCGTACTATCTCAGTACGTCTATGGAAAAATCCCGGGTAAGGGTGTTACCTGCAATTTCAGCGAAACATTCAGCCCTGCAACCCAGGTTAATGGGTTGTATGCGAAGGAAGACTACATCAAGCCTCAAGGACTATCTAAAAAGTTAATGGTGTTTTTTTACAGGACAGAACTACACACACACTACAGAACAAATGTGAGGTGCTGGGAAAGTGGACATGAACAACTTACACGAAAATGAATTCAAATCTTAATCATCCAGGATGTGGCAGTGTATTTCTTGGATGCATATTCAGTACAACCAAAATTAACAACATGATCGCTAACCTAAAATGTTAACATAAACTAAGCAAACACAATAATTAAAACTATGATGTAGGTGGTTACAATTACATGAAAATACCCTTTGCACACAAACCTTTTATATTTGTCACTCTTTTCTGGCATCTTATATCTTGGTTAGGGAACATAATATACACACACTGGCTAGCATCAAAATATGCACCATTAATTTGTGATTTATTTGTGGTAAGTGTTTGCGTGTGTTGGTTTGTGATATTGTCTTATAAATACAAATTAAAGCAGCTCTTTCTAGCTCTGCTGTATGCTGCATCTGCAGGTAATACTTAACTACCCAGTTTTGCTTCTTCAATGCACTTTTAATTCAGGCCATATGTGTCATGTGCTCTCGTTGGTATATATTATTTGTAAATTTTTTCAGCCGACCTTATAATATTTTCTGGTGGCTTCCAAAATTATTACAACCCAACTATTTTCTAACTATTTTCATAAATTGCAGACAAATAATTATAACTGTGTACGAATATTAAATTTCTGGTTGTGTTGAAGTGCTAATTTTTGTGTATATTTACCATTCTGATGACCTAATCTTGATTGATGGGATTATTTGTTCNTGGCTTCCAAAATTATTACAACCCAACTATTTTCTAACTATTTTCATAAATTGCAGACAAATAATTATAACTGTGTATGAATATTAAATTTCTGGTTGTGTTGAAGTGCTAATTTTTGTGTATATTTACCATTCTGATGACCTAATCTTGATTGATGGGATTATTTGTTCTTTTTAAATGTACTCCATAATATGGTTGATGGTATTGTAGTGTTTGTGTTTTTCTTACCATACTGTTCAGTTCTGTTAATTCCATAAATTACTTGCAATTCTTTGGAGATGTTGCTGTACTCAATTCAAGAGATTTTTGTTACATGTACATTGTAAGGTATGACCTAGTTGGTTTCCCACAGTATGGTAATTATTAATGTATATAATGTGTTACTAACAATGGCAGAAGTGTATAAATCTTTATACATTTAACTTAGCCAAATAAAAATTCAGCCCTCAATAAAGTACATGCAATTAAGTTATAATCACTGAAAATGCATAGCACAGTGTAAAGATTTCTATTACTTTTATATGCGACTGAAAGTCTTTTTCAATTACTAGTTAAAATTATTTCTATCAGAGCAGTTTATAAGCCAATTCAGTGATATACATTTATTGCCAAAAAGTCAACACTTTTTACCATCTTTCTATTTAGTATAACTGAGGTAGTCTAAGTAGCTCACATTATTTCAAATTTTTCTTATATCAAAAGCCAAATCTATCTCATAATAATGTGTTAATTAGTCTTTCTGAATTATTTTCTTATTTACTATACAGGACATTATTGTAGCTTTTTATGGAATTGTTCATTAAACTCCCTTGTTATAATGAAATTAAACATGGTTCCGTGATGTATGTTAAAGCATCAGTGTTCCAGTAAAATGCCAAAAAGGCAGGATTGGTGATGACTGGAGATAGACCTGGAACAAAATAGGTATGGGCATTGAGAGAGTTTTCAACAGTCAAATTTTTCTAGTGTGTATGTCAACAGCTGGGTGGCCTTAAAAGGCATACACAGTTTAAAAAAAATCTGCAGTCATGCTTTTTGATAAATGAATAGTTTACCTCCTTTTCCTGAAGAGAGATTNTACACAGTTTAAAAAAAATCTGCAGTCATGCTTTTTGATAAATGAATAGTTTACCTCCTTTTCCTGAAGAGAGATTAAAAAAAAAAGTTGATGTACTGCTAGGAGATGACGTTGACTATGGATAATAATTCCTGGTTTAAATGTTTAATGATCGTCTGGACATGTAAAGGTGCAGTCAGCGTGATGAGTGTTTCCAGTTTATAATGAAGATATATGCAAATTCTAAATATTTGAACACTTTGTTTCTTCTTTCTTCAACTAATGAAAAATCCTGGAATCAAGCAAACACTTCTTTGAAAACCACCCATCTGACATTATTGCTGATCTAGGTCNAACTAATGAAAAATCCTGGAATCAAGCAAACACTTCTTTGAAAACCACCCATCTGACATTATTGCTGATCTAGGTCTACAGCTGAGATGAAAAATATTTTTTTGCAAGCCACATTGGACAATTTAAGAATATTGGAGAGCTTGCAGAATGGGCCAGAACACAAAAAATGAACTATATTGCATCATTTGCAAGTCATGGAAAATATTATTTTAGAATTTTAAAATATATATTATTACATTTTTATTGTTGTTAGTGTTTACTTTTATTTATCATACTACCAATTTATGTTTCTGGATAATCAAAGTTGTATGGTATCTACAATAAATAATTTCATTTCAATTAAGTCATTTATCAATAATGTTATTGTTAAAATAATTTTTTTGAAAATTGTAATTTTTGAGTAAAATGTACTTAGGCTCCTTTATGTAATTTATTGTTAGTAAGAAATAGTAATTTTGGAAAAAAAATATTTTTGCTACAGTTAACAATTTTTGCTTTAATGAACAAAAAATTAACTTGAGCCAGGAGATTCCACAATTAACAAGTTAAAATTCATGGAAGAGCCAACTTTAGCATTTCTTCATATGCTTAATTTTATTGATGCTTCATTTTATAACTTTGTATGACAAAAGATTCTCTCATAACTATATTGTTTTTCTTTTACTTCTAATGTTTACATTTTGTAAATAATTATCTTTACAGTTATATAAACCACGACTACCTCCTTATGTTTACTACATGTCTGACAAGTCTTTACCGTTCAGGAGCGAGCACACTGTTGACAACTAGACACAGGCATGCCAGGGGTTCAGCATGGCAAGAGAGGAAGGCAAGTACACTCCATGCTCATGCATTATTGACTCTAGGCAGCTGAACAAGCACATAGCATGCTGTTCTGCTGCTGATACCAGTACAGAATAACACAACGATAATAATTACATACAAGGACAGGCTACACTAAAATGTGGTATGTAGTGGAGCTTCATCAGCCATATTGGTTGACTCGTCTGCAGTTTGTTGTGCTGCGCTCAGGTTCAGAAACAGATGCAGTGTGGGTTTTCTGATCAATATCTTCATTGCTGCTTTCCAGCACAGCGTTTATATTGATTATTTCTATCACCTGTTCCATTAGTGGCTCATGATGGCAATATTCTTACTCAATGTTCCGTACATGCTGACATGCTTTCCTCCACTTCACTGAAACAGTTGNGGCTCATGATGGCAATATTCTTACTCAATGTTCCGTACATGCTGACATGCTTTCCTCCACTTCACTGAAACAGTTGCAAGTCAGTTGTTTCAGAGTTTACAACAGAAGTTTGCTCACATTGCTTGCCACAATTTTTTGTTTTACTATATTCCATATCAGTTTGATCTGATTTAGGTCACAGTGGTAAGGTGGTAACCATAGAACAGAAAACTCTCTGTCTTTTAAAATCCTATCCATGGTGTACNATTTAGGTCACAGTGGTAAGGTGGTAACCATAGAACAGAAAACTCTCTGTCTTTTAAAATCCTATCCATGGTGTACACAGGCTGTAGCTTATGTCTTTCACAATCTGTAGCAACTCTCTCATGGTCAGGTCTTCTGTCATTGCAATGTTATTCTGTTGTAACCACATCAGTATATCCCCTTTCTGGGAAGCAATGGTGGGAGCTTTGTTTTCTTGCACTGTGTTATACGGTGCATTGTCAAGGACTACAATGCACCCAGGTGGAAGGTTAGGAATCAGTTGCCTCTGTAACCATTTAGTGTAGTTCTCGCTGTTCATTTAATCATGGTAGTCCATTGAGGGAGATCTGGAATCATAAATTAATTCAGTGAAACCCATTTCACCACCAGCATGCACTACAATAGCGCTCTTCCGGCACTTTGGTTCACCATAACCCCTGGAACCTTGTCATGCTGCCAGCACTTCTTTACTGTGTAATGTTTTTGAACCCATGTTTCGTCCGCATACACTACAGAATGTTTATGTCCATTTTAATTTTGCCACAGTGCATGTAGATACACAGCATGCCATGCAACAATCTCACTTCGCTCCATTAATATGTGTCTAACGTTTTTACATTGTGTAAATTTAAATCCCATGGACTTTATCATTCTACAAAATATGTCTTTCTTCCCGGAATATGGTATCTTTTCTTTAACAGCACTTAGAAGTTCATGCAGAGTGGGAATCTCTTTTCGCACTTCATAATATTCCAAGAACGTTCTGCGCATTACACTTTTATCAAATTCATTGAGTTCAGTCTTCTTTTGAGGTGGACGATGTTTAACTGGGGTGGAAATGGCAGTTCCATCTTTCTCAGCTTTATCACATTGACTGGCAATGTTACACACTGTCTTTTCACTTATACCTACTGCTTTGGCAACCCTTTCTACACTTATCTAATGGGCTAATGAGACCTCTCTCCTTTTCATCTTTACAAAATTTCACGATATTGTATATTATCTTTCTACTTTGCAACTGGATCACTTCACTCAATTTCTTTGGAGGACTTTCCAGTTTGTACATAGGCCCTAATTATATATCAATGCAAATTTTGTTCTGTTGCATAATGGCAACACTCATAATAATAACACTTTTATTTTAAATAATGAAATACCAGCGGTGATAAAAGCTCACGAAGATCTATTACACACATGCACTCTGATACTTTGACTGCGACTCACATGTGTGCATGTGCGGAGTGGTGCAGACTGTGCACTGCTATCTGCGGGAAGTGATTGCATCATAGCAGCACTGTAGTTCCCCCAGCCACAACCGGTAATGACTCGTCAGACACATAGTACATTTCTTACTATTATTTACAAATCATATACAATTTATAATAAATTTATCAGTTACTAAAAGCACTAATTATAATTTCTTGGTATTTTACTAAATACTTCTAAATACCGGCAATTATAAATTTTTGCCATAGAAGAAAAATATTGAACAAATAGAAATAAAATTAAAGCTTATTCAAATAAATAAAAGTATATAAAATGAAATATCCAAATGTAATNCTTATTCAAATAAATAAAAGTATATAAAATGAAATATCCAAATGTAATTTGTTGATCGCAAAGAGTGGATTTGGTTCTCAGTTGTTCAAGGGTGAGCGTACCTAGGTAAAAACTGCTCCAGGGCACTTTTAACCTAGTTACAGCACTATATATAATAAAATAATTTCCTGTCTCAAAGTACTCCTAAATCTCTTATTATTTATGTGTTAAGGATTATATATTCTTACAGCGTATATTTATTTTTAATTAGTAGTCTCTTTCTAGTAAATCTGATGGCTTGTGTTTTCTGTCTATTTAACTGCATACTAGTGATGCAACGAATATTCGCATTCGCATTCGCGAATATTCGCATGTTTTTGAACATTCGCATTCGCATTCGTATTCGCAAAAATGATGCCAATATTTTGCATATGTATTTGGCAATGAAAAATGAAAATGTTTATTAAATAATAATGCAACTGCTATGATTAAGACATTTTTATTTATTAACATATTTTTTATCTATAAGAGTGTATTTTAATGATATTTGGGAAACAGCCTTGTAGTTATTCACTAGATTACATAACATAAACACACTCTCGATATTCTTTTATTCTTATTTGCCTAAGCAAAATCAAATTAAGGCAGGTAATTTCTTAAAACTTCTAAACTATATTATAACACAACTGTATGATCAAATACCATTGAACTGCTTTAACACAAAAC
>NQII01001076.1:235437-257713 GCA_002778355.1 Clitarchus hookeri | reverse complement strand
TTAGGCCATCGGTTTACAGCGTGGGTAAGAATAGCATCGCCACTACTGGTAGGTATGAGCGGTACGCGTCAAGGTTACCTCAAACAAAATCTTTACGAAAACATTATTAGCAGCTAACTTCATTCAGTAAGCCAGCAATCACGATTTGTTNTTGCGGTGGAATAGGGGAAGGCGGGGCGCACTGTTTTTCCCTGATTTGTAATTTCTTGTGGCGAGGGGCGATAATAGGCCCGGGACTCCCCGTGTTCGCAGCATCACGGCGTGACTCAGGCAACATGACAGGTGCAGTTGGTTCGAGCTCGGGAATTCCTGTGGTCGTTAGGCCATCGGTTTACAGCGTGGGTAAGAATAGCATCGCCACTACTGGTAGGTATGAGCGGTACGCGTCAAGGTTACCTCAAACTAAATCTTTACGAAAACATTATTAGCAGCTAACTTCATTCAGTAAGCCAGCAATCACGATTTGTTTACTTCGTTCAGAGTCGGGGCATATGGGCTACTCTCGGTTTTAACATGGCCGCCCAGCTGGCCAGTTCTAAACGCACGGTAAAATTCGAGTTCGTAGGTGCACGCTTTTGGCGCCATATTTGAAAAACCAACATTCGCATTTGCATTTGCATTCGCGAATGTTGGAGGTGAATATTCGCATTCGCATTCGCATTCGCGAATGTGGAAAAATCGACATTCGTTTCATCACTAGTACATACGAGTTATTTCATACCATTGCACAATTGCATGAAAATCTAGTTGAAATAGTTTGGCAACTTCTAAAGTGATAACATTTTCATTTATTGTTAAGTTGTGTACAAATAAAATTGGGTTTGCATGTTTTTTATTACCTTAGTTATAACATCAGTAAAAATAAATAAAATTGGTGAAAGTGAACCTCCTTGGGGAACACCTGTAAGAAAAGTGTAAGGGAATTATTTTTCATTATTAAACTGAACTGCTAAGTTTCTAGATTTTTAATAATTTTCAATTAGATTAATGTAGATAGGCAGATCTTGTAAACAGTGAGGTCATTAGAGACTGAGAAAGTTGCTCAGATAAGCAGGTACAGAGCAGGAATCTGCCATGCCCTTAAGTAAGGAACCATCCCAGTATTCGCCTGGAGTGATTTGGGGAAACCATGGAAAACAGAAATCAGGATGGCCGGACTGAAATTCGAACCCAGATCCTCTTGAATACAAGTCCAAAAGTTAACCACTGCGCCACCTCGCTCGGTAAATTAGATTAAGGAAGAACTATATTTTGTGTTTTGATTTTAAATGGAAATAATGATGTTTATGTATTATTTATTCAAAAGCTCTAGAAAATGTGCATAGCAAAGTAATTGGCCTGTAATTTGTGCTTAGTAGTTTAATTACTTTTTTATGGGTGGGAATTACTGTTACTGTTTTGTAAGAAGTGAGCTAATGTCCTGTTTTCAAACAATTTTCAAATATCTTCTGTAAAGAGGAGCTAGTAATATAAACAGCCTTTAACAATAATGTTGGTATGTTATCAGGGCCTGCTGAAATATAACATTTTAACTGTTTAATAATCTGCATTATAAAATTTATAATGATTGAAGGACTTGATATATTTCAAGATTGTTAATTTATTTAACTCTTAAGAGTGCATGGACTTGATAATTTTGAGTAAACTGCAGCCTGTTCTGCAAAAATCTTGGATATTTCATATGGTTCTATTATGCGTAATTTTTGTAAGGCTTTTTTGTATCCATCTCTCAGTATCCTGACATAATGCCACCATTTTGTTAGATTATATTTATTAAGATAATTTATTTCTTGAAACCAGTTAGATTTATCTATTCTGAGTTTTGCCTTTACTAGTTTTCAGAGTTTCATAATGTTTTAACTAAATTTTTTTTTTGTACTTATTATGTTTATATTTTATTTCTTTGCAAACGTTTGATCAACTTTATAAACAAGCACAAGGTGTATTTAAATGTTTTCTTTATGATACAGGCTATAGTTTTGATATATAATAATTTATAGTTTTAGTTAAATATTCTACTTACTATCACTTGAAGTGATGTGCTTACTATGGCAGGGGAGGAGGAGACAGCATAGCAATGTAGTGTCTCATGCTCGTTTCTGGTGGGAGAACTCATGAGTCCAGAGACGTCTTAAAATAATTGCTTACTGGGCTGCTCAGGTGTTTAGGATCGTGATGGTTTATCAACCAGGTGGCCGCTGCTGCCTGTGTCCTCCACATCTAGATATTGAAAATTGCAGGTGTTTTCTAACCATAGGTAACTTGTGGCATGCCTAATACCAATGCAGTCAGGATGTATGAGACTTGTGTGGTCCTAATACTTATGTACAACTAAGTGTGGAGTTGTAAGGGCTCTCCACATGCCAACTTACACTGGCAAAAATGTACATATTAGGCTGAAAATACAAAAACCTTAAATATGCTAGATTGTGGGGCTAGCTCCCTATGTGCCATTAAGCAGCGTGACCAGAAATGAAAATACACTCATGTGAGATTTAATTGTTTTATTGCCTGTCACACAATCATTTGTACAAAAATATAGAAGCTGAAGCACTACCCAAAGCTGTCTTGATACACTGAGCCCATCAACATCTTATACATACAAAAGAAGCTTGGTATTGAAAATGAAATGAAAGTGATAAACTTCTGGGGTGTAAGCGAGCCTGCAGGAGAGGAAGAAATGCTCCCCCTGGGTTAAGAAGTTGTAAAATGAATTAAACCAAGTCTATTGTAGTTACATGAAAAGAAACAAAGTGTTCGTGAAATCTGGGAGGCACAACATGCATGGCCTCTTCCAATGTAAGCCTGCTTCAAACTAATGACGATGGTGCCGGCCCACTCTCACCTAGTGGTACTGGCGCAATCGTCGTGGAACATTTAGAACAAAGTGTTCTAAGAGTGCAATTACACTTTGATTATTTGGGAAAGCTCCCTGAATATACATAGACACTCACAAGTACCCTTAAAAGACATACATTACACACAAATAACACTGAACAAGAAAAATCACGCATAGATAATTCCTTATTAAAAATTTTTTTAGCTTTGGCTACTTTATACTGTGTTGTGTACTGACATTGTGTATATATAACATGGAGTATATTTAGGTAGACACGGTTGGAACCAGTGAGTTATTGTCATGGTGCGGGTCGTAAACATGATGTAATCAGGCTGACAGACATCCAGGTCAATGGTGTGGATCAGTAAATTGTAGTGCTGATGGACGGGACATAAAAGTGGCGATGAGGATGGGATATGTGCCGGGTTGAATTAAATACATTAAGTGTCCAGTCATCGGTGAATGGTGCCTTTGTGGGTACAATCGGAGAATTTGTGCCGGGCTGAGATACGTGGTGGTCTTACCGCAAACGTTTACAGTTCTATTTTATCGCAAATAAAATAGAGGGGAATGTAGCAAAATGGGCAGTTTTTTTACTGTGTACGGTACAGAGTTGTACAAAATTGTTACATCATTACTGTCGCCTTGCCAAACAGATACACTACCGTTATGTGAAGGGCTAACAAAACTTACGGAACATTTTGAGCCAAGACCAAGTGAAATTGGGGAGACTTACAAGTTCCTAAAACAGGTAGGTGAAACAATTGCGGTCTGTGTGGCAGAACTGTGTCGACTATCGACTGACTGTAATTTTGCTAACCTAGAACGAATGTTGTGCGATAGGTTAGTATGCATGGTACATGACAAAGCTATTCAACACATATGATACTGACGAAAGACAAATTAACCTACAAGGAAGCAGTCAACATCGCAATGGTAGCAGAAGCAATGGGAATAAATATGCTGGATTTACAGGGAGCCGGGGTTGTGTTACACAAGGACGAGCTACATAACCGACAGGCCTATGGGCGGAGGAAACTGCCAGACCCTGTGGCAGGGTGTCAAGAGGAACCGGCGATACACGTATGCTGGCGATGCAACGGGGATCACCCACCAGTGACATATAGACATTTGTTCACCACATGTCGCCACTGAAACAAGAGAGGCCACCTAGAGAGGGTTTGCATCACCAAGAAGAAGCAGGGGAGCGCTGGTTCTACAGGGAAGCAACAGGAACCCTGCCCAGGAATGGCAAGGTAGGACTCACCTCTTAAGAGAGCTTGAATCCAAATATATGAGGCTGCATAGTCTGCAAGGGGGAGGCAGCAATGAGCCATATGTGATTGACCTGTGGTTTGATAATAACCTGCACCGGTTAGAGGTGGACACAGCGGCCAGTGGTTAGCTCAGGTATTTATAAAACTTTGTGGCCAGAACTGCCACCATTAGAAGAGTGCAACATTGTTCTGTACACATGGTCACAGGAAGGATTTTAAATTAGGGGTCAGAATGTGGTGGAAGTTTGATCGAAAAATGGCTTGGTTGCATCCCTGCCCTTATTGGTGGTTAGTGGACATGGGCCAGGCCTGCTTGGAAGGAACAGATTTGAACCCCCCGGGAACTCGGTGGAGGGAATTTTCACATTACAAGCCCAGATGAAGGTGAATGGGAATGATTCTCTAGATACTGAAACACATACAAGGGTCACTGAGCTGTCCACTATTTATCCACAGGTGTTTGGTAACATGGACCTAAGCCAGTATAAAGGATCCCAAGTAACTGTTCATTTAAAAGAAGGAGCAAAAGCAGTTTTCAGGAACATCAGAGTAGTACCATTTGCTTTTCAAGAGGTGGAGGCAGCCATTGATAAGCTTGTCGAACGAGGTGTCTACGAACCTGTAGCATATTCAGTTTGGGCAACACCAATTGTACTGGTTATGAAAGGGGATGGCTCGATTAGAATCTGTGGGGACTATAAAGGTACTCTGAACAACATTAGCCAAGTTGAATGTTACCCGCTTCCAACAATTAATGAAGCATTTGCTCATTTAGCAGGAGGGAATTATTTTGCTAAGTTGGATCTGGAAGATGCTTACCTGCAAGTGGCTGTGGATGAGTCCATTGCAGAGTTATTAACAGTAAACACTACAAAAGGGCTTTTTAGAGTTCATCTTCAGTTTGGAGTAAGTGGGGGTCCAGCAATTGTCCAACGGCAGATGGCAAAATTACTAGGGCGTTTACCAGGGGTTGTAGTATTGTTAGATGATGTTCTGGTGGCTGGTTCAAGTAGGGAGGAGCATTGAGCAAGAGTATGCAAGGTCATTGCCCGAATAGACAAAGTTGGACTTAGATTAAAGAAGACCAAATGTGTTTTTGCATCCACAAAAGTCAAATATTTAGGGTACCTGATTAATGCAGGAGGAATCTATCCAACACAGGAAAAAATCGAGGCAATACACGAAGCACCAATGCCGCAAAACAAACATGATTTGTAAGTATTCCTTGGGCTCTTGAACTTCCATAATATGCTTTTACATGACAAAGCAACAGTACTGGAACCTCTACATCAGTTGTTGGACAATGAGGCCTTATTGATGTAGGACCAACAACCTGAAGTAGCATTTCAGAAAGGAAAAGAACTCCTGCGGGCAAGCATGATGCTGGTCCATTATGATCCCAAAAGAGCTGTGGTGATGAGCTGTGATGCTTCGGAGTTTGGAATCGGGCTTGTCTGTAGTTTTTATGCTTCACGGATGCTACATAATACTGAGCGTAACTATGCCCAAGTAGACAAGAAACTTTAGCAGTAATGTTCGGAATCACCAAATTTTGTCAGTACTTGGTTGGTCAACTGTTTACTGTGATCACTGATCATAAGCCCTTGTTGCAGTTGTTGGACCCACACTGTCCACTCGTGATATCCTTTCCCCCAGGATGCTCCATTGGTGTTTGCAATTGGGCATGTATGATTTTCAGCTGGTCTATAAGCCTGAAACAAGCACATGCTCTAAGCGGACTGCTGGTACTGGTGCCCACCGCAACAGAAATGCAGATACTAGAGGAGAAGCCAGAAGCACCCCTAAATGCACCCATGGTGGCCCAGTTGACAGAGAAGGTAATGTACTGAGACAAGTGAAGTATTTTGTACTGCATGGGTGGCCAGAAAATTGCCTAATGAAGAGGTCCAACCCTATAGGAACATACATGTTAAATTGTCTGTCTACCGGAATTGCCCTCTCTGGGTCACTAAGAGTTGTTATTCCAGAAGTGATGCGGAATGAGATATTTGTTCTGCTCCATGCCTCACATGATGGCGTGGTACGTTCAAAAGCATTTGCTAGAAGTTACATATGGTGGCCAAAACACGGTGATTATATTGAGAAGATGGTTCAACATTGTGAGATCTGCTTCAGGGAGAGCCGGACTCCACCAAGAACGCACATGACATGGACCATGCCCCAAAATCCATGGTCCTGCCTACTCATGGATTTTGTGGGACCATTCATGGAGAAAGTATTTTTAATAGTTACTGATGCATAATCAAAGTGGCCGGAAGTACAATAGGTGCCATCTATGTCATGTGCGGTGATAGTGAGTGAGCTGAGAGATATGTTCAGCATTCATGGATTGCCTGACATGGTTGTATCTGATAATGAGACAGCATTTGCATCCTGTGAGATGAAAAGATTTTTGGACCAGAATGGAATTACCTGTAGACATTTATCTCAATACCATCCTTCCAGCAATGGACAAGTGGAATGGACAGTGCAGATTGTGAAGGACAAGCTAAAAAAAAACTGCAATCTGCCAACTGGCGCACAAGACTGCAGAGAATACTCTTTGCGCTATGTACCACACCAACAACTACAACCCAGAAATCCCCATCTGAACTGTTGATGGGCAAAAAACTAATAATAATTTTTTTGACAGGTTACATCCCAGCACGCTGAGCACTTAAAGGGTGGAGATGACTGACAGGGATGACAAACGGGGAAGGCATTTCACAGAAGGGGATCACATACTTCTGTGTAAATATGGGTCAGGTCCCAAGTGGATCTCTGGAGTGGTGATCGCCAAGGAGGGGCCAGTAATGTACAATGTTCAAACCACACAGAACAGACAGATTCACCAGCGTCGTGTTGATTAGTTGATCTGCCATCCAGCCAATAAGGGAATTTCTTGTGTACCTACCAAGGCTATGGAACAAGGAGAAATTGTTTTTCGTAAATCAACAAAGAAGACTACAGGTGGGGTTCCAAGAATATCAGTGTTGCTGGAAGGCCAGAGCAGCGGTTGTCAGAATCGCCATTCAAGGGTTTCCTAGAGGCCTCTCAGGGGAGCATGTCAGCTGCGGCAGTGTCAGCAGCTGATGTGGCAGCATCCTTGGACGTGTCTGTCTGCAGAGGACATGAGAGCAGCTCATGACTCTAGTCCACCATCTTTGGCAGTACCTGGGGCTGTGTCAGTGACAGACGTGGCAGCAGCTCTGGGCATGAAGGTGTCAACAGAGAACACAGTAGCACCACACAACTTGAGTCCACCACCTTAGGAAGAACCAGAGGTACCAGGAGAGACCACCACAGGAGAGAGACACCTGCTCCAACACAATCAACATTCACCAGAGCGAGGACTAAACCAAAGAAATGGGCTGATTATGTACCTTAGAACTGAGGGTACCAGTTAGGGTTGTAAATAGTTAGTATAGGTGTTGTGACTTGCAGGGGAGGAGTGTTGTGTACTGACATTGTGTATATACCAGGAAGTATATTTAGGTGGACACAGTTGGCACCAGTGAGTCAGTATTATGGCGCGAGTCGTAAACATGATGTAATCGGGCGGACAGACATCCAGGTCAATGATGTTGATCAGTAAATTGTAGCGCCGATGGATGGGACATAAAAGACTGTCTGTCCGAGTTCTCATATAGATATAGCCTGCAAAGGAAACAATACACTGTTACATAAACACTTCAATTAACCATTATTAATATAAACTGAAATTACACTTGGTCACGTGAGTACATTAAGGCTGAGTGTTAGATTGGCATAGGTAAAGCCTGTAGCCAACTCTGAAGTCGTTGCTCTTGCTGATTTATTATAATATTAATTATATTTATTAGACACTGTGCACTTGTTGCATACACTGAGGAGAAATGATTACTGTTTTATGCTCTGCTTTCTGGGGACCATACGCATTCACAAACACCCGGGTCACACGAATGGCGTCCTGATCAGGGACACAACATTGTCTGACGTTGCCTTAATTTGCACTGCATCCTAACAGCATGGTGTTGCAGTGGAGCACGTGTGCATAGATCTCATGGAATTCAAACCACAGGGCTGTCCTAATGTTGTTCACACCATCAGATCAAAGTGGTATCACCAGCTGACTTGCACGGTGCTGGGAGAAGCAGGTGCCTTCCCAAACACTGACGAGATGAGGCCTGACAGTCACTCTCTGGTGTTTGTGTCATTGGCATTGTGCTTAGTTGGGGCTGCTGCTGTGCGATGGTGCAATAAACGGTTGTGAGGGCACGTGAGGTTTTGACTCGTGTCACAATATGAGTTCATAAAAAGGATCCTATGGTCACGTAAGTATGAGTATAATGCCAAGTAATTGCCCTGTCTCTAGTTCAGTTTTTGGTAATCACATTGTTTGGTTTATTATCATTCAAGTTAATTTCAAATTTTATACTAAGTGCAGGATGGTAAGGCCTATCATCATACAGATATTTATTTGTTGGTAACATTTTCTCAAGGTATGTAAAACATAGATCAAGCAATTTGGGTTTGGTTAGTGAAGAATTGAATTATTCAAATGCAAGATTTCAGGAAAATACTAATTATACATCACCTTTAAATCTAATGTTAGAGAATAAGATGTTTTAGTATGTTTCAAGGACCAATCAATTTCTGGTGCATTAAAATTTCCTGTTATAATTATGGGGTTAATGTATTGAGACACTTTGGCTTCACGTATACTGAAATATATTCTGTTTCTATGTGAGGGTAATCAGGAGGAGTGTAAATCTTTGCAAATAAATTTAATTTGATACATTCAGTTTTGATTTCTATCCAAATAGTTTTGACTGCAGGATNGATACATTCAGTTTTGATTTCTATCCAAATAGTTTTGACTGCAGGATCATCTTAACGTATTATTTTTAACAGAAAACTTAGTAAAATTTTCATTAAGTGTCATCAAAACACGTCCACGTCTTCTTTTATTGGTTAAAAATCTGTTCTGTTAATTCTGTAAATTTCATAACTAGATNGTAGACTGAAATATATTCTGTTTCTATGTGAGGGTAATCAGGAGGAGTGTAAATCTTTGCAAATAAATTTAATTTGTTACATTCAGTTTTGATTTCTATCCAAATAGTTTTGACTGCAGGATCATCTTAACGTATTATTTTTAACAGAAAACTTAGTAAAATTTTCATTAAGTGCCATCAAAACACGTCCACGTCTTCTTTTATTGGTTAAAAATCTGTTCTGTTAATTCTGTAAATTTCATAACTAGATGNCATCAAAACACGTCCACGTCTTCTTTTATTGGTTAAAAATCTGTTCTGTTAATTCTGTAAATTTCATAACTAGATGGGAAATAATTTTGCATTAATAATATGTATTATCATTATGCCAAGTTTCATTTCAAGAGAATATACAAAGTTTATGAAGTGAACATGAGAGAGGATATATGCATGATGGTAAGTTGGTCAAAGTCTGCATGGTATCATAGTGTCCATGTGCAGGTATATAAGAAACTGAATTCCAGATATGATGCTTAGTTTGACAGTGGTTGACATTAAAGTCTGATCATCTCAGCTTATTATAGTCACTGAAATATATTACCGAGATAAATGCAGTTGGTTCATCAGCACCATAGCTTGAGGTTGCTACAGCACAATTGACTTCTTTGACTGTGAGACAACAGTTTCAACAGAACCATCTTCTCTTTCTGCTGAACTGTTGGCGTCAGTTCTTATTGTAACTATATCATATGTTTCTTTAGTTGCACCATCCGGTTATTTGGCTGCAACATCTCCAGCAGTGTTAGTCATGGGCTGAACCATCGTAGGATGGCGTGAAATTAATGGGTGTGTGAAGAATCCTAACTGCATTGAGTATCTGTGATGTAAGTGTAGGTCGCTGTTCTACCACAACAATACTTTCTGCAAACATGTAAATTAATGCAAAGTAAAACTACTAGCCTCATTGATACTTCAGTGCTAGTTTTGCAAGCTATGCTGTTCCTCATTGTTGTCATAGGGTAGCCCACCAGATGGCTGCGCCCAACCTCCTGTTGTTGTATTGCAGCACATCACTGCATGGTTCTGCAAGACAGAGATCCTAAAACATAATTTTGTTCCTATTATCTATCTGCTGCCATCATGTATGACCAGTATAATAGCCAAACCTGTCAACATATNAAACATAATTTTGTTCCTATTATCTATCTGCTGCCATCATGTATGACCAGTATAATAGCCAAACCTGTCAACATATTACCAGGTGTAACAGCATCTGTGGCATTGCCTTCCTCGAGTGCACTGCAGTCCTGGGTTCCTGCTGTTCTGAACAGAACTATGGCCAACTTATCTGGGTTCACCACTGTACCNTGAGTGCACTGCAGTCCTGGGTTCCTGCTGTTCTGAACAGAACTATGGCCAACTTATCTGGGTTCACCACTGTACCATCTGCAACATTGCCAACAGCATATCAGTGTTGGTTTTGCTGCACTAGTCTGCTTTCAAGCTCGCCATACATCATGATGTTTATAAGTGTAAGAAGACTTGGTTTCGTGTTACAAAAGGCTGTAGATTATGCTTGTGGATACACACTATCCAAAGGAGTACATAACTAATTATAAGTATTTATGTTTTAGTAAACAAATTTAAATCAATAAATTTAATTTTTTAACCTTTTGCCAAAACCTGCCTGCTTTACATAAAATTCATTTTTCAAAAAAACTGATTTAAAATGAAAGTTACTCATGTAACGAAGCTAATTATGAAGTAACCATAGCACCAAAAGCAGTGGGTTGATAATATATCACAACTAAATAAATATACTATAAAAAAAAAAAAAAAAAAAAAAAGGAGTCCAGCACACAAACTTGGGAAGTTAATTAATACAAGTACATTACATTAATTTTTCCAGCTGGCAGCTGAAGTGACAGGAGGTGCAAAATGACAAGCAATGACAAAGCTCATCAACTTTTTATCGTACTATAAAATATTTGATTATATTTATCTTACTAGCAAGTATAATCCTGCACATGCACACATCTTACTTTTAAAAAATATACAGCGCTCACAGATGAAGTGTATTTTTCTCATTGTGCATAATAGTGATAGGAAGTTTGTCTCCATTCTTGTGATTACATAGAATAATTTCCTCACCTTGGCTACAGACTACAAATTCATAAAAAGAGGTCCATTTACTGAGAAAAGCTAAGTTGTTATTAAATCATGTGAGGAGTCAGTCCCATGAGGGGTCAGTCACTTTAACCTGGCGTTGGTCGCGCCTCTCCGTGAGACACCATTGGTCGCGCATGAGCATTTCCCTCACATCTCAATTTTAGTCATCTATATTAGTTATAATCTGCATTATTTACGGTTTTTTTTATTTTGTTTTATTTAAAACAAATGCATCAATAAATTATTCACCCATTAAATGTATTTTATTCAATAAAATTTTGAAATTATTATTAATGTATTAAAAAAAAATGAATAAAAACAACAATAAAATTAATTATTAACCAAAATTAATAATAGATTATTTAGATAACAGTAGGGATTACTCTTTTGTTTGTATATAAGCCTTAAAAAGTAATAACAAAAATGTAAAAAAAATACTGTTACATTCATAATAAAATAAAAATAGAAATACGAATATTGTTAAAAAGAATTTATTACTTTTTCTGAGTCTAATTTGCTAACATTTCAAATGCAATTAGAGCAAGTAAATTCACAATGTTCATTACAAATACGTANTTTTCTGAGTCTAATTTGCTAACATTTCAAATGCAATTAGAGCAAGTAAATTCACAATGTTCATTACAAATACGTATTTTGCAGATTCTACAATTTTTTTTTTGTTTTTCTATTTTTTCTTGGGGCAGACACCACAAATTCCTTCTGCTGAATCTTCTCTCCGCTGTTTTTGATGGGATTCATTTTCGCTTACCATTTTCGTAATTATTCTCTTCAGATCTGTTGGTAAGGTCACTATGGAGTCTCTTCTTGCTAAGTGCGGCCTTATCAGCTGAAGGGCCAGTTGCTTCAAATGCAACCGCCTCTCTNTTTTCTGAGTCTAATTTGCTAACATTTCAAATGCAATTAGAGCAAGTAAATTCACAATGTTCATTACAAATACGTACTTTGCAGATTCTACAATTTTTTTTTTGTTTTTCTATTTTTTCTTGGGGCAGACACCACAAATTCCTTCTGCTGAATCTTCTCTCCGCTGTTTTTGATGGGATTCATTTTCGCTTACCATTTTCGTAATTATTCTCTTCAGATCTGTTGGTAAGGTAACTATGGAGTCTCTTCTTGCTAAGTGCGGCCTTATCAGCTGAAGGGCCAGTTGCTTCAAATGCAACCGCCTCTCTAATTTCTCGTTTGTATTAGCCTCGTAGATAATGTGGGAGTTAATTCCCCCATGTCTAAAATTTAAAACAAAATCCTAAAAGTCCACCGTCTGCTGATTCTACTGACGGAATATAAAGTTTTCAGCTCTTCAACAACATCTACTCCTCATTTTGTGAAATTATAAAAGGAAATAACTTCTTGTTTTTGCCTATCTCCTGTTCCTTCATCAATATTCTCTTCGGAATGGAAGGTTGACAGCAAAAGCACATTTTTGTTGACTTTTGGCTTGTATGTGACAAGAAGCCCGTCCTTCTAGTAACCAAAAAGGCTACTTTTTACCGGCCTCTTCTTTGTATTTATGAACTCTGAGGGTATTTTCCTCTTATTTTTTCTTAGAGTCCCTACAATTGTTGTCCTCAATTCCAACAATTTATTTGCTAAGTGGATTGACGTAAAGTAGTTATCCATTGTAATATTACGCCCATTATTGGAAATCGGTTCAACTAGTTGTAACACAACGCNATTGACGTAAAGTAGTTATCCATTGTAATATTACGCCCATTATTGGAAATCGGTTCAACTAGTTGTAACACAACGCTATTGGCACTATTATTCAAGGCATATGGCCCAGAAAGTTTGTTGGCCACAATAAATTTCCAAATTAGCCGTGTAAAATACCCGGGCGTCGACCAAGGCGTACATTTTTATTCCATATTTGGCTGATTTATTAGGTATGTACATGCAAAATTTGCAACGTCCCCTAAAACTGATGAGCCTCATTTTCACTAGGTCTATCAGATTCGTTTTCAAGGTCATGATGTGGAATTTCTTCATTTTCTTCAATTGGAGCATTGGAAATTTGACCTCCAGTTCTGCTTTGTCCAACCTCAAGTAGCCATGAATAACGATCTAAAACCGAAAAATCCCACTTTATTCAAAAATATTACCTAAACTTTACCTACGAACCCTAAAAGAAAAAAATGTACTTACAGTCATTCCTTTCTTCAGGTAAATTCTTCAAAANCTAAACTTTACCTACGAACCCTAAAAGAAAAAAATGTACTTACAGTCATTCCTTTCTTCAGGTAAATTCTTCAAAATTTGTAAAATTTTCGTTGCACGACTCATTTTTCAGCAACAAAAACTAACTCGCACTTCACTCAAACAATCACAGCGAAGGGTGAAAGAATACTGACAAATCTGGGAGACAACTAGGCGAAGGGAGGCAGGCCCGTACATGCCTTGTCCTGTCGGACGGCTGGCCGGCGCCAGTGACGCGAGTGGTCGCGCCGTGAGCATTTCCCTCACACTCCCGCTTTTGTGTACAAAATTATTTTTATGTTGGTGACATGGGAAATTTTTTTCAAATAATGATTTATTAAATTGTATTTATACATAAAGAACAAATAGAAAAAATATCAGAGAGAAATAGAAAAAAATTAAGTCCAATACACACTTTTTTTTGGGAAATGTGAGTGAAATGCTCACGGCGTGACCAAAGCCGGGTTAAGGAGTCATCTGAGCAGGAATCACTTTGACAGTAGTCAGTTTTGCAGAAGTAGACAGTTTCAGCAGGAATTGGCCTTGGCAGGAGTCTGGGTGTATGAGTCTGCTTGAATATGATGGAAACTGCTGATGGTAGTTACTCATGTCGAGAATGATTAAGGTAACTTTGGGTAATAAAGCCTAGCTAAGGAATGCAAATATGCCTTATTATACTATCGTAGGGTAGTAGGACCTATGTCTGTAATATATAAACATTCAAATTAGACTACCATATTTTGGCATGTATAGGCAGTATCAGAAATTTTTGATAAAAATTAGGGATAATTAATATTTCATGTATAGGCCGCACTGAATTTTTGTATTCCTGTAAACATTGTCAGGCCTCATCGTGCTAGTGAAGAGGCCAACAGGCGCAGCTACAGCAAACTACGGCTATGTCAAACTAATTAGTTTGCCGTTGGGTGTGTCGTTGCCGCGTCGGCTGACCTCTGCCTGCTGAAAAGTGGCAACAGCACAGTATTCCACCAGACAGAGCAAAGGGCTTGAGTAGCTGCAGGGGAGGGGCAATGGTGCATGTTTGCGTGCATCATCACACACACACACACACACACACACACACACACACACACACAGCTGCTTCTGCCTGTCTCATCTGGCGAGAGAGAGAGAGAGAGAGAGAGAGAGAGAGAGAGAGCATTAGTAACAAGAAAGAGGGTGAAGGGAGCATTCTAAAAATACCGGTAGACCACTCAGACTTAATAGCGCTTCCCCTCCTTCGCATTTCTCCTCCAAACACCGCCAAGCTGCTGTATGGAGCAATGGCGAGAAGAAACGGGGGAAAGTCACACTGGGAGGGGGGAGAGGAAGGGAGTGACAGATAACCTGGTCATGGAAGGAGGTGGGGGAGCGGAAGGGGATGCCGAGGGAGAGGGAGAAAGCCGGGGTGGCTGATGAAGATAGAGGGGGGAGGTGGAAAGGAGGGATGCCAAGCATGAGGGAGAAGGAAAAAAGAGAAAAGGAGCGAGCCAACTCGGCTGGCGCTGGGCGTCCCATAAGCGTTTAAACACTAGTGATAAGCTATTCATTTGTTGTTATTTTCTTTACTGCTTTAGAAAATAAGTTAAAACATTAATATATACTGTATGTTGACAAATTTCTGAACATGTTTTGGGGGGAAACACTTTTTTGAATGCCTTATCTCTTAAATAAGCCGCACCCCACTTTTTTTAGTCTTTTTGTAAAAATGTGTGGCCTTTACCTGCCAAAAAGACGGTATATATTTAGTACAACTATCTGTACACTCAAAATCATGAAGGTCATCTGCAGTTAATCCACCGTATTCCTCATCATACAACTTGCAGCAACTGGCACACTGTCACAAATCAGCCATTCTATCCTCCCCACATGATAATACCATCCTGTTTCCATCTGTGAAGAACCAGAATCTTTTCTAATGTTAGATTTTGCAGTTTTATTTTTTATTATGGTTGGCGTTATTCCTGCTGTCTCTATTGGTGTTGGCATGAGTTGTTGAAAAGGAGTTCTTTCTTGTATTTGTGATAGGGGCACATATTCATCATCGTCCAAAACAGAAGAAGTAACCATGCAGTAATAGCATCTTATAGTATGCTTGACTGGTGTTTGGTTTAGCAGAACGTTTCCTGCAGAGGTTGATGCCCAAATGTTTTCTTACTGGTGTTCTGTTACAGGGATTTGAAGTCTCCTACAGTTCTTCTGACGTCAATGGTTTGGGGAAGTTGGAAGGCAGTGTCTGTCCTTTGTCAGTGGCATCAGGTACCAGTTGCACTGGAGCTTCTTTTAAGATATATGGAGCAAAAGCTGTTTATGGGACTGCTTGAGGATTTAAAGGAAACAGGTCAGTTGCCTTGAAGCCACTTGTAATGTTTTTGTGCATCATAAATTTGGATCAGACATTCAAAAGAATAGAAATAAATCATGAAGTAGTGAGATTCTTTTGTGGATTGTGATACAAAAATGACAAGACCTCAGCATCCCAGTGATTTTCGAATCATTGGTATGCTGCTTCATCTGGTGGCTGTATTTCATGTGGAGTATTTGATGGTAAACAATACAGATAGATGTCAAGTGAATCTGCGATGCTGTCAATGGACAGGTCCAGATGACAAGCAGCTCCGTCAAAATTAAAAGGTACTTTCCTATACATTTTTATTTGGCCATATGCTGCTTGAATTCATTTGTCATTTAATCTTTAGTTGATTTTTTTTACCAATGTTCCTACTGATGAGTTATCGTTCAACTCGGGCTTCAAAGATCACCATAGGTTGTATTGCATTACTGAGTGCATTTACACATCCTGCAATGGTGACACTTTCTGCTTGTTCTGATAACTTTAAATTAACCTATTGGCAACAATCTTTCTCATCCATGTTATACATGGAGTCTTACTCCAAGCTGAACCCGGGTTTTCATAAAAACTTTAACTATAAGGAAGATATTGTACAACATTTTCAACAGATCTGTTTTGTTTTGTGTGAAATGGGTTGACATCTGCATCCAACCAACACACTAAAATTGACGCTCCATATTGAAGATGTTGCAAAGAAATAGGATTGTGAAATGCACGTGGGACTGTGTCATTCCATTTTGTATTGTGGTGTGATGTGTCTGCGTGCAGTTGTTATGCGTCATAGCAGACATGATGTCGCCAGTCAGTCTGCTGTATTGAGGATATCGGTAGACAGCTGTTTTTGTGCCTTGTGGCCGGAAGTGGGTATTTGGAAATATTGGTATGATTAATACAAAGAATCTACACACAATGTCGCCATCTTTTTACATACTGTTTCTCTCATGGGTGCCAACCACTGCACCCTTAACACCTCTCCTTTCCATTGAAGCAAAACATACCATTTTCTAAAAGAAAATACCATGCAATAACCTAAAAATTAATTCTTGTAAGAGCTGAGAATAAAGTCATAATACTTCTATAATTACCTTTGAAAGTGTATACAGACATGGATAAAAATGTTCTGTTTCAATTCAGAGGCAAGGACTATCAATTTTTCAAACAAAATATCATGGAATAATCTAAAAACAGTGAATGGATGTAGCCACATTTCATAAATTACTTCTCTAATCAACTACGAAAGTGGATGGTTTCAAGCAAAGCATATCTCTCACATGCAAATATCACTCAATAAGACCCAGTGCTTGTAAAAATGAAATTATACTTAGGGGCAAGAAAATTTCACTAATAAATTTCTGGACAAGCTAGACTTCAAACAAGTGTATTACAGTTATGTATGTAATTGGGTCCAGTTTATTAGGCATGCCCTGGACAAATTCTAAGTCAATAGATAACCAGCAAGAAAACAAGGTATACTGAATCTCGTGCTAACTGGTCTGGGGTAGAAGTTGATACTCATGTACTCAACAGGGCAGCATCCAGTGAGCACAACCTAATGCTTGTAGGAATTGAAGCTAATCTTAACTGTAATTAATAAATTTGCTTATCCCCTTTGAAAGTGTATACTAGTCCAAACTGTCCAGTTATGTACCATTTAAAAGCCAGTGAATAAAGAAATATAGTNTTAAGAAATATAAAGAAATATAGTGTAAATAGTAATACTAAAGTGTGTTAATTCCTTTTTATTCACCTTTTCAACTGCAGATAGAGACGATAAACTTTCAACTCATGTTCAGGTATATTGAAAGAATGTTTTGGTGATCATTTGATACAAGGCTTATCTAGGAACTCCCATAAAAATATACAAATTATATAACTGAATGATTTTTTTTTATTGAGTCAAAAATTGTGCAAATTACATAACATTTCAAAATTGTAAAACAATAAAGTCCAAATTTATACACATAGTTATTTTATACGAGTTACATATTACAGAGAAAAGTAGATATAAAAAACAGCTTTAAAGAGTATTCAATTAAGAGCACTGGTAAATTACTTATAATTTACTTTATTTGTATTTGTGATAGTGATTTAGAAACTCCAACAGTTAACAGAAACACGTTAGAAGAATAAAGGCACGGGGCTGCATTTATTGGCTATAATGTCAGTGATTAGTATACAGGTTTCTTGTTACCACTGTGTTAGAACAATGCTTTACAAATATACACTGTACACAACCCAATAAAGCAATATAATAATGTGTGCATCTGTCCTATTGTATCCAAAAAACACAAATACATAAGTAAAAATTCTTAAACAGCTCATTTTTTAGGCATACATTTTTACACTTTTTGGGGCAAACACCATTGACCTCATTTCAAACAATTAAGGTAAGTACTTGTGCCCGTGTTCATTCACAAGGAAAGTATTTAGCACAAATCTATAACATCCTTCAGATGGTTTAATAAAGTACTTTTTCTTTCACATAAATACACACCCCTCCAAAATCACACCTAGCAAAGTGAAAGACAAAAGCAAATTCAGTACTGAAATATTCACCCTATTAAGTTGATTAAGGTACAAACATAGTTAAACAAAGATATCCAAGTATACAACNTCAGTACTGAAATATTCACCCTATTAAGTTGATTAAGGTACAAACATAGTTAAACAAAGATATCCAAGTATACAACATACAAGTATCTGAACTCACATAATTCCAAAGAAACATATTTAAAAGTTAGTTTTTATTTCTACAGCATGTGCATATTTTGTTAAAGTGTACATCATTTAATTTATATTGCATCCATTTTCCTTATTTTCAATGGTATGGTTNTATGTGCATATTTTGTTAAAGTGTACATCATTTAATTTATATTGCATCCATTTTCCTTATTTTCAATGGTATGGTTTGTCAGGTATTTACGATGCAGGAGTGTGTCTAAAATACAGGAATATATTCTAATAGGGATGGACATACAATACCAGAATACACATGGAATACACAATTATGTTATATTGCCACCACATTATATTAAATGTAAGTACAAGTCCTGCTATAACGTCAGGTAACGTCCCTAAAAATTATGTTATAGGAAACGACATTGTAGAAGTTACATTTTCCCATAAGGATGTTAAATTCAGAGAATAGGTTCCCAGGCGCACCAAAATACTGATGTTTTTTGTCACATTTTGTAAGGACGTACGTTTTACAGATATATTTTGAAGGCAGAGTTATTATAAATGAAGAAAAGACAGTAAGATATCAATTTTACTTCTCTCATTTCAATTTCTCTTTATTTAAACAAAAATGTGTTGCAGAATTTTTTGACTTAGTCATTTGAACAGATACAGTGCATACGACATAATTTATTTGAACATTTCAGAGCCATAATATTGTCTCGTTATTTCGCTGTTTCTTTTTTGGTTTATACTCTCTTATTAAAAGAAGAAGAAAAAACACTGAGATTTGTTTTACTGAAAAAAGAGCCAGCTGTTGAGCATTAACATGTAATATGGCGACATACTTGTAAAAAATTAAAACAAATTAATTTTGTATGCCTTGTGTTAGCAGTGTTTTACGTCCGGTATCAATAGGTATTTACTCTAAAACTGCATAATTCATTTAAGAAGTATAAATAAAAATGTAAATGTATATTGTGGAAACAATATAAAAATATTCCATGTGTTTTATAAAAGCAGCGGGTGGAAAATAAATTTTCTGACTGTAAATAGTCCTACAAACACCGCCGAAGTTACGTTTTTCAGTGCACCTATTTGTCTGTTTGTGTAAAAAAATAAATTTTTTTTTTTAATTTTGGTGCCTAACCAAGTGAATCCAATAAATCTGTAGAGTTTGGAATACACAAGTTTCTTTTACCAAAACTCTATTGCACCACAAAAATATTTTAGCAAGACTGTGCCAACGTCATTGCAAATGGCGGTCACACATTACAAACGACGTAAAAGTCAGCGTTGTAGCTCGACTTACTGTAATACAAACACTACATTCATGCAATAAATAGGTATTTTAATTGGTTTATTATCCAGTACCGGTACACAAATTATGGAGTACTGACATTTGTCAAGTATAAATTCCTCTACAGTGTACTTGGAGTGCAGGCTGTTCGTTCAGGTACATACTTTTTAAAGAAACTGTTTTAATTTCACTTAGCTGTTTTCTGTAAACCTTGTGACAAATTATTAACTTATATGCAGATAACTATGGGCTCTCTCCAGGTCTTGTATCATGTGAAATGCTATTTTTTTTACCTCTTGTTTTAAACTTAAGTATCTCACTATTTGCTGAGAAAAAAATATTTAGTNGAGAATAAAATATTTAGTGCAAAAGTGACAGTGTGATATAAATGCAGAAGGAGTACAGTCATTTCAGGTATTTTTGCCCCATATGTGGCCATGTCTGAATTTGCCCACCAAGTGCCATAAAGTTGCTTCGTCCTTGTCAATTTAATCTATACCATATATTAAGACTGAATGAATTTGTTATATAAATGGGGCAGACATTTAAACGGACACCACATACTTGCATTGGTAAATAACACCTGAAATGATTCAGTATTTATATTTGAACATATGGTTGGAGGACTAACTTTCACCAAAATTAAAAGTGAATTACGATAAGCATTTTCTTTTCAATTGTGCCTCTTGTTACATAAATAAATTATTAGTCTTACTTGCAATGAACATTCAAAATGGCCTATGCAAGAAAAAAAATTAGACAGGACTTGAATCGGAGCAAAATCTAGTGAACATAAACAAAAAACATGACATAAGTACAACTATCTTTCAATACAATCTTATGTTATAAGAGAGTATTGAAATGTACTTGTACTTATGTCATGTTTTTTGTTTTTGTTCGCTAAATTTTGCTCAGATATGTATGTAATCATTATTTTTTAGTTAACCTAGAAATCTGGAGCATAACTTAAGACTTTGTTTCAGATAAGGTGGCACCATCTGATGCTTTGTTTAATTTCCTTCATTTAGCAATATTTTCACATTTGTTGGCACAATCATCTTCGCACAACTACTATTATGAGACTTTTTGTTTTTGAAGTGTTAGGTAATGGCTGAGGAAAGTTTATTGCGGCAACTGCAGTTTTTTTTTCAGCCAAGTACCTCCAAATGTTCATCAAAACATATTCCTCTTCAAAATGTTTTTTTTAATAATATTTTTGTGTCCAATGTTGATAAACAACTTCCTCCTGTTTTCATCCTTAGGAAAACTGGTATTAAAGAAATAAGTGTAAGTAAAGGTGATGAGACTGCACTATACAGTAAAAAACATCCTGTTATTTTTTTCTATTATTGGCCTAAAATCATAAATTACCTGTAAAAAGTTAAAGGGCTTCTCTTTTCATATTTCCAAATACAAAGCAATATAGCAGCATCCTCCAAAAACTTGACATTATTGCCCGTCTTTATGCAGCAAAATATACACTGAGGTGACAAAAGTCATGGGATACCTCCTAATATCGTGTCGGACCTTCTTTTGCCCGGCGAAGTGCAGCAACTCGACGTGGCATGGACTCAACAAGTCGTTTGAAGTCCCCGGCAGAAATATTGAGCCATGCTGCCTCTATAGACGTCCATAATTGCGAAAGTGTTGCCGGTGCAGGAGTTTGTGCACAAACTGACTTCTCGATTATGCCCCATAAATGTTCGATGGGATTCATGTCGGGTGATCTTGGTGGCCAAATCATTAGCTGGAATTGTTCAGAATGTTCTTCAAACCAATCGCGAAAAGTTGTGGCCCGGTGACATGGCGCATTGTCATCCATAAAAATTCCATCATTGTTTGGGTACATGAAGTCCATGAATGGCTGCAAGTGGTCTCCAAGTAGCTGAACATAACCCTTTCCAGTCAATGATAGGTTCAGTTGGACCAGAGGACCCAGTCCATTCCATGTACAAACAGTCCACACCATTATGGAGCCACCACCAGCTTGCACAGTTCCTTGTTGACAACGTGGGTCCATGGATTCGTGGGGTCTGCACCACACTCAAACCCTACCATCAGCTCTTTCCAACTGGAATCGGGACTCATCTGACCAAGTCACGGTTTTCCAGTCGTCTAGGGTCCAACCGATATGGTCACGAGCCCAGGAGAGACGCTGCAGGCGATGTCGTGCTGTTAGTTAAGGCACTCGAGTTGGTCTTCTGCTGGCATAGCCCAGCACAGCCAAAGTTCACCGCACTGTCCTAACCGACACGTCCATCGTACTTCCCACATTGATTCCTGCAGTTATTTCACGCAGTGTTGCTTGTCTGTTAACACTGACCATTCTGCGCACACGTCGTTGGTCTTGGTCATTAAGTGCAGGCGGTCGGCCACTGCGTTGTTCATAGTGGGAGGTTATGCCTGAAATTAGGTATTCTCGGCACACACTTGACACTGTGGATCTCGGAATGTTGAATTCCCTAACCATTT
>NQII01001076.1:175977-235421 GCA_002778355.1 Clitarchus hookeri | reverse complement strand
GTGGGATGTTATGCCTGAAATTAGGTATTCTCGGCACACTCTTGACACTGTAGATCTTGGAATGTTGAATTCCCTAACAATTTCCGAAATGGAATGTCCCATGAGTCTAGCTCCAACTACCATTCCGCGTTCAAAGTCTGTTACTTCCTGTCATGCGGCCATAATCACATCAGAAATCTTGTCACATGAATCACTTGACTACAAAAGAAAGCCCAACCAATGCACTGCCCATTTATACATTTTGTATGCGATACTACTGCCATCTGTATATTTGCATATTGCTATCCCATGACTTTTGTCACCTCAGTGTATGTAAATAGTGCTGGAAATACTGATGTTTTCCAAAAATTAGATGTTTCCATCCTGAACAAACTTTTGTGGTGTCAAGCTCCCTCTATCTTATATTTGCTCTAAGATAGGTACTACTTGTTTACCATGTAAGGTGTATTGTAGAAAAATTGCAAATTAGATAACAAAAGAGAATGCCAGCCTATTCTGTGTAATTACAGCTTCTTTTACGTAATAAAATTACGATATTTGTTCAGAATAGAGGTTTTCTGAAGGAAACGTCGTAGACCCACAGCTTACCTTTTTAATATTGAGGAGGTCGTAATGGTAAAATAAGTAGAACGTACTAAATAAAATAGATAAAAAGTACGAGCAGTTTGGCTGCTTTGTTTACATCGGACGCCATTTTGAATAGCCATGTAAGTGTGCTAATACTATCTATCGGCTGCGGACTTGAAGACGATAGCTTAGTATACCATTGTATGGGATACAGTGTAGTTCACGGTGAGTGGAATATTATGTGCGCGTGGTTTGCGACGTCGGAACCCTACCGTGTGAAGGCTTGTGATTGTAGAATAGAGGGTGCTAGTACGAGTGTTTATGTGCATAATATTCTGCTATGTGGCGGGTGTTACTTGGACGTTTAGTAGATCATGGTGTTTTGTCGAGTGAGGTAAGGTGCACGAAAATTTAATTAGCGGAGGACAGTGGAATTGTACCCGCCGCCTACCAATGTGAGTTAATTCATATACTTACGGTGTGTTTTACTGTTACTTTAAAACCCTAAAATCCTAGATTAGACTAAAATCATAGGTTATATTAAATCCCTACAATCCTATGTTAGATTAACACCCTACAATCATAGGTTAGATTAACTCCCTACAATCCTAGGTTAGATTAACACCCTACAATCCTAGGTTAGTTTAAAAGCCTACAATCCTAGGTTAGATTAAAAATGTAAAATAGTGATTCNATTAACACCCTACAATCCTAGGTTAGTTTAAAAGCCTACAATCCTAGGTTAGATTAAAAATGTAAAATAGTGATTCACTCATCGTGGGGTTACTTTAAGTTAGGTTAGGTGGGCACATATTATGAAATTGGGTGAACAAATGTTAAATTCAGGTTTTTGTGGGTGTATTTTTAGTGATCTTACTTCACAATTTCCCTGATCATCATAGCCCTGCACACTATCATATTTNATTAACACCCTACAATCCTAGGTTAGTTTAAAAGCCTACAATCCTAGGTTAGATTAAAAATGTAAAATAGTGATTCGCTCATCGTGGGGTTACTTTAAGTTAGGTTAGGTGGGCACATATTATGAAATTGGGTGAACAAATGTTAAATTCAGGTGTTTTTGTATTTTTTGTGGGTGTATTTTTAGTGATCTTACTTCACAATTTCCCTGATCATCATAGCCCTGCACACTATCATATTTGNTTTTTGTGGGTGTATTTTTAGTGATCTTACTTCACAATTTCCCTGATCATCATAGCCCTGCACACTATCATATTTGTGATTTGTATTGGTTATATGTTAATGCCCCTAGTAAATTCGTGTTCTGTGTAATTAGTAAAGTGGAAATATACCACTTTCCATGATTTTTTCTTTTATTTTCAGATTAGCCCCTATTCTGAATAATTACCATTTTTGAGTTCTGTGGATAAATATTTTCTCGAAAACATTTAATTGTATTGTGCCCTAAGTGGTATTATTAGCATGAGAGTGCAAAATCTGGTAGTGAAATTTATACAAACAGAAGTTTAATGTACACACTTTGAAATGCAGATTAAAAAACAAAGTTAGTTATGCATACCAATGTTCATGTATTCTCCATCATTAACAGGGTGGGAAGCATTGGTTTTGCTAATTTTAGGTAAGGTGACGAATGGTTTGAACTAATTGCAGTGCATTGTTTAAGATCATTCTAATAATAATTGTGCTTGTGCTGATGACAGTATTATAGTAGAACATGGTCACCACTTACTAATGATATTGCAATGAAATAAATAAGTAGTGGCTATCTAGAATGCTAACACAATTTTAAATTACATTATTTACCCAAATACAGGCTGAGGTTTTTTTGCCAAAAAATCAGGTCTCAAAATTATACCTTGGCCTCTAATCAAATATCAATGAAAATCATAATCTAAAAGCTCAACTTTTGTCATTTTGGCATGGTGTATATTCACAATTTACACATAGTATATAAAAGTTGTCCATCGGCAATATACGTGTGTGTGTGTGTGTGTTAATTTCTTTGTCAGATTTTATATTGAATATACTGTAATAGTTGCTGAGAAATGAATTGGCAATCTTAAACAAACTAACTTGATTATGCATTGTCACCAACATGTTTAGTGAGCTGCGAAATTTACATTTCTAGATACAGTTTTCTCAATGAGGAAATGTAAGTTGTGAACACATTTTGTTGTGAAATTGTATAGTAAATACATATTTTTCACTGCTGGGAAGTTTTCTATTTGTAAATATAAAACACTTATTGGTTTGTAAACTTTTCAGCGCTGTTTATAATTAATCAATATCTTCACATCTCTACAGATATGCATGATACTTACACTTTGTTGTGTATATCTATAGTAATTTACCAATTGTGTTTGTTTTATTAGCAACATGACGTGATCAGCACAATGATTATGTTTACTTTGTCTCAAAATACATAGGTGAAAACATAGAAAAGCATATCACATCTAGTACTCTGATACCGCAAAATGAACAAAATTCATGTGTTGCTAATGACATGATTCAAGTTATCAAATGTTCAGATGTACTCAATAACATTGCGGCAGCGCATAATGTGTTCGGCAATGACTAAAACAAAAAATTACCTTAATAATATTTTGTTTACCCGCAAGTAATTTGACGGTCCCAAAGCGGGCCGATTTGTTGTAGTGGAAAAAGTTTTGGTCAACTTTGTGCAAATATTCAGATAGCCAGCCAGTATCAAGTAAGGGTTTGCATTTCAAAACACTAGAAATTGTGACTATTGGACAGCATTAATGAATACGTAATGTGTTTCACTATAGTTTTCAAGTGTGTGTCCAATGTCTTTTTATTTTTTTATTTAAATTAATATGTCCAGTAGGCCTACATGTCTGTACATAGATACAGGGCAAGTCAAGTTATACATTCTACATAATGACACGAACACAGTTTCCTAAGAATTTAATCAAAGGAGTTGATGGGGCTTAAAAATTGTTTTTCCTTGTGCAAGTCTGCAAATATTGAGGGTTGGCCTAGAACGAGTTCGACCTCTATTTGGGTAAATGTGGTACTTGAAAGTTTAATCCACCCACAATGTGTTCAGTTGATGGAGTAAAGTGTCTTTTGAGACAATAATTCACAGTGAAAATCATTGCGTGTTACTGCCGGTTGCCATAAAGTACTCAAATGAAGCATAACTGTAAGCATGTGTAATCTTATAATTAATTGAATTAGTGAGAATGGCTTTGTTGATTACATACACATAATTAGGTTTAGACACTGCCTTAGAAGAAGAGATCTGGACACTCGTATGTTATATCATTGTTAAACTTGACCCCTTGCTGACCGATGTAGTTCATGGCATTGCCGCAGGCACCACGAGTACACTAGTTCAGTTGTAGCATTGTGATTCGCAGATTTAGGAATGTGGCTGACCTCTGGTGGAAAGATTTTGCGCTAGTGAAGACGGTGTGAACATTGATTCAGCCNGCAGATTTAGGAATGTGGCTGACCTCTGGTGGAAAGATTTTGCGCTAGTGAAGACGGTGTGAACATTGATTCAGCCAACAGAAAGCATTGGTTAGAGTTATTTTTATTTTTATGTTTTAGTGCAGTCATATGTAATTTGTAGCGATAATGAAATCATATAACAAATTATTATTTTATAATTTTATAACTAAACCAGACATCCCAGGCAGTAGTTAGTTATTTTTTTTGTAAAGTAGGGTACTGTTTCAGTTACTGGAATAACCTTGCATCTAAAAAGTCTGCTCTACCAATTTTGAACCTTTGACTTTACTACTGTGTGTACTAAACTATGTTGATGAATACCAAAANGCAGATTTAGGAATGTGGCTGACCTCTGGTGGAAAGATTTTGCGCTAGTGAAGACGGTGTGAACATTGATTCAGCCGACAGAAAGCATTGGTTAGAGTTATTTTTATTTTTATGTTTTAGTGCAGTCATATGTAATTTGTAGCGATAATGAAATCATATAACAAATTATTATTTTATAATTTTATAACTAAACCAGACATCCCAGGCAGTAGTTAGTTATTTTTATTGTAAAGTAGGGTACTGTTTCAGTTACTGGAATAACCTTGCATCTTAAAAGTCTGCTCTACCAATTTTGAACCTTTGACTTTACTACTGTGTGTACTAAACTATGTTGATGAATACCAAAANAAAAAGTCTGCTCTACCAATTTTGAACCTTTGACTTTACTACTGTGTGTACTAAACTATGTTGATGAATACCAAAATTTTGAGATTAATATTTTTCTTTTCTTTGTTGATTTTATGTGTAAAAATTCAGCACTGTGTTAAAATTTTTGATGTTTTTTTTTTGCAGGAAACTACGCAAACAAGATCACGTATAAACAGTTTACAAGAGGGAAAACATGAAATTTCTCACCCCACTGTCAATATTTTAATAAAAAACTGACAATTTATATGTGCTGTTTCATTTCATTTTTATCAGTTACAGTCCTTCACAGAAAAGGGGTTGCCAATGATTTTCTGTGGCTTGTTAACATCCTGGTTATAGCCACTTCAGTAATTACCACATAAATGACAAATGTTAGGTCTGAATTAACAATAATTATTTTCGAAAAAAATATAAAAAATTGTATTGGGATTTTCTAGAAATTGCTCGGTTCCCGAACTTTTTTGGAGGAGAGGGGCTCTGAAGATCAAGAAAATTGTAGGTTGTTAAGATACAAAATAATTCAGGAATATGGTACACATTCATAATGATGACAATTTAAGTTTCAAAAGGGCAAATGTGACAGAAATATTTCTTTAACTACAGTACTACTTCTGTATGCAAAAGTTAAAATCATTGCTTCCTAAGATAACTTAAAAACTTCATGCTTATTTTGTATGTGTATTCTTATTTTTTGAGTAATAAACTAATAAGTTTTTTATGTTAATCACTATTTTTTGTGGTGATAAACTAACCTACGATTATTTAAACCAACCTAAACTATTTTGAGCTGGAACGAGCATCATTTTCATGAGCAATAAAGAACTCGTGACGGCGACCACACTTCAGTTTTTTTTTGTCCCATTATTTATAGAAATAAACATTGTTTATATTAAATTTTCCATAACAATGCTCAAATGGCATCCCTGATATATAATTGGCTTGTTTGCAAAGTAAAAAGTATGTCAAAATGTAATAAAATTTTGTGTATGCCTTGTTACATAATTTACATATATTCAGATAATGTTAACAACTTAAAAGTAGACAGTGCCAAATGGAATTTGCCAATATGAAAGTACATGTATGTACACATATATATATTTATATATATGCAAATGCTATAGCCTCTTGGCCTTCGTACTTTTATATTTTTACGTAGCGTTCTTAGCTGTGAGGCCATCCTGCGCTACCACTGCCCAATCGGTGGGGAAGAGGGATTACGCCCTCTCATCGCAGGTGGCCCAACTACGCACCTGAAGTAACCAAATTCAAGCCCCAACCTGATTCACAAGTACGACCAAGAACACCCTCGCCCTCAGGTACCAAGCGTGTGGTCTGGCCAGGGTTCTATCCGTACCCCTAGTGTCTTACCAGGACACAACCGGATTGGGTTGCCGCTCACTGCCAAGTCTTTCTTTGAGAGGGAATCTCTCCAGACCTCCTCCAGCATACAGAGTTAGCCACTGCCTGCATGAGTCCAACCTCTAGTGATTGGTACACCAGAGAAAACCTCTGGTGGGGCCAACCCGATTTGCCCATGCTCCCACTTATTTGCCATGGCACTAGTGGGTTTTCAATACCCGACCGTCCCACCAACTACACCCACCAGTAGAGATGGGCAGCATGCGATAGACTCTGAATGGAAGGTTTCCGTCATTATCAAAATCCGTAGGTCTGGACCCGTAGGTTCGAGAGTTNGATGGGCAGCATGCGATAGACTCTGAATGGAAGGTTTCCGTCATTATCAAAATCCGTAGGTCTGGACCCGTAGGTTCGAGAGTTTTTCCATGTCTCATCATCGCCACCCATCCATCCAACAGCAGTGCAGCCGGAGGAGCTGTTATCGAACACTGACCTTTTCCAGACTTTAGAATTTCTGCACCATGAAATTCCAGTATTGGGCCCCATCGGCCTGAATGCCAAGTGGTCCAACACCCCACCAAGTGGTCGGGCCTAGGTACCAACTATCGGCCCAAGCCATCACGGCAGATACTCCTGACCAGCCGCGAGGATACTGGTTCCCATAGGGAGACGGGGGGCGGAGCCCAATTTGCAGAACCAGGGTTGGTACGAGGAGCCTTTGGTCACCATGGGTGGAGAAAGGCTATAAGAGGTGCATCACCCACCCTTTTTAGGGTCAAATGCAGTAATCAGGCTTGGCTACTATAGCATGGTACTGCCACACCACCTCAAACGCCCAGAAACCTTCCTCCCAAGGGAGTCGCAGACCCATATCCCCCACATGTATGTACAAATAGAAGACAACTTATACTATAATGCAAGTACAGATATATATTTTAATTCTTCCATGCTGAAGTTGCATACACGGCATGTTCCGCCTTACCAGAGTTTTGAAATTAACAACTGTCATAGCACTGTAAAAGATCAGTACTTAGTTGGGTCAGTTTGTCCCACGTTCCAGCTACCAACACACTATCTCCAACTAACAAGACTACTGGCAGTGTTATGAAAACAATAAAGTACAAGTTATGAAAACAATGCTCGGTATTCATAAAAAAAACTAAGGTTATTATTAGGGATGGGTCGAATAACCAAAAATGTTGATTCCGGTTCCGGTGCCGATTTTACAATTTAAATATTGGTTCCAGTATTCGGTTCTATGTATTTTGAATACTTGCCTTTTGCTTGCAACTTTATTAAACCAATGCAGGTAAAATTCATTAAATGTTTTATTTATCATTATATGAAAGAATTGAACAGTAACAAAGTGTGAAAATAAGTTTTAATGCATACAGATAAACTTGTTGTATTAAATTTATTTAAGGTTAGTAAATATGTAAAAAATTATTCTTTTTTTACATTAATATGTGGTGATTGTGATATGTTTGGAAAATACTTTAATTAAATAACTCATGGCCCTTAAACCAAAACATTGTGGCATGCTGTATGATAAAGGTAATCTACAAAGGTTCCTTAAAAGAAGGTCAACAGCTGTTGTGGTGGGCCGGATTTTTTTTCTTTTTTCTTTTGCTTCTTTTATGGTGTCTGGGCGGCCCTTTTTTTTTTGCGTCTTTTACACAGTGACTCCCTGGTTTTTTTTTTTGCCGTGCTGGAATGTGACACCTCAAAAAAAAAACGTCTCTTCTTCCTTTCTTACTCAAGGCCCGCGGCCATCCTACCAAACAAAGAAGGCTTGGAGGAACGTATCGATCGGCTAGCAGTGTTGTTTACGGGGGAGGGCTGAGAGAGAGAGAGAGAGAGAGAGAGAGAAGGAAAAAGGGAGAGGAGTGTTGCCGTAGTAAGAGATGAGATATAATCCCATACACTTCCCTCCAAACATCACTGAACAGTTTATGACTACCACTCCTTAATTGTTTTTCTGTGTGAAGNGAGAGAGAGAAGGAAAAAGGGAGAGGAGTGTTGCCGTAGTAAGAGATGAGATAACAGACTAATCCCATACACTTCCCTCCAAACATCACTGAACAGTTTATGACTACCACTCCTTAATTGTTTTTCTGTGTGAANCTAATCCCATACACTTCCCTCCAAACATCACTGAACAGTTTATGACTACCACTCCTTAATTGTTTTTCTGTGTGAAGCACGCACCCCAGAAATTTTTTCCTTTTATGTTGGGGAAAAAGGGCGCTCTATACATGAATAAATACCATAGTTATTTTTGTAACAACAGAGTTTTGCCGTTGCTGTGTAGAGCCAAGAACCGAGTAATTGTTGTTAACCTAAAACCGGTTCCAAGTCAAACCTCAAGAACCGGTATAAATGGGAACCGAAGAACCGAACCGACCCATCCCTAGTTATTATGTTAAGCTGCAGAAAAATAATAATAATGCCATCTAAAAGTACACTGCGACAAAACTCTTATTGTTGTAAAGGCTTCCTTGCTTTACAATACTCAACCTGTTAGCCGTTTTGTGTATGCACGATATGAAACTATGACGTGCTGGCTTGAAACTTGTGCCTCAACTGTTAACTCGTGTAGTATGCTAATATAATTGTACTGACATACTTACAATAGCATAAATTGTTGTTAAAAAAATATATATATTATTTGTCATTAAAAAAAGGGCCGCTAAATTTACTGATACGTGAAAGCTAACAAGGAACAAGTTCACACGCACTATCCCAGTCCTGCTGTTCTGCGGTCGGTGGCAGCCAATGAAAATTTTTGTTTATTGTCTGCTTTATTGATATTGAAACTCAGGTAAGAGTGAACGGTGAGTATGTCCACAATCACCACATGCGAAAAGAAAGAAAACAGAAAACAAACACACAGTTCACTTTGCCTACTTTTACAATGTGCTTGGTATTTGTGAACTAAGTGTCGACAGACAAGAAGCATCCTATATTAAAATCCTGTTAGTTTTTTAAAAACGTTTTGTTTGGTTCTCTTTTACATGTAAAATACTGCACATTTGTGTTGGAAGTGCTTTTAGAGCAGATCACTGAAAAAGAGCAGACCATGGCCATCGGTTGCAGCACACCCTACAAACAATTATCACATTGCCCATCCACCAAAAAAAACTTCGACTTTCTTTAATTTGCACACAAAACAACTACTGATATATTAAATTCAAAAATTTCAAAATAGCAGCTGCTTTTTACTAATGCACTGAGCTATAAAATTTGTAAAGCTGTAACTTTAAGGGTGCAATTAGTGTACGCTTAAATTAGATAGCTATGGAATGATGAACTTTTGTGAGAATCTTGAGTGTTTTTATTATAACCTAAATTATGGTTTTATCAAAATATGTCTTCAACATTTGTAGTTTATAGTTTCACTAACATTGCTGCACTGTATCTGATATACACAGTTATGTATTTAACACAATGCTATGGCGTAGGTGGCAACTAAGAATAAACTGGATTCAAAATAACAAAGATTCTTATGTGTAACACAGTTGTGTGTCCAAAACAATAGCACTGTTATATACAGGATATTTGACACTATTAAATATTGTATTTGTGATGCTGTTATACATTGGATATATGACAGTTGTATATCGGATACACAACATTGTTACATATATGTTACATAATATTGCTATGTTTCAGATACATAACATTCTTATGTGTCTCTTATGTAACATTGCTATGTATCGGATAGATGACTGTAATATAACTGAAAGGGGACATTTCTACGTATCTGAAAGGTAACAGAAATATATTGGTTATATTCTGAAATATTTCGGTAAATATTCGATTATTCTAATGTTAAGTTTCTGAAAAATTTCTCAAACATTGTGTGCTGTGTGGACACATAATATCAAACATTGACAGATTTTTTTATTGCCAGATTCAAAGAAAACAACTGCATATAGAATGCATATCCAATGACACTGAACTCTTAAAACTAACAAAATTAGATAGGTTCTTGAGCATTGCTACTAACAGAAAGTTTTAATATGCTGTTAAATTACTTTTTCAAGTTTTCCTTTGTGGCAGATTTAACTTTTTTCAAAACTCTGGAGTCAAATTTTCCCTTGTAACAGCAACCTTGTCGCCTTGATTTCAGAACCATCAATTTGTCTAGAATTGCATCAGACATGGATGACCTAACTGAGTTATTGTCTTCCTTACTTGGCTGGCTATTCTCTCTGATTCAGCAATGCTATTTAGAATTGTTACAATTGCAAGCATTGCCTTTGATAATTTTTTGTACTTCAAATTTTCACATGCACTTTCAATTTTCCCCACCAAACTTCACTGAACATCATTTCTTTCTTAATAGCTCCATGCAAATCTTCAAACTGGAATTAACAAAACTCTTGACNTAATAGCTCCATGCAAATCTTCAAACTGGAATTAACAAAACTCTTGACTGCAAATCATCAATGGTCTTCACATAACATAACATGGGTTGAAATTTAGCAACAAAAAATTTCGCAGATGAGAATGATGCCTTACAAATCTTGTTTTTCTTTTTCTTTTTTTTTTTTGTGCTACCACGGCATTCATTAAAACATTACTTTTTAGAGGAAATTTGTGTCATGCAGTCACATGCTTGTACAAAGTACCTTCTCCCTAAAAGATGAGTAAAAAAAAATCTTTTCGTCTAGTGTCAGTTTAGATATTGCCCTACAAGTAAAATTTCCAATTTTAATGTCAGCATCCTCTTTCTGGTTGGTTCACTTATGGTATTCAATCTCCAACAGAGAAATTGAGTTTTTGACAAAGGTTGGTATTACAAATCTTGTAGCATCTGTGAACATTTCCAGTAAAACAGAGCGTAATATGTGAATCTGTAGTTTCTGTAACTGAAAAAAAATTCAGCTTTTCAAATAATGGCATTGTATTTACAAGAAACAAACAAAATTATTTATTTAACTTACTTCTAGTAACATGAATAACCTCTCCCCTTTTGAAAAACTGCACGAACTAGACACATGTTTTGGTTCAGTAACTGTTTTTGGTACTCGTGGTTGAGGAAATGGTGATTCGGAACTTCATTTCACACTAGAATTTTTTTTCGAAACACTAAGTAGGCCTACAACTATCTGAACGAACACATTTCGACATCTTTGTTATTTTGCATGAGACTAAGGATCCTGTTTTCTTTTCATGTGAAGACTTAAACTCAAAATTAAATTAACTAGTCATAGGATACCACTGTTCCAGCATTCCGGATGGGCATTTTCCTAGAGACAGCCAACAAGTGCATACATGTTTTAGCAATTTTTTTTAACTTCTTTATCGTGCTGTTTTTGAAAATCTTTCAACATATCCTTGCATTTTGCAATTTTTTGCAAGGTAATAAAATACATCCACCAATATTTCATCAATTTTACACGGAAGGGTTGCAGCTGCTTTTTTGCAGTCAAATTGATTATGGCAATCACATCTCACCACAAATAAATTGGGAAAATCTTTTTTCAAATGTGTTGCGCCACAGTTTTTGATACCTATCATTACTAAAGAATATGCAATTTTCAAGTGTAATCTATTGTGATTTAAAATACTGTATGACCAAATATGCAATATGTATTTACCCCAGTAGAGTCTCTGGACAGCACAGGAATGCACATAACTGCTGTAGTAACTAATGACCACAGCATCTTTAGTGTTTTACTGCTGTATTAACTAACGACCACAGGATACAATTTTTAGTCTCACTCGTTGCTACCGTCTGTAGCCACAGAAATGTACCACCTTTCAACACTTGCGCAAGTTTTCTTCTTCAGATTTTTCCATCTCTTAACCAATTGCCGAAGTTTTCATCCATGCATAATATTTTTGAGCGATTTCATTGTTCAGAAACATTTTCTGGAATAACAACTAAGCATGATCTGAACAACTAACAGGAAGATTATGTTCTATAATAAAGGACGTAAACAAGCATTCTGCGTTTGTAACACTTTCTTCTTACCTACTCCTGTCGCTAAATAAACTCAACTTTTTGTTCATATCAACAAAACATACATAGTCTTTTTTGCCTGTAAATGTTAAACCACATCACCACTTCCTCCACGTGATATGGCAAAATTACAACAAAGAGAGCAAAATGCTAAATATTCTCCTTTACTGGATGCTACGATACACGGAAATTCATCACCATATGCCTTTTTATACACAGTTATGTACTTTGTTACTATGCTTTCCACCATTTTACTTTTACTTTATGATCTGCATGTGTCCGCTATCCAGCCAATAACGATGGTTAGCAGGCTATAAGGTGCATGCACACTAATGGCCAGCCACAAACAGTGCATGCACATTACACCTTGATACAAATACAGGTTATTCATTTCTGACAAAAATAACTTAGTGATGATTTCTTTCTACAACCACAATCCAGATGGGACCAATAGCAGGAGGCTCCTGCCTAAAGTGGGAGGGTTGGCAATTATGTATACCAATCAGTAACATGCAATAGACTTGTAACTTTCCAGAACATTTTTGTTATCTTCTCCCTTTGGGACAGCACTAACTCTGCCAGACTCTACACTTCCCGGGTGTTGAAATATTGAAAGAAATATAATTTTGACATTTGGATAAGTTTTGATAACNTGCCAGACTCTACACTTCCCGGGTGTTGAAATATTGAAAGAAATATAATTTTGACATTTGGATAAGTTTTGATAACAAAACATTGTAAAATCGATTATACCTAGTTACCTCGAACAAAACATAGGAGACACGATACCGGACAAAAATTGTTAGTAAAAATGTGTGTTGGGTGTGTCTCTTTGACTAGAAACTATTAAGTTTAACAAAACTAATTACCTTGTTTTTCTTTATAAAATAGGCTCCTTCATCAGNGAAACTATTAAGTTTAACAAAACTAATTACCTTGTTTTTCTTTATAAAATAGGCTCCTTCATCAGATTATGGGCCCAGGCAAGTGCTCTAATAATTTAAACAAGTGTTTATAAAGGTAAAAGATGTTAATTAAGTGAAATTGAGTACCGAATGATAAAGTAAAAATGTGTGTGTCACAGTTTCCAAGGATTACACCGATTTCTCTGCTTACAAGTAAAACCAGGTAAGATGGGCAGCCGTAATAACGACGAATTCAGTTACATAGAGATATTGGAGGAACCCGAAAATTTTGCTTCTTGGCNAAGATGGGCAGCCGTAATAACGACGAATTCAGTTACATAGAGATATTGGAGGAACCCGAAAATTTTGCTTCTTGGCGATTTCAGCTGATAATTTTGTTGAATGCAGCCGAAGCCCTTGATGCAATTTCGTATACAGCTCAGCCCAAAGAGAAAAGTGATAAAAAGAAGGATGCCAAAGCTCAAAAGGCGATAATAATGTCGATCAGTAAAAAGAACAAACAACTGATTATGTCTTGTAAATATGCTGCAGAAATGTACAACCAACTGGTAAGCATCTATGAGGGAGGTAATGGTATGTTAAAGNTATGTCTTGTAAATATGCTGCAGAAATGTACAACCAACTGGTAAGCATCTATGAGGGAGGTAATGGTATGTTAAAGGATAGCCTTCTAGCACAGTATTTTGGTTTCCAGATCAAAGATGTGGCAAGGGGTATTGCTGAGTTAGAAAGCATTGTCCCTCAGCTGGGTGACCTCGGTCATCAAATCTTCCTACTCCTTGATTGTGTCTCTTAATAAAGACGAAACGGTGTCTCATTCAGCAACTTTGTCATTTCGTGGTACCCGCCCCCAATGCCGAGAGAACCTCGGCCAACTTGATCGCAAAGTTGTTGAAAGCAGAAGGAAAAATTGGAACAGTAAAACCAACCAATGATGTTGTGGCGTTCAAGGCCGCCCTTGATCAAAAACGTGACGTAGTCTGCTACAACTGTAAAATGACAGGTCACTACGCTAGAAATTGTCCTCAAGACGAGGGGGAACGTAAATATTGTAAAAAAAATAACCATGCCTCCAACGACTGCTATTTCCATCCAAATAAAGAAAGTAAGAACTACAGGTTCAAGCCCACAGATGGTACTGACAAGAAGAAACAACTAAAAAGGTGACTTTTTAAGTTCATGAAGACAATACCACCAAAGCCAGTCATACATGGACAGTTGACTCCGGAAGCTCCAGTCACATGTGCAATAATGATGACTACCNCAAAGCCAGTCATACATGGACAGTTGACTCCGGAAGCTCCAGTCACATGTGCAATAATGATGACTACCTGACCAATACCGTAAAAATAAATTCTGAGATAAGTACTGCCAAGGATGGAATCAAGATGGTCGCCATCAAAAAGGGTGACATCAGCTTTGAAAACTGTATTTTGAGAGATGTTCTCTATGTTCCCGAACTTTCTACCAACCTTCTTTCAGTGAATAGAATTATTGAATCAGGTGGACTAGTCAATTTTAAAAAGAACAAAGTAGTGATACTAAAGGATAATTTCGAGGTGCACGGATACAAAAACAAGACCAACCTTTTTGAAATAAAACTCATCCACGACAAAGAAAATTCTGCGTTTCTTGCAAAACACGATGAGGAGCGCGCTGTAGAGTGGCACCGTAAGCTTGCACATCTGGGTTTCGCGAACATTACAAAATTGAAGGAAATTAGTGAGGGAATGGAAACACTGAAAATGCCGGATAAGAAGAGAGTATGTGAAGTTTGCTCAAACTCAAAGCAAACCCGTCTTCCATTCAAAAATGCTCGTAAAACCGCTAAGAGACCACTTGAAATTCTTAATTTTGATCTATGTGGGCCAATAGAAGAAACGTGGGACAACAAGTCATATTTCCTTGCTCTTCTTGATGATTACACTCATTATTCTGTTGTTGCTTTACTGGAACACAAGTCAGAACTTGATCAAGAACTAAAAAGCATCGTAGCTGAGTTTGAAACAAAATGGAACTCAAAAGTCCACATGCTGCGCTGTGACAACGCGGGAGAAAATTCGTCAAGTGATTTAAAGGAATGGGCAAAGAAAAAAGGAATAAAATTTGACTATTCCCCACCGTACGTTCCAGAACTGAATGGAAAAAGTGAACGCCTAACGAGAAGCCTGATGGAAAAAGTGCGTGCGCTAATTTTTTACTCAGGTCTCCGTAATGAATTTTGGGGCGAAGTTCTCTATGTTAGCACGTATCTCTTGAACCGCAGCCCGACTGTAGCACTATCTGATAAGACTCCATACGAAATGTGGAATGGTGTGCTACCAAACTTAAAAAATCTACAGATTTTAGGATCTCGTGCTTTTGTCCACAAAAAGGGTCACTTGAAGAAACTTGATCAAAGAAGTGATGAGTACATTTTTGTCAGTTACACCACCATGGGCTACCGACTGTACGACGAAAAAAATCGTAAAATCATCACATCAAGAGATGTAAAATTCACTGGAGAAAATCATAATACACCCAAAAGAAATTTCCAGTTTGTCTTCTTAAACAAACACCAAAAAGAAGACAGTGACAGTGAAATCAGCTCCGAACACGATTCTAGCAGCAAAATCTATTCGGAAGAAGAAGACAATGACTCAGGCGCTGATGATGAGTCACAACCCAATTACACCCAAGACTCCGAAGATGCTCTGAGCACAATGACGCAAATAATGATCCAGTACAACAATCTTCTGTAATAAGAAGATCTCTACGGAAAGCTCAAGCCCCAACAAAATTAAAAGACTATATTCTGGATTATGATACCGATGACACTATGGATGAGACAGCTCTACTGTCCCACTGAAATACAAATCGCAGATGTGTTAACTAAACCACTTGGACCTACAAAATTTGTACTTTTTCAAAAGAAATTGATTGACTGAAACTTGTAAAACGTGTAAAACTGATTTAGATGTAATCAGTGCTTTAGAACAGTGATTTTTGCTGACAGTCTAAGGACTTATCTTCATTTAGAAATGTTATCATAGTTTTCTAATATTGAAGTAATGAGAAATGTAATTTTGTTAAATCAAAAATTACGGGGGTGTGTTGAAATGTTGAAAGAAATATAATTTTGACATATGGATAAGTTTTGATAACTAAACANGCAAAATCTATTCGGAAGAAGAAGACAATGACTCAGGCGCTGATGATGAGTCACAACCCAATTACACCCAAGACTCTGAAGATGCTCTGAGCACAATGACGCAAACAATGATCCAGTACAACAATCTTCTGTAATAAGAAGATCTCTACGAAAAGCTCAAGCCCCAACAAAATTAAAAGACTATATTATGGATTATGATACCGATGACACTATGGATGAGACAGCTCTACTGTCCCACTGAAATACAAATCGCAGATGTGTTAACTAAACCACTTGGACCTACAAAATTTGTACTTTTTCAAAAGAAATTGATTGACTGAAACTTGTAAAATGTGTAAAACTGATTTAGATGTAATCAGTGCTTTAGAACAGTGATTTTTGCTGACAGTCTAAGGACTTATCTTCATTTAGAAATGTTATCATAGTTTTCTAATATTGAAATAATGAGAAATGTAATTTTGTTAAATCAAAAATTACGGGGGTGTGTTGAAATGTTGAAAGAAATATAATTTTGACATATGGATAAGTTTTGATAACTAAACATTGTAAAATCGATTATACCTAGTTACCTCCTTGTTTTATATCCTCTGTGCTGTGGCCTGTTTTTAACGATGTAAAAATGTGTGTTGGGTGTGTCTCTTTGAATAAAAACTATTAAGTTTAACAAAACTAATTACCTTGTTTTTCTTTATAGAATAGGCTCCTTCATCATCGGGGACCTAAATATTGCACTTCATTATTTTTCTCACGTATGTGACTGTCATATTTTTCTACTTCGGTAACTGGTGGGCTATAAGCGCCAGGCCTGCTTAAGTATTTTTAGTGTATGCTCCGAGTGAAACCAGTTTGCAGTGTTTCATTTATGGGAGCCCTTCCACTTATTCTAGATAAATTTTTCGGTACCTGGCCCACTCCAGGGGCTCTTAACCAGTCAGTTAACTTCGTGTAGGAGCATTGAGGTGGCTCTGACAACCCTAGTTTTGTCCATGTCACGTACTTTATGGCAAGTGAGGAGGGACAATGTCATGTGGCCAGCAGCCACATCCCTGACATCAAGAGACACTCATACTTGTATGAGCTAGCCCAGTAGACAAGTTGGCACCCACCATCTCAGTTTCGTATGTATTTATTTGCCAGTGTCTGCCCGCATGGGGGAGGGGGACACTGTGCATCCATCTATACCGCTAACACAATCGATGCTCAACTGACACTCCCCACGACCAAGGCGACGTTAAGTTCGCTGTGTTTGCTTGGGTATTTACATGATTAATAATATAACCTGGCTTTATAAACAATATCACTACTAGAACTGGTGTGCATGCACGTGTGTTAAAAGAGGAAATATGCAAATGAAATGAATTTATGTAGAGCGAACCTCATGCTACTATGCTGCCATTGTTTCTACAGTCGAAATAATTCTTTCAGATTTTCAAAGAAAGAGGAAAATAATTCTGGGCATTTACACTGGAAAACTCTCAATAGAAAGTCTGTTATGAAATATTTTTTAATGTTTATTGTTTTAATTTGTTACAATATGGCAATAATAATGGGTAATAATAAGAACAATAGCCAGTAGAACCACAAACCACCACACAGTTCTGCTCACTGAGGTCATGTTCCAGAATTGCTTTGTATTTAGTACCAGACAATAACAGCATTGGTTGTACAATTGTTTGTTATGAATGTCAGGGAATGCACATATGTACAATTTTACAAAGTAAAAAATCGCAATGTACACCCATTTGCTTATTTGTTAATTAACGTGCGGCCTCTCTTTGAAATACAAACAGTGTTTCAATCTTTCCATCATATTTACATCCACTTCAAAAATAAATTTTGTCCATTGCAAACAAATTCAACAACTTCGCTTTCTATTTCACTATTCATTCTCTTGTGCATTATGTTTACACCATAGATGTGTATTGCTCATAAGAGGTGTGTTGATGTGGTATGTTCTTTCTACTACCTCTGCTCTTTACATGTTCTTTCTCGCTCATTGCAGTTTGTGCTACCAGAAGCACTTTTTTGTTTGTTGTTCACATGGCAGGAACACTGGTCTTTCTCCTTCTTTCAGCTATTGCTCGTCAAGTTGGAGCAGAAAGATTAAAATAGTTGCCTCCCGGGCTGCATAAAGATAAACAAACTGTAGAACGACTGCATGTTTGGTGCTTGGGGAATTCAGGGTAAAGTTTTCTAGAGAAATTATTGTTTAAACCTGTAATAAATTGTGGTGGCGTGCAGAAGTATTTGTTCAATCTGTACGGAATGTAGAAGGATATTTCGTTACCCTTACCCTTTCTCGTCTTTGCGTTGTTTGCCAAACAAAACACACACCTTTTCTCTTTGCCATTTGCGTTGTTAGGTAGAGAGCAGCTGCTCTTTTTTGCTCCTTCCATGCTCCTTGAAAAAATTTAATGTGCTTTGGAGAGCAGACATAGCAGAAAGCATATCATGCGAACAAACCTAAGTAACGCATGCACATATATATTTTTCATTATTTGTTTATTTACACTCTGGAAGGGTTTTTTCGAAAATTCATTGGCTGATGTTCTAGTGAACATCCACCAGGCCCACTGCCGTTCCAGGCCGGTTGATCTAGTGGACATATCGATTTAACTGGCCTTGACCCAAATATTAGTTTCCCAACATATGGTGGACATCGGTGGATGCACAGGTGAATTTCTGAAAACACAGTGTGCCACCGACGCCATTCGCAATAAAACATTGTTCTAAACAGTCTGCATATGAGTCCTACAAAACCTCACTGGGAACAAATTATTAACAATGACGCCTGTCCCGAAAAACAGGAAAATAATACCTTTATATGAATATTAGTAAGCACACTTAATACAATAATCATGGTGGCATCTCATAATTTGTAGTATATACCACGAACTGTGATGATGAAGAGGGCTATGTAGATCGGGCAATTATTCCGGTAAAACATGTAAAATTCCTTTGAAATATATTTCAATTGAGTTGCTGAACCATGTTGAATACGAGAACGCATTTGGAAATCAAACCTTAATTCACAATACTTGAATCGCAGTTTATGTTTGTGCTGGAGCTGAGCTGAGAGAATTGGACAGCTCTTTACATATAGATCTTGAGAGCCGAATATGTTTGTGCTGATAGGCTAATAATGGGCAAGTATAAACCACGGTAATCAAGCCGTGATGGAATATAGTTTAATTCTGTTAAATTTTCCAAGGCTTAGCTTGTTGTTATTCACGAGGATTGTTCTACATAACGTGGAAGCAGTTCAAAAAATATATATTCAGTTTATCATACAAAAAGGCATTCTGAGGTTTTGTTTACATGCAATTAACGTGTATCGCCATAGTACATTTTAGCAAAAACAATGCACAGAGACAGGAAACAAATGTACATCGATTTTGGTCATCTGTTTTGAATTTTGCAGTGTACCATTCCACTTGACGGTTGTATGCTGAGTGTGCGGAAGTTTGGTGTAATGGGCGAATTCGACCATGTGAAGGCTTGTGATTTACGAGTGCTATTACAAGTGTTTCTTTGCGATTATTTCCATGAGAATTGTTAAATCTAATTATTGTGCAGAAATACGAGTGTTTGTGGAGTTTAGACAATTTAGAATAGATGGTAAATGTGTCCTATATGTGAATTATCAGGAGTAAATCACTAAGGAGCTATAATCGCCACTTACACGGGTGAGTAATATTATTTATAGTAGAGTTTTAGCTTGGAAAGTGTGATGCATATAAATGTTTAAATATTACTGATGAAATACGACGGTTATTCGGAAAGTAAGGTCCGATTTCTTATAAAACATAAATCATCACAAATGTTTTCAAAAAACTTTTTTTTTAAATTCCTTACATGTTTCTCTTTTTTTCTACATAGTTTCCATATTTGTTTCAACATTTGTCAAACGTTCTACAAGCTTTTGTATGCCTAAGTCATATACGTCTGCCGTCTGTGAAGATAACCAGTCTGTAACTGAATCCTTCACCTCGTAATCTGTGGCGAAACGCTTGCCTACCTAAAGGCGTTTGGTTGAGACTTCCCAAGGATGTTGCCCTGGGCTTCTTCCATGCGCCAGTCTCGTCTGGGGTGTGGAAGTCCCTTCTCTTCTGAAATCAGTTCCTTCGTGGATTTTAGGTCGGCTGCGTAACATCTGTAAGTCCGACTATGCCCCAGCGCGAGACCTTTTTAAATTACCTCACTTTCCTCGGAGGGTGTAATGGGCGGAGCGTGCTGCTGTGACGAATGGTGGGGTCCTTGACACTTCTTCCAAAATTAAAACCTTTTGGCGTTAAAGCAAGATCACCAATGTTCGCCCTGGCTAGCGTACTCCGCCCCAGCTACCCCCTACCAGAGAAGAACCGAGTACAACTCCTTTTTGTAATGATATTATCGATCATAACCTACGCCACACCCGTCTGGTCCCACACGAAGCCAACACATCTACGACCTCTATTCGGTATGTTCCAAAAAGCCCTCCACCTCGTACTACGAAAATCTTGAACCACACCCCGCAGAACACGAATTAGGATCGCCGAAGTTAAAGAACTTAGTGCCATAATCACCGACCAAGTTACCACCTTCACCAATTCCATCGCCCAACATAGAAACCCCCTAGTGCGCGCCCTAAACGACCCCATCCCGAATGCAAGAACCCAACCGTTCGACACATCGAGACTCCAAGATCGCCCCCCNTCCTAGATGACAATGGCCCGACCACGGAATCCCCGCGGATGGCATCGCTCCAGATCGTGTCCAAATAGCCCCATGATATTCCCACACCGAACTACGTGGATGGCATCGCCCGTTCCCCGTTCACACAGCCCCATGATCTTCACCACACCGAACCTCGCTGATGGCATCGCCTGTCCCCAGTCCTGACTGCCCCATGATCTTCCCCATACTTCGGGCAGGTACCCCGCCAAACACTATACTGGATGAAGAAAGGCCAAAGTACACCAACCCCGCTAGAGATCGAGAGTGGCGAGCTCCAGCAAGGGTTCCCGGAAGATTACGGCAAACAGCTCCATTCACTACTACAGACCTATGCCGGTGTATTTATGCGCAATAAAAACCACACCAGGACTTCCAGAGACTGCCACGAGATAGTGTTCCAAGGGGACCAGACAATTTACATAAAAACAAAAGGTTGTGGAGGAACAAGTGGCCGAAATGAGGGAGGTAGATGTTATAGAACCCATCTAATCCCCTTTTAACTACAAGATAGTCATAGTGAGGAAGTAGGACAAGGCGCCTCGCTTTTGTGTGAATTACCAGTCCATTAACAATCGGACACTTAGTGCGGCACCACCAGCCGTTAACAAACATAAAACCCTGAATGGTATTGGGAAGGCAGGAATATTCTCTACTCTCGACCTGAAATCGGATACTGGCAAATCCTCATGCATTCACATTTCAAGCCTTTGAAAGCATTTACAACCCCCACATCGGAGTACTAACAGTTTAAGGTGATGCCATTCAGATTGAAGAATGTACCCAGCACTTTTCAGCAGATTATGGCACAGGATGTGTTAGCAGGCCTAATATGAAAGTTTTGTTATCCCTATACCGATAATATAATTATATTCTCTCAGACCTGGTAAGAACACCTCGACCACTTAAGACAGGTATTCGAACGACTCCAGCTACACAATCTTTCCTGCAAACTCGCCAAGTGCCATTTCGGTGAGAAGTAGCTGGAATATCTCGGACATCAGGTTTTGGGAGAGAGAAATGAAGCACACGCTGAGAAGACACAGGCCACTTTGGAAGCCAAAGCCCGAAAGACAAGGAAGCAACTTCGGTGATTCCTTGGCTTATGTAATTGGCTACGAGAATTCATACCTCACTTCTCCTCCCTGTGTAAGCTGCTCACCGATTTACTTAGACCTCAGAGAAGATTTTGTTGGGGAGGAGACCAAGAGAAGGCACTTACCACATTGATGGAACAGTTCACTTGCATACAAGTATTCTGTAGGCCGGACCCCAAACACCTATTCATACTCCACACATTTGGGACTAGCTGCAGTGTTATACTAAGAACCACAACCTGTCAAAATATGGGGTATGTCATAAGTAAGTGCCAAGCTATCACCTGCCGAACAGAAATACCACAGCAACGAACAGGAGTGTCTGGCCATGGTGTGGGCCATAAAATGTTTTTGACCCTACCTGGAGGACCAGCCTTTCACCCTGTCTACCGGCAATCGGGCTATGTAATGGTTGGATTCAGTAAAATAAGACGAGGCCAAACTTGCCAGGTGATCACTTCTCCTGCAGGAGTTCGATTTCATGGTAGAACACTGCCCTGGGAAAAGCAACGATTTCGCAGATGGTCTATCAAGAGCCCCAGCCAGGCACAATAAAGGAAAATTATCAGACCCAGAAAGTATACTGGTGGTGCTACCTCTACCCAACCCAAGGGACGAAGGGGAAGCGGTTTATCTGCAAGAGATGGAATATAATGTTGCCAGTCTCTGTCAGTTGGTACAGGAAGCCAAAAGACCGTTCCAGCAGTACAGACACTAGTCCAACGACTCTAGCTCCTTCTTACATTACTACGACAAGACTGGTCAGACAAAGATGCTTACTATTCCCTTACCCATCGACTACACCCTAGTGGACTAGTAAGATAGCTGGAGAAGGTGGATAGCCTCCAGCTCTTAGTCCCCTGGACCCTACAACAGAAGCTCAAAGACGAGTATCACAAGGCTGACCTGGTGGGACATCCTGGTGCAACCGAGACACTATGGGCAATACATAAAGGTCACACCTGTTGGGCATAAGGAAAGAGGTGGAAACATGTGTTGGGAGTTATCACCAATGCAACACTGCCAAAGCACACTGACCTGCTGGGCCTGCAGGACTTCAACCATGGAAACCCCAAGAACCATGGGAGATGGTGGTCGTGGATTTTATGGGCTCATACCCAAGGAGTACCAAGGGAAACTGATTTCTCCTAGTCGCCACCAACCTCTTTTCTCGATGGGTGGAAGATTTTACCCTAAGAACTGCCAATACCCCGAATATAATCCAGACACTCAAGAGAGAGTTGTTCTCGTGGTGGGGGTACTCCAGATAGCTATGGAGTGACAATGGTACAGTTTACAGGGACCCAAAGGAAAGCAGCCTGCCAGAGGTGGCAAATCAAACGATGGACTACAGTTATCTCCCAACCCAAGGGAACCCTATAGAGTGCCACAGCCAGGAAATCAAAAAGGGATTATGCCTACGGCTGCAAGGCGACCACCACCAATAGGACGAGCACGTGCCATCAATTTTGTTCAACCTAAGGCACAGGCAAACAAAATGAAGCGATATGTTGCAGTCCCAGAAAACTGCTACTTGGGGCTGATATCTGGAGATCAGGCGAATGGGAGATCCCAGCTGCCCAGGCCACTATAGGCACCCTCCAGGAAAAGGGTAACAGAGCAGAAGAAACACACTAGACACCAGAAGGCCCAAGATCACCAGGCTTGAGAGTTACATCAAATGCTAGGGGCACAACAAACTCATGTCAGCCAGCCAGTACTTCATATAGAGAATCAGGCGTATTGGCGAACCCATCCTCTGTCCTCTCTAGATGCTCAGCTCTGTGCTGGCTTTGCTCCTAGAAGGCAGGGACCCTACAGAGTGATCGACAGGCAGGGGAAAGTATATACCCTGCATACCAGCAAGGGAAAACTATTACTGTCCACCAGCTAGAACTACAATAAACAGGCCATGAAGCATCGCTGTTGCCAACACAACCCAAGGGAAATAGTACGAACCCCAGAAACACCCCAGAAGGGGCTGCCAGCAGCAGAAGATCGCTCTGGATTGAAGTCGATGAACCCACAATACCAACTGCAACTCCAAGGATGGGAACCCCGGACCCATCAACGATAACTACGGCCAAGATCCCACCTCACCAACCCTGATAAATACTGCTCCCCTAAAAGTGCAGTGTAGTGCAAGACCCAGGTTTGAGTCAGCTCTGGGAATGAAGCCCAGCATGCTGGCTCGGGGCAAGTGAAGTGAGTGCTCAGCAGATATACAAGGCCAAAAGGAGAGGGGCAAATTGTAATGCCAATACGAGCCACCCAGAGGCCTTATCTACCTAACGTGTAATTGGAGTACATACATGAAGTCACCTCAAACAAGCGACTCGAAGACAACACCCGAACTCTATGGCTGCCAAAAGATGGCAGAAGGTACCAAAATAAAATAACTTGTTTCTTGTTAATGTCATCCTTTCAGTTTTTTTGTATAAATTAGCAGCAATATACATGCTGTGTATTTAAACCCCACACGAACTGTCAGTAATATTCTTACTGTGAATTGTAACCAATGAAACAAGTTACTGTTTGTTGTAATACTTAGTTACTACTTTTTACTCGGTATATATTGTATGATTTGTGACCAATCATGACCAGAGGACTCCGCCTGTTCTCAGGTGACATAATAGAGGTTATTGGCTTCCCCTTACAGTTTGTCTTGATCTCTCCTCTCCTCTCCTCTCCTCTCCTCACACTCCCTTCCCTCTTCTTCCCCTCGAGACTTAGTCCCATCAGGGTGGCTAAACCCCCCTATCCAGGGACTTGCTCCCTTCTGGGCAGTGACTCACCTCTGCCCCGACTCTTGTTCCCTTTTGTGCAGCAGCTCAATTTTCTCTCATTTTGCCCTAGACTACAGTAATCTATGCCGAAGTGTGTGCTAGTCGACCGCACCGGCTAAACTCTGGGCAGCCCAGGACCTGCCTCTCCCAGAGTACTTCACCGAGGCTGTAACGGGAGCCAGCCCCAACTACCTTCGCTGGTGAACCCCAGCCTGTCGGCTGAACTACGGGCAGCCCAGGGCCTGCCTCTCCAGGAGTACTTCATCGAGGCTGTAACGGGAGCCAGAACCGATGGAGCCAGCCCGAACTACCTTCCCTGGTACACCCCAGCCTATTCCCCAGTCCTATACTCGCCGAAACACACAGCTAACCCTGAGTTCCTGTTTCCCTACCCTCCAATCTCTGCAGAAGGTGTTTCTGCTTAAAACCCAATTCCTCTCGACGATCCTTCCCTGCCCGACCTCGATCCTCCAAATTCGCTGGCAACAGAAGGGACGCTGAGGGACCCACGTCCTCAGCTCAACTCACCCCGGCTCCAAGCCTGCCTACTGCAGCACTTCGGACCCGACTGCTGAGGCTTGCGCCTCGGGGGTTTTACCCCCACCTAAGACTGCCCACTTAGGCTGGCAGACCTGGAGGGCCCGTCAATATCCATCACAAGTTTTATTCGTTTTTCCCCAACAGTTTAATATTAGTTAGTTTTATAATAAATGAATGACACAGAGGTAATGTGTATGTTTTAACTTCATTTTACAAACTTGGCAAAAAATACATAAAAATATTTTCATACTCATCTTCTACTCATTCGCATATAGCACACCACAGTTCTCACATAGGCAAGTGTTGTAAGTGATACCGAATTAACATTTACAATCTTCACATTGTCTGACATTAGATTTGCTTGTTTAATGTCTTGCCACAATACGTGCACTCACTCTGTAATGAACAACAAACATTAACTTTGCATATCATGCTATGTCTATTCAAGCTATCACTGTGGGTAAACACCCCATCACAATTATCCCATCGATAAATCTTGTAGGAAGTGCCGAATAAGCAGTTACTAGCCTTATGTTACATTATAGCTTCATTTAAACACCTTGCCACAAAAATTGCACTCAGTCCATGGCGAGCACACCGACTTCCAGAGTAAGAAAATATTTTCGGCACCCTTGTCGATGCAACCAATGATACAGATGACCAGTCTTCAAACACCGATTCAATCTTCAAAATGTAACAGTTTGCATAGACTCAGTAAATGAATCTAGTCTGCTTTCCACCATGCTTGTCAACCACGTGACAAGCTATTTACATGATGCATGCTTACATACAATTAACATTACATGTCAGACAGTTTGTGCTGTTCGTCTCGGGTGACACAGTAGGTGTTCGCTTAGCCATGCATCTGCCAAACAGAATGGTTGCTGTACTGTAATATGAGGTTTAATTAGTCCCATTGATGTCTAGCCTACTAACTCATCAATCAGACCACTCAATTTTCTTCAGTTGTCCATCTTTCAGTGTTGGATGCACATTATTTTTCTCATGCTGCTTTAGCACTCTCCCGATGTGCCTTACACCAGCTCTTATAATATGATATGTCCTTAACAGTAACTCTTCCTTGGTATAAACACTCGCACCAGTCGATGATGATGGTTGTATAGGTTCCAGAGGTTGCAGTAATTTCTATCACCATCCTGCCNCGTTGATGTCTAGCCTACTAACTCATCAATCAGACCACTCAATTTTCTTCAGTTGTCCATCTTTCAGTGTTGGATGCACATTATTTTTCTCATGCTGCTTTAGCACTCTCCCGATGTGCCTTACACCAGCTCTTATAATATGATATGTCCTTAACAGTAACTCTTCCTTGGATAAACACTCGCACCAGTCGATGATGATGGTTGTATAGGTTCCAGAGGTTGCAGTAATTTCTATCACCATCCTGCCGGTTGAAGGCAAAGATATGTTGTAATTCTTTATAGTCAGGTAGGGGAAATCAGTATGTAACTATTTTCCCATTTATTCTCAGCTCTAGATAATTTACTGAAACGAGGGTCCAACCCGAACCCTTGGAAACCATTTTTTCTTCCTCTTGGCATAACTTGTGTATACTATCGTCAACAGTGTTTTCTATTGCGTCTAAGTGATACACAGCTACATTCGAGGTCTTGGAGGCATGTGCCATCTTCATGCAAAAAAAAAATAACTCGTACACCTATATCTTTCACAACCCCCGACTCCTCACAGACACCGACTCCTCACAGACACCGACTCCTCAGTGCTGACTCCTCACAGCCACTGTCTCCCCACAGATGTCTCCTTACAAGTGCAGTCTTCTTAGAAGTTTACTGTAGTTATTTCCACACTAGCAACATGAGAATCTACGCGGTACAGCTGTTGCTTTTGACATACGAGAGTTATTCAGAAAGTAATGTACGAATCGCCGTAGCTAATCAAATGTCGCGCGAACATTGTAACACACATGCGCACTGACTCCCGGCGTGCCTTGCTCTTCAAACGACGCCATTTGCATTGGTATTGTTGCAGTGTGCTGTTTACTGTGTCAGTTCAAAATGTTTAAAACAATTGATCAGCCCACCGACTGTGAAATACGGTCAGTGATTCGGTTTTTGACAGCAAGGAACGTTTCAGCAGCAGACGTTCATCGACAGATAAGTCAAGTGTATGGCCCCAATGCGATGAGTGACAGCAAAGTGCGTAAGTGGGTGAGAGCTTTCAAGGACGGATGGGAAAATGTCCATGATGAACAGCGATCAGGCCGACTATCAGTGATCACAGAAGATTTGGTTAAAGCCGTGGACGAAAAGATTCGTGAAGACCGGCGATTCACAATTTCAACTTTAGCATTCAAATTTTCGAATGTGGGTAGAACAACTTTTGCACAAAATTGTCTCTGAAAATTTGCAATTTCACACATTGTGCGCACGTTGGGTTCCCAGACTGCTTACTGAGGAACACCAAATGAAAAGAGTGGCTTGTGCTCTTGATGTTTTAGACCGATATCATAAGGAATGTGATAAATTTTCGGAGAAGATTGTCACAGGGGACGAGACGTGGGTTTCTCACATGACCCCAGAGTCTAAACATCAGTCAATGGAATGGCGTCACCCGAAATCACTAGGCAAAGTCAAGGCCAAGCGGACAATCTCAACACACAAGGTTATGGCAACCGTGTTTTGCGATAGACATGGAGACTAGTTAGTAGAGTTTGTGCAGCAAGGGACAACAATCAATGCAGCAGCTTACTGTGCTACCCTGACTATACTTCGACGTGCAATATGCAATAAGCGGCGTAGCCTTCTAACGTCTGGAGTTTGGTTGCTGCATGACAATGCCAGACCCCCCATTCTGCCATTCACACCTAAAATCTGATCATATCTTTTGGATGGGAACAGATTGACCAGCCACCGTAAAGTCGAGACTTGGCGACGAGCTATTTTCACTTGTTCCTTTGCTTTTATGTATTCTTGCCAATTGGTATCACTCAATAGATGAAGGGTGTCGAAAAATAAGCCTTACATTCGCCGGAAAAGGATAGGTTAATGATAATAACTGAGAATGGTAATAGAGGTCCAAAGCCAAGCAGGCAACAGCCGGTAGGAGAGGTGGTCAAGGGAAGCCAGGAACAGGAAGATAGACATCCCTCACTTCTTGAAGATACGAGAAGAAGGACCTAAATGCTCCCAGAGAGACCACCTACCAACCATGACATGCAGGCCTATTACATGGAGAAGGGGGAGGGGCAGTCCCTCGCATAGGAGTGGTCACCCCCCCCCTAATGCACTGCTAGCTATCACTCGCTCTCACGGGCCCCAGGTTGTGGCTGTCACCCACACCCTCAGACCTTCGAGGGGAGTAAAGGCACGTCCCTTTGGTTGAAAGCGACCGGCTGGCGAATGAAAGGCCCACCAGCCTAACACAAATTAACACAACAAAACAAAACACTCAGATCACACAATATAGAAAAATACCAGGCACGGCAATCCACCCACCATCCTACCAATTGAACATTAACAAAGAAAACGAGGAAATGTCCGAAGACCACTGTAATCACGGGACATGGGTACTCTGATTGGTTGAGCTGTAGAAACGTCGCCAACACATAAGTGAGCGGGTAAGCAACTGCAAAGGAGCCTCACTAACTCCAAGTACCCTAAGAGAAGAGAGTGACTTGGGAAACCACACCCCCTTCCACGAGACAGTGATCGGGAGTACGGTCACCCCAGCCACCCCAATTTCATCTACCATGGACTTTATCATGTCCTGGTTCTTCTCATAGCTGTCACGCTTTTTGTCAAAAGACCATTTTTACCCTCGACACTGGACGACCTGACCGTCCGGAATATAGGTGGATTCCTGACCAGGTTTGAAGACCACCAAGTCAGGTTTTCGCAGTCAATCGGCAGTCCTATATCTTGGTTCACGACGTACTTGGAACCCCTTCTCAACAAGGTGGTCTGCTACCACCCCCACAAGGTGGTCGTGCCGAGAGATCCGCGCATCATGGGTGCGAGGGCATTGCTGCACCACATGATACGCGGTCTCGGCATCTGCACATCCCGCCCGACACTTAGGCAAGGAGCCAGAGGTGGCCCTCCTGCCTCTACTAGTTCTCACCCTTGTTGGGAGACTGTTGCTGACTAACTGCACATAATAAGTTAAATCAGATGAAGGGACCCCCGGCCCCCTGAGAAAGCCAAGAGGTAGAAATGGTTGAAGAGGGGATGGTGGGCTCCATATCAGTACCGCCAACAGAGCCTAACCAGACTGTGCGCACACACTTTCTAAGTGTTCACTATAGGTTAGGCGTTTGTATAAAATTACTCCTAAATATTTTGCCGATTGTGACCAGGGGGTGTTTCTGCCATCTATGTGGATGGACGTAGGGTAATCTTCCCTTCGGCGGGAGAACAGTACAGCTGTGGTCTTGTCGGCATTGAGTTTGATGCCCTTTGCTTCAAAGAAGCGCTTGAGGGTTCGGAAGCATTATTTCGGTGGGAACTTAGTTCACGTTCAGTGGGTGCGGTGGCTACGATCGNCTTCGGCGGGAGAACAGTACAGCTGTGGTCTTGTCGGCATTGAGTTTGATGCCCTTTGCTTCAAAGAAGCGCTTGAGGGTTCGGAAGCATTATTTCGGTGGGAACTTAGTTCACGTTCAGTGGGTGCGGTGGCTACGATCGTGGTGTCGTTTGCATATAATGAAAGTTTCACACTTGGAGGGGTGGGCAACAGTTTGATGAAAATAGTGAAAAGAATNCGGTGTCGTTTGCATATAATGAAAGTTTCACACTTGGAGGGGTGGGCAACAGTTTGATGAAAATAGTGAAAAGAATGGGGCTAAGAATCGACCCTTGTGGGACTCCTGCTCTGATGGGTTGGGGAGCGGATAGTTCTTCTACTCGGAGTCGGAAAGTTCGGCCTGCTAAGAAGGAACGCAGTACATGCAGTAGGGTAGTTGGAAGATCCATGGACTTGAACACGGCCGTGAGGATGTCGTGACGGACCGAGTCAAAAGCTTTTTCTAGGTCGAGGAGGAGCATTCCTCCTATTTTCCCTTTAGCTAGGACGGTTTCGAGTACTCGGGCTGTTCTTGCGATGGCGTGGATGGTGGAATGTTTTGGGCGAAAACCGAACTGTTATCTTGGTAATAAGTCCCGTCTGGTGACCACAAGAAGGAGACGGGTAAAAATCATCTTTTCGCAGACTTTTGAGACACAGCTAAGTAGTGAGATCGGACAGTAGGATGCTGCATGCNGGGGGGGGGGGGGGTTCCCAGGCTTGGGAATTGGCACTACGACCGCTTTCTTCCAAGCGGCCGGGTAGTGGCCTAGGATGAGCGTTGCGTTTATTATCTTAGTGAATTGGACGATGGCTTTTCTGGGCAGTTCTCGCAGGAGGGCGTTTGGGATTTCGTCACCTCCTTAAGCTGTCTTGGATTCTAGCTTCGCGAGTGCCAGTTGGAGCTCCTTCAGAGTGACGAGTGGAGTGTCTGGTCGCGGAGGTAGAGGGGGCAGAGTGATATATGCCGAGGAGCTCTGGGCTATGGCTTCGTCATTATCACTGTCTGAGTCTTCTGATAGGGCGGAGGTGATTTTCCTGGGCACGAAAGTGGAGCATAGGTGTTCAGCTAGCACTTCTGCTTTTTCCCCATTGGTGTACATTTACTTTTCAGTTCCCTGACGCAAGCCCAGACTTTGTCTTTGTTGCGTGTGGCAGTGCGTAGTTTTTCTAGCTGGGTGTTAGTTTGCCACTGCGCAAATTTATCCGGCATTCCTTGCGAAGGACATGGTACAGGATTTTGTAAACTGGACTCCGGGTGTTTTTTAATTTCCGTCGAGCCCGGTTCCTAATGGTGAAAAGTGTTCTCAACAGTGGGGGGAGGGGCTTGAGGTTTCCTCTTGGTCTCTTGAAGGGAATTGCTTCGTCGCCGGCATTCTTAATGAGGGTAGCAAGGGTTTTGGCGCATTCTTCGAGGTTTTGGGTGCTCGTGATTTGAGGTGTGAGGTCTATTGCATTGTTGAGGAGTGTCCTGTACAGGCGCCAGTCCTCTTTGTTGAAGTCATATCTGGGCCTCGTGTCCGTCACGTCGCCACCCGGTGGGAAATCAAGGGTACAGGAAACCGGAAAGTGGTCCGAAGTGCCGGTGTGATGCACTTGGAGTTCTCGCAATCTCAGAGTTGGTGGTGTGAGGAAGAAATCGAGTATCTGGGGGTGGCGGTTGCGTGCATCCGGGACATAGGTGTATTCGTCCGGGTGGTAAATGGACAGTTGGTGAGTCCTGACGTATCGTCGGAATTGCGGGCCGCGTCTATTCGTGCTCGGGCACCCCTAGTCCGGGTGGGTGGCTTTGAAGTCACCACCCCACAGGAGTTGGGGGTCCAGGGCTCTTATGGCTTCGAGGTATTGTGTGGGGAGCCTTCTATCAGGTGAAATATACACACACACTATTGTCAGGGGATTGGTTTCTCCTGCAATATTTATGGCAACCGCTTCAATGAGGTACATATCTGGGATACCTCTTCCTTGATGACTTATTGTGTCCCGGATTAGAATGGCAACACCGCCGCCATCCCTATCTGGCCTATCTCTTCTGTGTATCTTGTATCTCCTTTAACTCGGAGAAGGAAGAGCCTGTGTTACAAGACGCCACCTCCTCACTGCGGTGTTGGGTTGGTGGATTACCACTAGAGCTGGGCGCTGCCCTTCGCTCAGTCTGTAGGTGGGATGGTTCTGCATATACTGAATCCGCATTGGGGGTAGGCTTGGTTTGCCGCGCCAGATGTCTTGGTTGAGGGAGGGGTCAGAAGTCTTCTGTCTTACTGACGTATCCGGTTGGTGTTGGCTTCGGAACTGGGGCTGGCCTCGCTTGGGCCTGCCTCTGTTCGAATCTCTGTCTGACAGCACATTCTTTGTTTCCCGCCAAGTGGCCTTCGCCACAGTTGCGGCATGTGATGGAGGGAGGGGGGGGNGTCTGCCTGAGCACTTGAAACAGGCCGTTTCACGGCCGCAAGTGTTGGCGTTGTGGCCATATTCCTGGCACCGCCTGCATTGCTGTGGGCCAAGAGGTCGATATCTCTTGTCTGAGACTCGATAGATATCGATTTTTGTCAATTTGGTGATTTCATTTGCCTGTGAGGTGCCTTCCAGTTAGTATATCTAATTAAAATTATATAGAATGAGCGATCGTACTCTGTACAGTAAATAAAACATTTCCTTAACAAGTTGCAGAGACAACATAAATTATTTTCAATGAGCATCGTATTGAAGTAAAATAGTACTGAAATTTTGTGTACACATGATCCTACACATATCTTTGCAGCTGTAATTGTACCTGGAGTCATATTCTGAAATTGTAAGCATCAGTTTTATAATAATACAATGGCCTCATACAATGCAATTAGCACTACAGGCACTGCAACCACAGCGACTGCAGCTGCAGTGCCATAATTAGCTCTGTATACGAAAACCATCTTCAATATTCTTGCTAAATCTTAATAATTTTTCTTCAGAATGTGGTGTGATGTATCCTGCTCCTACTCTGTGCCGAAATGTGTTGATTTGCACTGAACTGACCGAATTATTGACAGAATGATTGAACGATTAAATAAAATATTGATTGAAAGAATAAAAGTTGGTTTAAAGAATGACAGTTTGGCAAAAAAAAACCTAGAATATTGGTTGATTGGCTTTGTTGTCATTATCTGATGGCAAAGTCTGTATAAATGGATGGTGTGATGTGATGTTATGGTCTAAGAGCAGTGGTGATTGGAATGATTGACTGGAATATTTGATTTGCTGGTCTCGAGGTGTCTCTTTCTTGTATGGTCTGTTAGCATGGTTGAGTGGTTTTGGTGGCATCCCTTGCTTATTTTGGTATATTGGTATGGTAGTAGCAATGATTTTGGAATTTGTGACTCAAATATTGAGTAGGTTGGCGCTGGTGGTAGGAAAAGTAATCTTTATGATAAAATAACTTGTCGATATTTTCTATAGATGCGGCATTCTGTATGGCTGGATTATATTCCTGAGTTAGGATTTTTCATTCTACAAGCAGTGTGATATAGTTTGTTGTTAGGCAGGATGAGAGTTATGACGATAGGTATGTGATTAAAATTATTACTTGAATATTACATTAGTCAGTCTGAAAATGTGAATTAAACTGTATGGACTGTTTGCACTATTGTAATAGGTAGTTCATTTTGGTGATATGTTTTAATTGACTCGGCGTTATAACCCGATTGCATCTTTGTTGTTGTTAAGCACAAACTGGTTTGATGAAATGTTTGACTGGTATGATTGACTAGTATTACAAGATTACTTTTGGTTACCATGGTCTGTGGACATGTCTCCATGGTTGGTTGTCTCTTGGAATGGTTTAAATGATAATATTGAGTAATGCCATTGCCTGATTGTTTGACTTGTCTGTATGGTTGGATTGCTTTTATGGCTGTTTAAGTATCAAATGGCTGAAATTGGCAGTATTGTGATATCTTCTGATGGCATGGCTTGCTTGTATGGTTGGGTTGTTTTTATGGCTGGTATATTTGATGGCATGACCTATCGGTATGACTTGACTGTACAGTTGGTTTTGCTTGTATGGCTGTTATGATTTGCAGGAGTGTCGTATTAGTATTAAATGATAGTATGGTTGGTTCGATGGCAGGTTTATTTAGAACGATTTTTAGTTCTTCCCTGCTGTATGTTTAATATATACTGTTGGTTTGATTGTATTGTAGGTGTAGCTGTTATGTTAATACGGTATTATCTTATCACATGTTTTGGTTGGTTTAGCAGTATGACAAGAGTGTATCTTCGATGGTGTGGCCAGAATGGTTTAACTTTATGAATAGTTTGTATGAGCAGAATGGACTGATGTTATGTTTAGTTAGTATGAGAGTTGAGAAAATCGTTGGCTGGAATGTTTAGATAGTATGATTGAATGGTATGATAGGTTGGTATGGTATCTGCGAACTAAGTCTGTATGGACGTCGTAGATGTTTATATTGATGGTACATAAGTTATGATAGCTTGGTTGGAATTTATGATTGGAATATTTTGGTTGGTTAGACTGATGGTATGACTTGTTTATATGTATAAATGGTGATGGTATATTAAATGGAAGTCGATATGGTACTGTGACTGTTATGATTGATGTGTATGTATGAGGTTGATGTTTGAAATGTTCTGTATCGTTAATAGTATGACTGAGGCATGCTTGGACTAGAGCAGATGATACATTTTGGTTTGGGTGCTATTGTTTTTTGCAGTTTTAGTGTATAGGCTTGATTTTATGTTGATATTGTTGATATAGACTGGAGGTATAATACCTGTTAGGTTTTGTCGGTGAAGTTATTGGTATGGATGGTTGGTATATTCAGATGTATGTTTGTATGTACAATTGTATGGTGTTCGATTTAATCTGTGTGATGTGACTGAGATAAGCTAGTGTAATTGTGAATGGTATGATATTCATGGTACTCAGTACCACTGTGGTTATCGATATAAATATTTCGTACGTTGGAGGAATAGCACCTACTATGTTTTAGTTGGTTTGACTAATGGTATGGATGGCTGGTATAATCCAAGGATGCTAGAGGGAGAAGTTTGGGCCGCAGCTACCCCTCCTGAGTAACAATCCCAGGCGACCTGCTGTGACGTCATGTGGTAAACTTTTAGAGCGGCAGTAAGCGGCCCACAGTGCGCTCGCGGACAATCCTTCGCTTTCGTCGCAGTGTTTTAGTATTTTTTGTTGATCGGTGTCTTATCACTGTCATCACATACGCTTTTAAATTCGTTATCAAATTTGTTACGTTATTTCAAGACAAAGGCGTGTTTTATTTCGAAGTGAAGTTGCATTATAATGAAGTTGAACCTCGCACCGTAAATAAACGTGTTGCAAAGAAAAACTTGTAATTTTAATCTTAGATTTGTAAGGCGTTTACGTTTAATTGTTCTGTGCAGGCCTACTCGAGTGTGATGTCTTATTTTAAGTAAAATTTATGTAAGAGAGTACAAAAAATCTGGCTGTGCTATACAAAACTGTAAAAACTATAGTAAGAAAATCATCTGGTTAGTAACATACTGAAAATTTCCAAACGATGTAATTATGCGAAAAAAAAATGGATTCTAGCATGTAGAAGAAAAGACGTTGTCAATGCGGAAACTGCAAGGGTTTGTTCTGTCCATTTTTCCTTCAGTGATAATGAACGAGATCTATAAAGTGAGCTAACCAGTCAAAACAGGAAAAAAAAATCTTTAAATATGATGCATTTCCTCACTTGTTGCTGCCAAAAACAATACCGAAGTGTCTCCTGCAAAAGGCGAACGGCTGAAAAACAGAATAGTAAAGCGAAAATTAGCTATGGAAATAAAAGACACTATGAAAAGGAGGAAAACAGGAGCATTTTCTGATTCTGATATTCATGAAAATAAACTTGCACCAAAAGAACAGAGTTAAATAAAATAACGGAGTTATGTTCAGAGTCCAATTTAAATATGAAAAAATTAAAAGACGTGGAAAAGGAATTATAAGTGTATCGAATGCGTGTTTTGTCACTGGAGGAGGAAATTAAAAGAAAAACAAACCCAGAGAAGTCTCTCAAAGATAAAAATATGAAGCTTCGACAAGAACTCAAGAACCTCAAAAAGAAAGTAAGGGAAATCTTGAAAGTCATGTTTATCACAAAACAGAATAAAAGAATTATTTACAAAATAAAAGCAGGTATGGTGGGAAGAACAGGACATAGCAGCAGCTGTTACTTTGCGGTCAATTTAAATGTGGGCGTATGTATTTATGAGGAAAAATGTAGGTGTGACACTACCCCATTTATCTACCATACGAAAATGGACTCGTAACGTGAAATGTTTGCCGGGAATCCATTGTGAAATAGTCATTCTTTTGAAAGCCAGATCTCAGTCAATGACATAAAGACAATGCTTGGCAGTCCTCTCGTTCAGTGCAATGCGAATTGACAGTAGACGTTATGATCAAGGAGTATACCGATGTATTGGTCCGCATTTAAATGCTGGCCAATAATTGGANATATAGTCATTCTTTTGAAAGCCAGATCTCAGTCAATGACATAAAGACAATGCTTGGCAGTCCTCTCGTTCAGTGCAATGAGAATTGACAGTAGACGTTATGATCAAGGAGTATACCGATGTATTGGTCCGCATTTAAATGCTGGCCAATAATTGGAAACAAGCCAATTTATTATGATTTTGATAAAAACGTTAAGGACATACTCTTCGAAGTAATAAAAGTAACGGAAAATAGTGGTTTCAAAGTAGTTGCTATTGTTAGTGATATAGGTGGCGGTAATCAAAGTTTGTGGAAAAATGTTAATATTTCACACGAAAAATTTTTTCTTTCCCAAATCCAGCTCATGTTTCCCGAGAAGTCTGGGTATTTGCTGACATACCACACTTACGCAAACGTCTTATAAATATCTTCTTGGATAATGGATTACGTCTTCCATGAGGAACAGAAATATTTAAATGGGATGTAATGTGAATACTAAACGTTAAATCCGAAGTTTGACAGCATGTTACACCTAAATGTTACTGGCAGTGCATGACAAAAAGTGAAATATGCCGCAGAGCCGTTTTCTCACCCTACTGCAACTTTACTCCACAAAAAATACCAACAAAAACCTCAACTATCACCGTTCGTTAATTTGACAGATCAATGGTTTGACGTAATGAATTCCAGAAATTGTAAACGACCCACGAAAAACCTGGCACAGTGCATCTGGCATAAATGTTAACGAACAGAGAAAATTTTTGGAGGAAATGACACAGTTGATATTTAACATGAGAGTCGCAGGTAAAAAATCATTAAGCCTTTTCAAAAAAGTATTTTAATATCAATATCGTCTATGATTATCCAGTACGATTATTTACTGTCGAGCGAAAACTTGAAATACGTAATAAGCTGCCATCTTAACAAAGACGCTCTTGAAAAAAAAAGTCAGAAACTGAAGGTTCGGAAGAGGCTTCCTCGTCCTCTGAAGATGAACACGAAGGAACGGACTTGAAAACAGCCACTAGAAGGGTGCAAGAGTTCACTCTAGTTGGCAAAGGGGGCAAGCCTCTGAAACCCTCAAGGCTAGTTTTCCCAGAAACGGAAAATGTGGAAGTGGTCCCCAGGCTTGCCTTGAGGAAGAGTGTCGAAGAGGAACGACAATCCGGAACCTCCAAACAAGAGCCAAAAGCTAAGAGGAATTTGAGATTCCAGCTTCCAGAGGAGAATGGGAGTGGCTCATTAAAAACAGAACAGGACGATATAGTCAAACTGCATAATGAAACCAAGGAATTGGTCTCATCCATGATGGAGTGGTTGACGAGCAAGGGCTCGAAAATCAACTCCACCCAGGCGAACTGGCTAATTCCAAAAATCTGTCAATTGCAGAGCAATATTGATGGAATTCTTATACAGAACAGCAAATTAGTTGGAGGGATCCAACAAGGGAAAATAGGTAATCTGAGGCAAGAGATCCTCAAGTCCCTAAAACATTAAGTGCCTATCATCAGGAGTTATGCGCAGGCAGTAGGCTCTGAAATGAGACCTAAACCAGCGAAAAAGATAGTTCTGGTTTATCCTGAAAATGAAGGCAAAACGAGCTCAGAAACCAGGGAGATGCTCAAAAAGGGGTTCGACCCGAAAGGGGAAGGACTTCAGATCAGGAACATTAAAGGCATCAGGGGTGGCGGAGTCCTAGTTGAAGCTGGTGACGACAAAACCTTGGAGAGCATTAATAATGCTACGAAGATCAAGTCCTTGAGATTAAAATTGGAGGCACCCAGGAGACGAGATCCAAAGGTTGTGGTGTACGATGTACCCCGTAGTGAAGATAATGCGGAACTTCCGGAAATTATATTCCGACAAAATTTTAGAAATGGAATGTCTGGAGAGCACACTTTAGAAACCTTCAAAAAGGTTGTGACTATTAGTCACAAAACTTGAAGGAGGGAGGCAGACAGGGTCAATGTGGTTTTGCAATGCGACCCAACAGTACGAAATGCTTTGGTGGTAAAATACCGCATTTATGTGGGTTATGAGAGCTGCAGAGTTCGAGATTATATCTCCCTTTCGCGCTGCTACAAATTCCAACAGTGGGGGCACATTGCTGGAAAGTGTAGAGAAAAAGAATCTACATGTTCCAAGTGCTGCAAAACAGGCCATGAATTTGGAAATTGCCCTAAGAAAGAAGACAGAGAGTTCAAGGACTCCTGTGCAAACTGTCTCAAAAAGGGCGAGGAACATGATCATATAGTAGATTCTAGAGAATGTCCGGCATACCAGAGGGCCCTGTCTGCCGAACTCTCAAGAATTGATTATGGTGTGTAACACCATCCGAATTGGGCAGCTGAATATGCAACGGTCGGCAGCGTTGGCTGCGGAGCTGAATAGGATTGTGGAGGAGCTGAAACTTGACATTGTTCTATTTCAAGAACCTTATGTGCCTTTCGACTTAGTCGTGGGCCTGCGGGGTGATGTATATACTAGTGGAGACATGCCCTGGGCTGGAGTGCTTGGAGCCAACAAGAATATGGACATAACGCAAATGTCAAGTGTGTCTAGCACACACCATACTTGTGTACAAGTAAGTAATGACTCAATGGAATTTTGGATGGTCTCCTCGTACTTCCAGTTCGGGGATGAGACTCAGGAACACCTTGACAGATGGGAAGTGATTACAGAAACTATGCGAGAGAAACCCCTCATTATATGTGCTGATGTTAATGCTAAATCAGAGCTGTGGCACTCTCTGGTCACAGATGAGACGGGTGAGTTGGTGAGACAATCCTTGCTCACCAACGATTTGGGTGTGGTTAATGCAGAAGGTGAACTCCCGACATTCGTCTCGCAGGCTCATGATACACAATCTTACCTGGATATCACTGTGATTAACAGAAAGGCACAAAATATGATCGGGAAATGGTCGGTACTTGATGAGAGCTCGAGTGACCATCGGCTGATAGTTTTTGAAATACAAGAGGGAGGTGTCCGAGTACCAGAGCAAATAGAAAGGGAAGTCCGTTACATCCATAATATGGCGGATTGGCCTGCATTTGACCGTACCCTGCTGAGAAAGCTTCGCTTGCACGGTGCTGAAGAGGGAACCCTGGATGATCGAGTCGAGAGATTAACTCGTATCATTCAGGAGACCTGTGAGGAGAAATTAAAGAAGACCTCCAGAGGCCTTCCTAACCTATCTTGGTGGGATGAAGACCTTGAACAGGAAAGAAAAGCCCTCAAGAAAGCAAGAAGGAAACTTCACAAACTATGAGGTGATGAAAGGGAAGAATTTTCCAGCACATATAAGACAAGGAAGCAAGCTTACTTTAGTAGGGTTCGGAAGAAGAAAGCCAAATCATGGGAGGACTTCGTTGCCAAGGTTGGTAACGAGGATCCTTTCGGGTTGGTCTATCGGCTCACGGCCGATAAAATGAAAAGAACGGTGCCTCCCCCAAGTGTGAAGGAAGTTGGGAATGTGATCACTGACCAAAAGAGATCAATGCAAGTTTTGCTCCACGCACTCCTTCCTGACGACTCCATAGAGGAAGAGGGGGAGGATCACTCCGCTAAGAGACAGTCTATGGCTTTGGTACCTGAAGAACAGGATTCTCCTGAATTCAGCATGAAAGAGTTAACAGCAACAGTATATAAAATGAAAAATGGCAAAGCCTCGGGAACTGATGGCATTACATCAGGGATACTGAAGAGATGCTATTCTCGCATAAAGGAAATACTGCTGGGTATTGTGAATGACTGTCTTCGAGGCGAGGTGTTCCCTTCCCCTTGGAAACTGGGATGCTTGAGAATCTTGCAAAAAGGTAATGGCAGAGATCTGGACGACCCTAAGGCTTACAGACCTTTAACATTGTTTCCGGTATTAGGTAAGGTCTTTGAAAAGCTCATTAACAGACGACTAATCATGGCTCTTGAAGTGGAAGGAACGCTGAACGAACGCCAGTATGGATTTAGAAGAGGTACAGGTACAGATTTTGCTCTTCACGATGTGATGAGCACGATAAGGAGTTCCACTAGTAAATACATCATGGCTATCTTCTTAGACATATCTGGTGCGTTTGACAATGCCTGGTGGCTGGAGGTAATGTACAGACTCAAAGAGAAACGATGTCCAGCGAACATCTACAGGGTCGTCCTTGATTTCTTCGTCAACAGATGGAGTAGATATTCCAGCAAAAATGTAATGGTTGAGAAGAAGCTGACGAAGGGGTTTCCCCAGGGGTCGGTCCTTGGGCCGATACTATGGAACATCCTATTAGATGGATTTTTGGAGCAGGGACTCCCCCAGGGGTGCACAGTATTTGGGTACACCGATGATGGTCTAATACTGGTATCTGGCAACTCCAGGAAAGAACTAGAGGTTAAAGCTCATGAAATCATGGTGAAGATGTGGCAATGGTCTAAGACCACGAAACTCAGCTTCTCAGTGGAGAAAACGAAGACCATGTTAGTAAAAGGAAAACTGAAGAGGTGCCCGACTGTGCGCTTTGGGGGACAGCCTGTCAGGTATTTGCAGGAATTCAAGTATCTCGGAGTCGTCATGGATGACAAGATGAGCTTTCTAAAGCATGTTGAGTATGTGTCGCGGAAGTCAGTGGTGGTTTTTCAAAAATCAAGGAGGCTAGGTAACAGTAGCTGGGGCCTTAATTATAGCACCTTGTGTACTATATATAAAGCAGTGTTCGAGGCCATCATCTCATATGGTGCAGTGATGTGGCATCACCGCGCTGAACCTTCATGGCACAGACGCAAACTAGTAAGTGCTTAGAGGGCGGCACTGCTGACCGTTACAAGCGCATATAAGACTGTCCCTAATGACTCACTCCCAGTGATCGTGGGCGTGCTGCCTGTGGAATTGCTGGTTCGGTATAGGGGCTTAGTGGCGGAGAGAGTACGGGCTGGCGGGCTGTCAAAGGAAGATAAGGAAGATATATATAATAACTTATTAGATGAATGGCAAACGAGATGGATTAACTCGGACAAGGGCAGACAGACATTCGAGCTGTTGCCCAACATAAGAACAAGACTGCGCTGTAAATGGTTAGTGACGAACCACTATAGTATGCTGCTCCTCACCGGCCATGGAAATTTTAAGGCGAAACTTTACAGCCTGTGGCTCGTGCACTCCCCACTGTGCGAAGTTTGCGGAGTTGACGACACAGTACAGCACGTGATCACAGAATGCCTCAAGACAGAAGGTATCAGAAACTGGCTGGATGCAAGAGTCGAAGAATTGGGCATTCACATGGGAATAGAAACATTTATGGAGAACAAACAATTCCACAAGATCTGGAACGAGTTTGCTACCAGAATTGGTAGAATTTTAGAGGAGTCCGACAAATGGAACAGGCAAAATTCTGATGACCCATAATAAGGTACTCAGGTAAAGGCATACAAAAAGTAAGCCAGAGTATCCTAGATTGGCGAGGAGGACAGGATTTTAAGTGAGAAAACCTGTAGAATACAGTGTAACGGCAACTTAGAAATGTGAATGTCTCGAAGAGACCAAGAGGAGAAAGTGCCGTGCATTGCCTTACTCACCAGAGTACAGTTGCAATGCGGGAGGATGGAGGGTGTGTTGGCCTTCGGGCCTTAAAAACCTGTCCCCTATGGATATAATATTACATAATAAAGCATATCTGGGACAGACGTCTTTGGGAGGTCATGATGTGTAGCAGGAAACAGTTCCTCTCCTCGGGTTAAGCGCTTTCATTTCTCGTGTATCATATTGATCTTGGAAAGTATGCTGGCTGGTAGCATACTATAGTTCGTGTAATTCGTGTCGGATATCGTAAGCTATACATCAATATAATTTGCATAATTTTAGTCATTTGCAAGAAGTGTGGGCTGTTGTCACCTTCGTAACAGTTAATATATCATACTTGACAAAAGCTATACATATGTATATATATTCGCATAATTGTTATTTTTAAAATTTTCTCTAGTCGTTTGCAAGAAGCGCGGGCTGCTAATATACCTTCGCGACGGTATATGTGTCATACTTGACAAAAGCTATACATATGTATATATTCACATATTATTATTTTTAAGTAACAATTTTCTCAATACATTTTGCAAGAAGCATAGGTAGCGAACACCTTCGCAATGTCTAATGTATTGACTTTATTAATTTTCACTCACCTGTACCTTTGCTCACTTTTCGGCTGTGATCTTCCGTTAGAAACGTCGTAAGCAACATCATACTTGTAACCTTCTCTTCAGTAGTAATTTCCCTATNAACAATTTTCTCAATACATTTTGCAAGAAGCATAGGTAGCGAACACCTTCGCAATGTCTAATGTATTGACTTTATTCATTTTCACTCACCTGTACCTTTGCTCACTTTTAGGCTGTGATCTTCCGTTAGAAACGTCGTAAGCAACATCATACTTGTAACCTTCTCTTCAGTAGTAATTTCCCTATNAGGCTGTGATCTTCCGTTAGAAACGTCGTAAGCAACATCATACTTGTAACCTTCTCTTCAGTAGTAATTTCCCTATGATGCCATATATTTGTACGTTCCTTAGTCTGCTTTGTTTTCCTTAGGAGGGTTGTCTTTAATTTTCGGCGTTGTAACCCGCTGGAGTTCCGCTCTACCCATTGCATCACATTGGCACCCTTGCTATGGAATAGGAGATCGTGAAGTCCCATCGCCCTCCGAAGCTATGTTCTGACAGATGTCTCTGTTGGGAGCCGCTGTCGGTGCATGAACACAAGAGCATGGAGTTGTGCTCTACCCATTGCATCACCGCGGCACCCTTGCTATGGAATGTGAGAGCGTGAAGTTCCATAGCCCTCCGAAGCTATGTCCTGGTCTTGGGAGACATCTGCCCTCCCCTGTGAATGTGGAAACGCGATGTTTTAACATGCACTCTATCCACTATGCTACTGCGGCCCCATTGAAATGGAATGCTAGGGCGTGACATTTAACTTGCGATCTAAGGCATATCTCTTGGGACATGCCTGCCCCCTCCCTTGTGAATGCGGGAGCATGAAGTTGCGCTTTACCCATTGCGTCACCATGGCACCGCCCCTCTTGCTATGGAATGCAAGAGCGTGAAGTCCCTTTGCCCGAGGCTATGTCATGCCTAGGCATTGACTCTCTGTATGCTTTACAAAATAAACATTCCAATCAACAAAAAAACTTTAAGATAAATTTTTACAGTCTACATTGGCTACGCGTTCGGCGCCGATTTTTTTCAGCACGCAGTGTCGAACACCGGACGTGCAGTCTGCCAGGAACAGAGCCGAACGCCCGTCGTGCAGCCTACAGAAGTGTTCGCTCNGTGTCGAACACCGGACGTGCAGTCTGCCAGGAACAGAGCCGAACGCCCGTCGTGCAGCCTACAGAAGTGTTCGCTCACTGACAGATGTGTACACTTGCTTTCGAAAGCAGTCGGGCAATCATATAGTGACTCTGTTTTAATCCTCTTTTATTTACAATGTATAAAATTATTTTAATAAAATGCATTGTATAAAATTTTTTTTAATTTCAAACCATTATGCAGCAACCTCAATACGCTTCGCATTCGTACGCAGTCAGTTTAATAATATTTTGAGTGAAAACTTTTTCTTACTGGACATTTTAGTTAATTATAAATAAAGTATTGTAATTTATATTTAAAATAAAAGTAAAATTTTAATTTAACCAGAAATAAAACACATTTATGTTAACAGAAGTAAACAACACTTGTGATAGGTGACATATTCAGAAAACAAGTAAGCACGTCATATATGGGATGATTTCGCAACTGTTTGGTTTTAAAAGTGTGAGGATACTGCAAATAGACTGTACATTTAGTTTCCTAATAATATCAGGTTTTTGCTTAACAGGTGTATGAATAAAGTGATCAGACCCTTGTAATTTTTTCATATAGGGGATGAATACAAAACTAGGAGAAAAGTATATTTTAATCAAAGCTTTCAGAAGTGCTAAATAAACCGTGAACAGCCCAGTCATAGGGTCGATAGCATCGTGCTGGGGTGACCCCGCCGGGAATCGATTCTGTTTCGCCTTGGTGGGAGGCGGGTAGTCTAACCACTACCTCTGTATGCTTTACAAAAAACAATTCAATCAAATTTAAAAAAAAAGATAAATTAAAAAAAAAAACAATTTTTTTTTACCGTCTTTGTAGGCTGCCCCGTGTTCGACGCCGAGCACTAGCGCCAGGATGCATAGGTGCGCGATCTGGGAACTATCATGATCGGTGCCCGAGCGCTGAGATGTATGAGTGATTGATCTGGAAACTATTGTGTTCGGCGGCGAGCGCTTGCGCTTGTGTGAGGAATCTGGGAACTATTTATAGTGACCTTGGCAGGCGTTTTCATCCAGGACCCGGGTGTTCTCATCCGGGACACACCTGTCGCCACGTGTTTAATGAGAACAAACCATGACATATTTTGGCGGAATTCGAGACATTTTTACGAGAAAACGTTATCTTTTGGGCAAAACGAGGCATTTTTTGAGGAAAAACGTCCTATTTCTAGTGAAAAACCGGTACGAATGGCATTTGTTTGGAAACGAGATGGCATCTTATATCACCAAGGGCTTCCCCGCTCCCCGTTTCTAGCCAGGTGCAATGGAACCGCTCATTTCTGGCTACTGACAGGCTTTGAAGAAGCTAGCCAGGACAAGGACTTTTATCAGGCTTCGCTAACTGAACCGCAAAGCACATGCCGATTTGTTACAAAGGAAGGAAAATAGAAAACGGAAGCAATTTGGTGTTCTACCTCGACCACAAATATAAGGTACTTGTCACTGAGTATTAAATACTCGTTATTTATTAACTTAATTCGCAGTTATGTCAATTTTTAGAAGTTGTTATTTTGTATCAAGCTATTCCAAGATTTTAAATAGCGATCCTATACATTTTTTATTCATTACTCTGCTAATACCTTAGTATACAGGATGCTCTTGGGTGATCAAATGTTAGATATGGTTTATTTACGTCATTAAAACAATACAGAATTTTGAACTTACAGCGAATTTACTGTTTATACCTCAACCTGAATATTGCATGGACTTAACCCCACAACAATGAAATTAATTGATATGGATTTATTTTCAACCATACAAGACAAGTTGCTTCCATTTGGGCAGTGTGTGTATTCTGTACACACAGAAGAGCCAAAAAAACTGTTACACCTGCCTAATATCGTGTAGGTGTCCCCGCGAGCACGCAGAAGTGCCGCAAGACGACGTGGAATGGACTCGACTAATGTCTGAAGGTATGCAGGAGGCAATTCTCACAATGAATCCTGCAGGGCAGTCCAAAAATACATAGCAGTGCGAGGCCGTGAAGATCTCTTCTGAACAGCACGTTGCAAGGCATCCCAGATATAGTCAATAATGTTCATGTCTGGTGATTTAGGCGGCCAATGGAAGCATGTTCCTGGAGCCACTCGGTAGCAACTCTCAATGTGTGGGGTGTCGCATTGTCCTGCTGGAATTGTCCACGTCCGTCGGAATGCACAATGGACACGAATGGGTGCAGGTGATCGGACAGGATGCTTACGTATCTGTCACCTGTCAGAATTGTATCTAGACGCATCAGGGGTCCCATTTCACGTCAACGTCACACGCCCTATACCATGACAGAACCTCCAAAAGCTTGAACAGTTCCCGGTTGACATGTAGGGTCCATGGATTCATGAGGATGTCTCCATACCCGTACACGTCCATCCACCCGATACAATTGGAAACGAGAATCGTCAGACCAGGCAACAGGTTTCCAGTCATCAACAGTCCAATGCCGGTGTTGGCGGGCCTAGGCAAGACGTAAAACTTTGTGTCATGCAGTCAACAACGGTACACGAGTCGGCCTTTGGCTCCGAAAGCCCATATCAATTATGGTCCGTTGAATAGTTCGCATGCTGGCACTTGTTGATGGCCCAGCATTGAAATCTGCGCCAATTTGAGAAAGGGTTGCACATCTGTCATGTTTAATGATTCTCGTCAGTCGTCGTTTGTCCCGCTCGTTCACGATCTTTTTCCGGCCGCAGCGATGTCAAAGATTTGATGCTTTAGCGGATTCCCGATATACACGGTACACTCGTGAAATGGTCGTACGCGAAAATCCAAGTTTTATCGCTACCTTGGAGATTCTATATCCCATCTCTCGTGCGCCAACTATAACACCACGTTTTCAAACTCACTTAAATCATGATAACCTGCCATTGTAGCAGCAGTAACCGACATAGCAACTTTGTCAGATGCTTTTTGTCTTATATAGGCGCTGCCGGCCTCTTCGCATTATTCTGATTGGTTCCATACCTCTGGTATTTGCATACGCACCCCTATACCAGTTTTTTTTGGCTCTCGAGTTTACTTGCTGCATAGTTAAAAATTAAATTTCCAGTTTTTGTTTTTTCTTTTCTACAAACCATCTGAGGTAATATTGTTACTATCCTGATAGCAAAAATAAGCATGCATTTTACATCAAAGAGTGGGGACACCCGATTTTCGCAAAAAGAGTTCTTGGCAAGTTGGATTTCAAAACATCCTTTTTCCCGACTGTATTGATACGCGTTTTAAGTGCCTGCCCACGAATCACAAATATTCAGTACTGGAGTGACCTGATTCTGATTAGTCCCCTCCAAATCCAGACTACTTAATTGCCAAGACATGTGACCAATAACCAAAGGAAACAGCAGGTGAACATACACGATATTAAAATCTGGCATGAGCGGAACTGTTTTCGCGAAAAAAATGGGACCCTAAAAATGAGTTTATGGGAAACACTATAAAAGTCTGTGTAAGCAAGTTGGTGTTACATATTTCCAATACCACACACCTTATCAAAATACCAATCGACTTCTATATATGTAACTATAAAGTGTGTCGATGAAGGTGTTTTAACAATTTTAAAGAGAATGAAGTATAAAAAAATCGTAAACTGTAGCGATGCGATTGATACAGGATGGTATAGTTTTTGGTAAAAATAATTTGTTTATATTTTGCAGGTTTTGTGTTAAATAGAAATCACCTGACTACAGTCAACATTCCATATTTTATTTAATTGTACTGTATATAACGTTGATGTCATATTTCATGTTTAGACAGGTAGGCAGTAATTAAACACGATGTGCTCAGTTAACGGTTGGGGGCAGCGTTGTCTGCGTGGTGACGTGCTCGCCCCACTCGCCACGCTTTTACCATGGTGACATCACGCAGAGCGACCCTTACCCCCACCACTTTCTCTCCCCATATCGGCCCAACCTTCTCCTTCTAGTATCCTTCTTTATAATCGGCTCGTATGAGCAGTATGAAATTAGTAGATGATATGGTATGCAGTATTACATGGCTTATAATGTTGTATGTGTGTGGTGTGACTGATTTATGCTAGGTTATGTTCGGCACAGTACTGCTGGCATGTAGGGTTATTGGTATTTAGTTTGGTATGATGGAGGTATGGTAGTTGGCATGGTTATTGTCAGCTGGTTTGTTTGTCTGGTTTGTCGGTTGCTATGTTTGGTTGATATTGTGTCTTGAATATTTGGCAGTTGCATGCTGGTGATGATGTGATGACAAACATGTTACAGTTGTGATTTTTTAGAATATGTTAGTTGCTTTGGACTGTATGGTATGTTGGGTAGTACTTTGCGAAGTATATTTTTCTGGTGACAGTCGGTAGAGCAAATTGTATGGAAAATAGGTTAATTTTTTTGGGAAGGCCTGTATGTACTGAATGGTTGAGGTATGCTTTAGTTATGGTGTGTAATGTGAGGGTGAGTATACATGGTGTCAGTCGGTAGAGAAAATTGAATTGGTGTTGGTTTATAGGCTGGTCTCAACTGTATAGCTGCATGGTACACTGGATAGATGTGATTATTGTGTTGGGTGGTACAGTTGATTTGAGTTTTTCTTGGGTTATAGAAATTATATGTTGGGTGGCTGGTATCAGTCGGTAATTATATATTAACAGATGGTAGATATGGGTGTGTTATGGGTTGGTCTGTAGGGTATAGTTGTTTGGAACACTTGGGTTATGATGGATGGTATGGCTTGTATATTTGGTGGTATGATTTCCACTATATCTGTCTGGTGATTGACGATGTATGTTAAATGGTGTATATAGTATGTGTGTCGGTGAGTCCTGTATTGCTACGGTATGCTTCAGATAAAGTGGTTGGTACGAGCAGTCATTGTATTTAGCTGATGTCAGTCGGGGGAAGAATTTTATTGTGTCGCTGTGTTTGAAATGGCTTTGTATGGCATGTACTGTATGTTTGCTTGGTATAGTAATTGTATTTTCTAGTGTTATTGGTTGGTATTGTAAGTAGTATATTTGGCTGGTGTCGACCGGTAAAGCAGAAGGTACATTCAGCAGGTATAATAGTGTTATGGGTTGGTTGAACTATATAATTGCTTGGAACACTTGAGATAATTGCAGAAGGTATGAATGCTGTGTTGGGTGGTATGGTTGATTAGTAATTATTGAGTTTTCTTGTGTTATAGGAGATGATATGGCTGGTATATTGGGCGGTCTAGTTTCCAACATATTTGTATGGCGTTAGTCGGTAGAGTAGAATGGAAGTGTTATGGTCTGATCTCAACTGTATGGTTGCTTGGTACACTTGAGTTATGGCATATGGTATGAATGGCTGATTAGTAATGGCTGAGTTTTGTTGGGTTTATATAGTTTGGCTGGTATGTTGGGTGTTCTGGAACCAGCCGGTTATGTTATTTCTGAGAGATGGTAGGAATTATTGTGTCGAGGTTTTTCAGATGGCCAACATATGGTCTCGAATGTGTCGTTGCTTGGGTAGTAAGCACAGTAATATGTTTATGAAAGTAGTTGAGTTTTAAAGTGCTCCTTATCCCTGTATCTTTCTATAGTGCACAATAGAGCAATACAAGAGCCTCGAATGTGACCAACTTTTGTGTTAGCTAGAGAATAATCTATTTGGTTGGAGCTTATTTCGATCCCACGTAATTGGGGACGCACTTATAAATAATGGCCAAATTTGCTGGTGCTTGGGTGATAAAAAGAATATAGCACTAGTTCTAAATTAACCTTAGCATGGCGTGTGACCACTTATGAATTGAATTTTTAGGTATGTAAGACACACAGTTGCATAAAATGGCAGGATGGATATGTTAATAAGAGGGTTTATGACATAATGCTTTATGTATGTATTCGGCATGTTACCTTAAGGGTTCAAACACATTTATACATATGTGGGCAATTCTACTTATAAAAAATCTTAAGGCATGAGGCATATCCCATTGATCAGAGTTAGGAGCAATACCTATAGTCCGAATTTGGGGACTATAACTTCAACACTTTGAAAATGGCGAAGAACTATGTTTATAAGAAAACTAAAAGCCTAATGGTCCCAGATAGATTGATCGAGGTCTGGAGTGATGCATATTGTTATGATTCAATAAAGGCAGACAATCCTAGTGAAAAGCAGCGACACGTTGGTATCCAGGTCAGGCGAAAAATCCCAAACACATTACAGCAATAATGAATTATAAACCACATCAGCGAAGCGCCAGTGGAGCTCCCCTCCCAGCGGCACGGTATTTCGGACAATTGCGCCACCAGAAACTATATAATACGGCAACACTTTGCACGCGCTGTCTGTCAGACTGTTTGTCCGTGAACCCACGCCGAGATGAAGCCATCAACATGCAGCTTGGCGTGCCGCTCGCCGCTTTCCGACTCACCACTCAGCCTACGGCGATGGTATCATTCAGGTTAGTCATATATTGTAATTGATTAGGACCTCCTTCGCCAATAGCTTATAATTACTGTAACTCCTAAAAAGAGTATTAAATATTAGAAACATAACCATGGTGGAGGTTTGGTTCCTCCCTACCCTTACGCTGCCATACATCAGTTTCTCTTCCATCCACCCCCATTTCAATAAATTCCCCACCCACCCTCACTTTCTTTTTACAGTAATTATTTTACAAAATTAAATAACTTTGCTTCACGTTCCATATTAATACAATAATTAAAAGCTAAACCCATGTGCTTTCCTTTTCTAAACACTCATTTTCATGTAATCCCTCTTAAAATAGTCCCTTTTTATTAAATTATAAAATCATGTGCTCAGCTATCTGATAGAGTGACAGCAACCTGGTACATAATTGGGGCTTTATTTCATCGTCTGTGTGCGCTGGATATTAATTTCAAATTAATTTATAAACGTAGTTTAATAACTCAATGTTCCCAACTGAGTAAGTTAAAGGTTTTCCATTACTTAAGCGTATAAATCAATACGTTTTTTAAATAATGCCAACGAGTTTTTAGATATTTACTTGTTTAAATAACGTTATATTCTGCCATTTACCTGATTAATAATATTTGCTCATCCTACAGTAATAAGTCTCTTCACTAAACAATCGTGAAGTACAATATTTACCAGTTAGTTCTCAAGATATATTTACATGAAATTAGTTGACCCAGTGTTCATAAACTCTCTGTCAAATGGGTACTCAATACATGCAAGGTCGCAGTCACAGGCGTTCGGAAACGCTGTGCCTACAGTTCTGTGCAAGTGCACATCAGCACTCTTGCACACATGCAGAGCGCGTTTTGAGAGGCATGCGCAACTTGCAAAGCCTACATTAAAATATCACAATATCAAGTACATGCAAACACACTTAATAACTATAAATTGAACAGTAGAACATTAAACAAATATAATAAAATTATTTTAACATTACATATTAAATATATGCTCGTATATCTTGACATAAAAGACATTTATAAATTATTGAATTATATAAAAATTACATTTTTCTAAGAAAAATTGCAAATGTAATAAATCAAAACACGGCCACGAGTAACGTGAAAAGTAATCACGAAAACATTACAAATTATGCAACAAAGTCAAAACCCGGTCAAAACCAGATCCAAGAACGTCAAAAACCATGGTCGCAGCAACCAGTTCTGTGTTCATGTATGACCAAAGGAATAATAAACAATAATAAAATATCGAATTTTAACAAATGCCTCGAGTTCATGGCATAAACAACATAAGACAAATGCCACAAAAACCTAACAAACAAAGTGGCATAAAAATAACGAAATTACCAAAGGACCCGGCACAAACAAATAAATGTAGTGATATACATAAATACAAAACAAACATGCTGGGTAATCGGACATGGCATAAAAAAGAGAAACAAATAATAAAATGTATGTACAAGACTTTCTTGTATAATTAAAAACATATAGGTGCAGAGGAAATTAATAAATGACATGAATTGTGATTGTACATTACGAAATACTTTGTTTACATTTATTATTTTCAACAAATTATAAGAATTACAAGATCTGAATGAGAAGTTTTGTAACAAGTGATTAAGAAAAAGAAAAACTGTCAACAAATAAATAACTTTCACTAAAACTGAATAGTTAACAAAATAGGCTTTTGCAAAAAAAAAAAAAAAAAAACGAAACATATTATAGTGAAAATGATAGTGAAACTTCTCACTAATATAACATATAACTGAACTTCAATTACACTATATTAGAAACTAGCGAACTGGCCCGGCTGCACCCGGAACAAGACAAATAATTTATGTTGAAAAAAAAATTATAAAATTATACTATGTTAACTTAGGTTTTTAACTGATTACGGCAACCCAAAAGGAAGGAAATATTTTTAACCCGATAGCCAAGAAGTACGGTATTTCTTTGCAGTGTATCTGTGCAACTATCACGTAGTTACCACATTTCCGCTTTCCAGTGTCCATGTATGAAAATAAAAACTTGAGTTTCATCAAGTTGAAGCTTTAGACATAAGTGTACCTAGGTACTACTTTTTGCGCTTGACTGAGCGATATTAATCGATCACCAAAGTTAAGCAATGTTCTCAGCGGCACATATTTGGATGGGTGACCATTTAGTGGCATAACATCCGAGCGCTTCCGGGCTTCGGAGGGCACCTTAAATATTCGGTCCCGGTTGTTATCGATTGATAGCAGTCGTTAAGCAATTTCAGAGGTCCTTGGGCGGCCTGATAAACTCTGACACCAGAGGAAAAAAATATTTCTATCACGTTCCCAGCCGTTACAGAATTACGTTTTGTTGTTGTTCCACAGGAACCGTACAATTTTCCGGGACAAAAAGTATCCTATGTCCTATTCCAGGACCTGAGGTATCTACATACCAAATTTAATCAAAATCCGTTCAGCCGTTATGGAGTTGAGTGGTAACAAACATACACACACACATAAACACACAAATACAGACTTTCACATTTATAATATAAACAATTATTAATGAGCAGAAACAAATAATTTATATTAACTTCAAAATATTATCAAATAAAACGAAGCTTTAATGCCCTATGGGATGCATCCCTAAAATCTAAAGCTACTATTTCATATTAATTAAAATAAACATTTACCTGAAACTCAATGCAAAACGAGACACGTGAAGAACACACAATTTATCATGATAAACTCACCAAGATCAAACTAATTGTTACCTGATTTAAAATTAATTTTTAACAACAAATCATTTTAAGATATTGTTTAAAACCAAATAGAAAATATGGAACTGTCCAAAACCTTTCAATTTTTAATAATATTTGCATTTATGTTTTTTGTTTATAAACAATTATTTTATTCAATTAGTTTGAGTCCAGCGAACATTTGCACGAAAAACAGAACTGCCTTCGGAGACAAGAACTATCTCTGAGGACAGACAAGAAGCCCAACATCTGTGCCATACAGTGATAACTCTAGTTCTGAGGTCAAGGAAGAACTTCGCAGCAAACACAAAACTTGAGGATTTCCAAATACGTGGATTACATGAAGTATGTTTATTACATGGGCTGTCTCAATGTTAGCCAAATTCACAGCATAATTTTTACATACTATAGAATATTTGGCACTAAAATACTACATTATGAGAGAACACTACAAGTTCGTCCACGAACTACGTCCCAAATAAAGCACAGATGAGAACACAGCTGCAATGTGCCATTGCACCGTATTACAAATTAATAGCAGGACAAAATTAAAAGAATGAAAATGTTTTGCTTCTTAAAAAATACCAGGTAAGTAATGCTCTGTTAATTACTTTGGCAATCATTGTAAATTACAAATGCAGATCAATGACACAGGAACTACAATAAATACTTATTCAATTCCATTATCAGACACTAGCGAACCGGCCCGGCTTCGCCTGGTAAAAATTTAGTTTTTACATCGATACTTTGAAAGTCAAAAATTTTTACTGTGGGTCATCCTTAAAAGATAAACATATGCTATTGCGGACTTTTGTGTAGACCTTTTTGAGAGCTACAATTCTGAAGTACATTAATTTAATGTATCTCTTATGGTTTAGTCAGCGCAAGCCATGTAAGCACCCTAAAGCGGTTTTTTACGACTTGATTACAAACGGTTCGATATTTCTCTACTATCGTTACGTTAAATATAAACGTTTTATACACCAAAACATTTCTCAAGAAATTTTCTAAATGATGTTGAAAACCGCATCAAAATCCATTTAGTAGTTTAGACGTACTAAGATAATACACAGACAGACGCAGATAAGCGACTTTGTTTTATACTATTTAGAGACTAGAGACTAGAGATATATAATAAACAAAATAAGTTCTAGGAACACAAGAAATTCAAAATTACGTTAAATTGACTATAAATATTGCAACATTTTATTAAATGTAAATCGCATTTGCTGATGCAAGTAGTCTCCTGATACAAGACATGAAAATAGGCACCAACTCAAACATCTTGATTAATATTTGCCAACCTCGAGGTCCACATCAAATAGGGCAGGAAAATATAGAGAATGAAAGTGATGACCGCAAGAATTACCACATTCAGGGTTTGATTCAGCAGATAATTGTGTTGGAACCCAAGGTCGCCTGAATTATACTGATCAAGGCAAAGTTTAATTTAAATGTGTCATGTCAAGTGCTTACAATCGCTGTAGCGAGTAACTAAATCCGAAATCATGGAAAATTCAAGCTAGAAAAAAAACGCACCTTAAGTGACATGTCCAAATTCAAACATATTATCACAAGCAAGGAATGCAGTGGCATACGGCCCAATTTGCCAGTGCGGGAAACTCATTGTGTGATATTTCCCTATGACAGAAGGCAATGTAACAAACACAAAATCAGAAAACATAAATTTAAATCATTATGCCAAACATAAATTTAAACGATACGCATTCTAAATGGAAATTTAGAAAAATAAAATACTTACATACTAACGAGGAACGCTGGTGATCTCAGCCTGCCCTGATATGGGGGCACACATAACACACTACCAACTAAATATCAAGTGACTGCATGCTTCTATAAGTCATTCACTTTTCTGAATCCCTACTTAAGTTATACTTTTGATTACCGACTGTGTATCCTTCCGCTACATGTAAACATAAATACTGCCATGTGACTTATACGTTTTAACTGTCATATGCATTGTTTAATGTTTTCAGCTGTTCAAAGAATTCTGACATCTTTCAAAAACCATTACATACGAATGTTCCCAATTTAGGCCTATTACCATATTTAGGTAGATTTATAATTTTTAATAATGTATGTATTGACGATAGGTATTTCTCATGACAATTATTTTACATATTGTTAACATATTCGTGTTATGCACGATATAGCACATTACACATATTTTGCTGTGACTGTGTTTATCCCTCTTACAACTGCGGGGGAAGGAACAATAGTATTTACCTCTTGTTATCGATATGTGTTGACTTATTTCGTTAAAAGGACGGCCTCAGTTGGAATAAATATTAAAACGAAGGAGCAACCACTCCAACGAAATAGATAGTAAATTCAAGCACGCCACTTGTGTCGCATATTTTTGTATGTAGCAGCAACAAACTTAAAAAATAGTGGTAAACATGCACACAAATAGGTCTGCCGTAACTATTATTCTGCTTATATTTATTTGCACAGGTATTTAGTTTTTATTAGGTAAATATATTTAATTAGTAAAAATTTTTTTGGCTCAGCTTAATAATTTGTTGGGATGGTAGCAAATATTTAAATCACAGAAACGCAAGAACATTACACAACTGTGTTTCAAACACGTAGGGCTAAGTTACATAGTGTTGATAAACATACATGACTTTCAAATAATTAATTTCGTTATAAAACAGTTCACGGTTAAAACGTATAAATTTCACACGTCCAATATTTGCAATCTCAAACACAAGCCCAGTGTAACGAATACGACGCGACACAGACACAACAATACCATTTCACACGCATCGGTCAAGACACACATTACAGTATATTTATTCCTGAGGTGGTAAAACATATTTATCACATCATCGTAACTTGCCTAGGTAGGTTTAAGAAACACACCGTGTACTAACTTGATGAGGTAATTTTAAGCATATTTCGCAGGAAGAAAAATTAACATTTCGTTCAGCCAAGAGCAACACGCCATGTCATCGTCATGTCGCCAGTCTCCACTTTTACTAACTTCGCATTTGTAATCGTCTCAACATCATATCTAAATATATTATAATAAGTATTCAAACATTAAAATCTCGTTTCAGTTGTAAATTACAAATACATAATAATTATATTTTCTGTAATATGTATGAAATATGCTTAAATTGAAAACATGTATAATTTTATCGCTACTATTAGCAGTGCAAAATTTCCCGGAAGAGAAAAATAAGAAGAGTGCGACAAGCTCCACTCTTCCTATTCAAGTTTTTTTCTCGAATGGAAAAAAACACCATGTCACTAGGGTCTACACACCGTAATTTGTGCTGATATTTTAAACTGTAAAAATTAAATATGTTTCCGAAAGTGCTACCTAAAAATTTTAATATTTCAATGGGCAACATTTAATTCACAAATATCATACAAAAATATTGGCCAGAACAATATTTTAACTATGAACTATTTCTTACTCGCTGCTCTCGGTGTTTTTAATTCGTATTGAATATGATATAAATATTACAAGTTATAGAAGATACAAAGTCAATGTTTACTTTATTCAACAATGCAAAACTTTAAAGTTAATCACATTTGTGGTATACNTTATAGAAGATACAAAGTCAATGTTTACTTTATTCAACAATGCAAAACTTTAAAGTTAATCACATTTGTGGTATACAAGTTATTAAAAAAAACAGGTTGACACATTACACCTATGGTGATTTTTCAAAGATTAGTTCAAAACATCCGAAGAAACCTTGAATTGACAATAGCAGAGGTTCAGAAGAAGTGCCATAGATCCGCCGCCGAACCCTCATTCGCCACCAGATGGCATTTAGTGTTGTGAGACCGGAAGCCGAAACTCCCGTAACTCACTAGGTGATTGTAAAAACAAATGCACCCTGACACTTTCTCAAATCATTGGGTCGGCGGCAGGGGCTGTGTACTGTGGGGCTTTGGGCACCGGGCCCTTATTTAGGCGAGTAATTTGATGTTGCCTATTTAAAATTCAATTACGTTTACGTGTTTTCGGCGGGGGAGTGAAGCTCCCCTCCAGCCTCCCGGCTGGAGTGAATGTTGTGTCGTGTGGGTATGTCTAACAGTTGTAAGTTGTTTGCAAGTGTGCTATTAGTGTATTTTGTGTGAGTAGCCCTAGTCTCCCGATGTGTCCTATACATGTCTCCATCGGGGTACGTTTTATAGATTCAAAGTGTATCAGATAAAGAGAAAACCATTTAAAAATAGATTAGAGTTGGAGGGGCCCCTAGCACCAGTCTCTGAACCCAGTACCAATAGGGCCCCTCTTTCCCAAGTCGTCTTCTTCCCAACCTGCAACAAACTGACAGGTCAGTGCGTTATTATGAGCAATTTTTAAATCGTAATAAAAAATAAATTAGAAAATATTAAAAAGTATACTATATATATTATATATGTGTTTGTATATATATATATGTTTTTGGTTTTTTTAATAAGTTTTATAGTTTTTTTTGTAGTAATATATAAGTTTGTTTATTAAAATTAAAGTTAGTCCCCCGACCCCTACCTCGACTGGCATGTGTGTCCCATGACCTGGAACTCGAGTGGTGGTTGGGGCTATTTCCCACCTCTCACGAGTTCCCACATAACCAGCCTGGGCAGGGCGCCCTTCTTGTGTTGTAGCTGTAATGTATGTGTGCTGTCTCTCGCTGTCTACGAACGACTGAATGTTGTGATTTTTTTTTCTAACTACTCTAAAACGAAGTGTTATATGAGCCCGCGGTAGGGACGGGAGTTAAGTGCGTCTCAGGGCTAAGCCCCATACGCCTACAAGGAAGGGAGTATCATGCAAGGAGACATGCATCACGGCAAAGAGGGATTGGGCTGCCATGGCCAGATTGTGGCCATGACAACCTCCCTAAGTGTGCTTATAGCTAAACTATAGTTAGAAGAGAAAGGGAAAAACCGGCAGTCACCGTAAAAACCCTTTCGACAGGAAAGAATTAAAAATTGCTTCATGCATTATCATATTTAACAGAAAATGCTACAGGAGACAGAGGATAGGAATCATGTTCTTTATTATGATGGGATAAAAGTGCTAGTAGAGAGGGGGCGGGAACTGTCTTTCAATGGGCGCTGGGTTTAACCAGAGTAACACTTGCGCATTACTCTGGTGGGGGGAGAGCGCAATTGGGCAGGTCCCCCCCGAATCCGGATCCCCAGTGGACCCTGAAACTCAAACGAAAAATAGAATTAGCTGTCGGTGAGTACCAGCAAGCTAGCACGGACCGACTTTTTCATAATCCTTCAAAATATGGTAATTAGCATGAAAGAAGTGGTTAGTCTTAGCCTACTTAACCTAAACTTAAATTAAGTCCTCGAGGACTGTTCAAGTACTATGAGTCAAGACTCTTAGAAACTTGAGATGAATTATGCTAACATTATAATTATATGCAGCCTGTAGCCATCGGTAGGATTACTCCCGTATGCTGACTGAAGGTCAGGCACACAGACATACAGCGCTGCTGATAAGAACTATATTAAATACATATATTGTGTCCAGAAGGGACGAAAAAGTTGTCTACTACTATGAGTCAACCCGCTGTAAAGTGGTTGATATTTTAGCTATTATATTTTATAGAGTCTGCAGTCGTCGTTAGGATTTCTCCCGTATGTCAGACTGAAGGTCTGATACACAAATATACAGCTCCAATAAATTAGTTATTGATTATATATACGTATTTACTTAATGAACAAGTTAATATATACTAACAACTTAGTTATCCTAGAAGCTGCGCAGAAGCTAACATGATAGGCATGGCAGTGTGATACATACAGGGCTAAGGGGGCCTGTGCGCCAGAAGTGATTTTGGCCGCTTATATCGTTAAGTTAAATCGATATCATAATCCCCAAGGGCAGTTATGAGAGGATTTGTGTGTACCTCACTAGATTGATAGAAATGCTCGGTTTGGTTGCGAATAACTTCGTCCAGCATTTCTTGTTTTAATTCGGCGTGCAAGCATCTAATAGGCGTATACCTGGGTGCATTGGCGGCCAACCTAAGGCATTTATTTTGCACCACCTGTAATAAGTGTAGGTGAGATTGTGCACAGTACGCCCAAGCGGGCGCTGCATAAGTGATAATGGGGCGAATCAATGTCTGATATAATCGTATCCCATTATTCTGTGACAAACCTGAGCCACTAACTAGAAGAGGGTATAAGGCTGACATGCGCGCATATGCTAAGTTCCTCTTAACTTCAACATGGCGGCGCCATGTCAGCCTTTTGTCCATAGTGAGGCCAAAATATTTTACCTCATCTTTAAATGGAATATCCTCCCCAAAGAGAGTAAGATGTGGCAGATTGGGAGGAATATTCCTTTGAGTGAAAACTACAGACTCGCATTTTCCCACATTTACTTTAATTCGCCACAAGCGGAAATAATTCTCTAGCTCATTGAGCTGTGCCTGCGCGCGCTGAGTGGCAACTTCAGCTCTGCGAGATCGCGTATAAATTACTGTGTCGTCAGCATAAATACCTAAATTAATATGCCAGTTAGGGGGACGCGGAATATCGTGGCATATTTATAATATGTTATGAGGACCTAGTATGCTGCCCTGGGGGACACCTGCCCTAATGATTTTAATTTGTGAGCTCGCTCCCTCAATAGAGACGGTAAATGAGCGCCTGTCTAAATAAGAAGCTAATAATTTAATATAGCAATCAGGGAAGTTATTTTCGTATAATTTATACAATAGCCCTGCATGGAAAAC
>NQII01001076.1:148499-175790 GCA_002778355.1 Clitarchus hookeri | reverse complement strand
GCGGTGTTTTTATAGCTATGTAGCTCTCCTCGCCGCGCACCAATCAGGTGGCTTCGAGGGAGAAGCGTGTTTATTGGTGTATTACTTCTCGTCACTGTCCAATCAGGAAGTTCCGAGATGAGAGAGTGTTTCTATCGATTGTGGTTTGCTGTAATTAATAAAAACGTATTGTTTTATCATTAATTAAATTAAATGTTTAATTGTGCTGATGTTGCCCTAAAGTATTTATTTAGGTAGAGTGGCGAGTGCTGTAAGGAGAAGCATCTGCTTCTCCTGTAGTGTGTTCATTGTTTTTGCCTGTGCAATTACAGGCCTAAAGTGTTCTATTAAAGCTATAAAATTTGTTTCTTGCAGAAAAGCAGCCAGTTCATGCATATCTGCAAACATGGTCGCATTTTCGGTCGTGTTGTCTCTTTTTCTAAGTTTTTGTGGTTTTTCTATCTGCTGTTGTGTAGGTCAAACAAGACACATACCCTTTTTGAGTACTGGAAATTCAGTCTCTGACTGAACATTTGTATGTGATTTTTCCTTCCGTTTCTGTTGAGTGTCTGATAATGGTTTGGCAGCCTTCGGTGCCATCCATTGTTTTCGTGTTTGTATATGTTTTTTGATGACTTCGCACTGCTTCCACGCAGCCGAATGTCCTGTTTGTTTACAAAGTGTACATTGCCACTTTGTGTTATCGTGTTCTGTATTAGGGCAGTCTGCCTTTGCAAGATCTCCTGCACACAAAAGGCAGACTGGCCTGAGTGTGCAGTACTTCTGAGTGTGGCCCAGTTCACAGCATCGCCTGCACTGCACCACATCCTCAGGACGATGTCTGTACATTTCGATTTTAACTGGCAGATGACAAAGTCTGCTCAGTTTCAGAATGTCGTATTCGTGATGCTTTTGCACTACAGCCCCAAAGACTGCAGGTGCATCAGCAGGTGTTCGGAATTTCCAAATGTGTACTGGAGTAAATTGAAAATCTTTCAAGTGTCTACTTATTTGTTTTATTTCGGTGGTATGTGTTAACCCTTTAATTGCTATCTTGTTCGGTTTTTCGCTTGTTTTAGCATGTGTGTAGTACTGTATTTTCTGTTCTTTCAAAAGTGTCAATAAATCTAAGTGATTCTCTAACTTAACAACCACCTTCAAGTGTTGCTTTTTAGTGATGGTAATTTTTTTCCCAAAGTAACCTGTATTAGCCAAAGTTCTAAGTCTCGTGGTGTCCGGAATATACACTGGAGGCGCGATTTTATATTTAATAGTGTTTTCTGAAACAACAGTTTCGGTAGTGTCGTTACTACAGTTTGATTCGCTATCCTCACCCAATGGTGAGAAAGAATTTTCGGTCAAAAAATTGATATCTGTCTCTTTCTGATTGGTTGTGTGCGCTGTATGTTTCCTATTGGGCCTCTGCCAATGTGTAGTGTGTTGTGCGACCGAGGAAGAGGAGGCCGACGCCTCCCCTTCGCTGTGAGACTTACCAGATATCATCGATGTGTGCATAGGAAAACCTAAAGCAGTGGTAGCTGACCAGGCTACCTGAGGGGTAGCAAGGCTAGGCCAGGAGAGGAAGCGCTACCTTCCTCAACCACTGCCTGGTTGCAAGTGCCATAGACCCAGGTCACACCCAGCTCATATGATCACTGGCTGGGCGAGGGGAGGACACATGCGCGAGATGGGAATGAAAGGAGGGGAAACAAGGAGAAAGGAGATAAGGCTTGGAGGAGTTGCTTGAAGAAATTACAATGCCCGAGCATCGCAGCGACGAATAGTAGAAGTGGGAAGTTCAAACATCCCGGCTCACCAGTCTCAGTAAATAAAAAAAAGTTCACCATCTTGCATTTCTGCATAATTAGAAGTGCCTGAATTAAAGATGTGAAGCATCCATAATATTATAATAATAGAGTAACAAAAAAAAATTAAAATGTTTTCGATAGATGTCGTGGGCTGCCCACAAGGGACAAATTATGTTCAGACACTCAGAAAAGAGAGGGGAAAATTCCTTGTTCCCAGAAACAATTTTTTTTAAAATAATGTGCCAAACAGCAAGGATACACCAAGAAAAAACGCCAGAACTGCAGCTGCAGGGAAGTGAGTGGAAGGGCAGCCTTATATGGTAACAACTGATGGAATTTATAATACTGCAATGCACATCTAGTCGTTAGAGAAACAAATTTCATGAAACACCGGCCTGCAGGTGACTCAGACCCTAAATTGTAATAACCTTAAAGGTTATTACAATTTTATGGAAAGACCAAAACATATGGAAAGACCAAAACTGAAATGAAATCAAACTAACGAGAAACATATGTAGACTGTAAAATATTAACAAACAATGGTTAAATAAACTGAGATATGTAAATAAAATCCTATATATACTTTGATAAATAATTAAAACAAAAAAAAAAAATTTACTGTACTGAGTTATGTAAAAAATAAACACCAGATAATTAGACTGAATTAATAGTGAAATGAATGTTAGGTGCTTAAATGGAAATTAAAAGCATTATCTTACACATTAATTTAATACACAAATTAAATTAAACAATTGAAAATATTTTTTTGAAAATGTTTTTACTGAATTAAATGCAAAACAATGAGGATTGAAAATATTAAAAAACAGTACAATTACAGTGAAATAATTTTTTGTATTTCAAATCGGCACAGCACATGTAACATTTTTCATATATCTCTTAAAAAATTGAGTTTAATTGCAAATGGGGAAAAATTGTGCCTTAAAGTTGTGAACAAACACTACAGTAAAATTGATACTTGATTTGTATTTTAAAGTGAAAGAGCAAATTAAAAAAAAAATGTCGGCACAGTCTTTATTTAGTATGATATTTCTGTGCTATAACGCTAATTTGTGTATATTAAATTATTACATTGAATTCGAAAATAATATATATGTGATGTTGCAAAATTGAATGTCACTGCTTCGGGGATACATTTATCAAATCTGGAGGAAGAAACATTATATGAACATAGGTATATGAATGCTCCGTTTCTTTTCTACAGCTACTAATATATAGCATACGGAGTATGGCCCGCGAGGTCATATTACTGTGGAATGCCATCACAGCCGTATTTGGCAGCCCCATACCAGTCGTGTCGTACCGACCATTTAATCGGACGAAGTTCATTGTCGGCTGTAGCATCGAAGTGGAAGCCATGACTGTCGCGTGTGCAACAGTCAGACGTGTGCAATATGAGTTAGAGAACAGATATCTCCCATGCTGAGTTAGCTAATGCGCATTTTGTGTATGGTTTGGCAAATGGTAATGGCAGCGTCTCATAGCATTTTTATAGTGCGAGATTCCCGCAACGACAGTGCCCAGATAGGCGAACATTTGAAGTAATCCATCGCCATCTTAGGGAACACAGAACCTTCAGGCCCGCCACTTGTGGCAGCAGGTGGCCAAGACGTACGAAGATGCTGGAATTTGGAGGAGACGCTTTTGTGTGTGGTCGACGAGAACCCCAATGTCAGCACATGGCAAGTAGCTACTACATTAAATGTTGACCGCACTGTTGTCTGGAGAGTGCTGCATGATAATATGCTGTATATGTACCATTTACAGCATGTTCTGGCCCTGACACCTGTAGATTTTCGTGCACAATGTACAGGATGAGTATAAAAGAATACCCATACTTTGAAGGTCTATAATATCAAAACAAAACAACCTACAACCTTGATTGACTAATCCATGGAACCGTGAAGATTGTTTATCATACATTCATAAATGTTCAATGTGACCACTACGAGTGGCCTGAACGACATATACGCGATAATCAAACTCGTTCCATGCTCTTGTCAGTATGTCTGGTGTTACAGTTTGGATGGCGTTCGTAACTCTCGGTTTGTGATGGTAAGGGGGTAGCAAGCTAGCATTCGACACATCAATGTGAAGGAGACGGTCTGATGTTTCCTTTATTTGCCGAGAGATGTAACTGGGAGAGTATGTCGTCGCACTATGAGCGTGGAGTTGTGTGTTAGTCCGCATCACGATGGAGACGGAACAACAGAAGGTATTCTGTGTTATTCAGTTTGCTAAATGCGAATCGGTTACGACTGTTCAACATGAATTCCGTCGCAAATACGGATGCCGTACTCTGAATAGGTGGAGTATCGTACGTTGGTTTTGTCAGTTTCGTGACACAAGGTTCCTTTGCAAAGGCAAATGTTCCGGGTGGCCACGTGTGTCCGACTAGAATGTGCAGTGGATTCAACAAGTGTTCGTTCGCAGTCCGAGAAAATCAACTCGACAAGCTAGCCGGGAAATGCAAATCCCTCAATCGACGGTATGCATAGTGTGTCGAAAGCTATTGCTCTGGAAACCATACAGGCTACAGCTAGTACAGGCTCTTACCGAAAGGGATAAAGAACTGAGACGTGATTTCTGCGCGTTCGTTCTTGCCCAGAACGAAGTAGACGATGCCTTCATGTCTAAGCTGGTGTTTAGCGATGAAGCGACGTTCCATAGAAATGGTGAGGTGAACCGGCACAACGTTCGGATATGGGGCCAGGAGACTCCACATGAAACCACCGAACAAGAAGCACTTCCCTCAAAGTGAACGTGTTTTACGCTGTATCCAAAGACACTGTTTTCGGCCCTTTCTTTTTTCACGAGCCCACTGGCACTGGAATCCCTTATTTGGACATGCTTCCAGAGTGGTTGTTTCCTCAGTTAGAAGAGGTGGCGGGGGAGTTAATTTTCCAGCAGGATGGTGCACCACCCCATTGGCACCTAGCGGTTCGCGGATACCGCAATGCTGGATTGGTCAAGGAGCAGCTGGTAACCAGGGTCTTCATCACTGACCCCCAAGAAGTCCGGATCTTACCCGTGCGTTTTTTTTATATGGGGGTACATAAAGGATAAAGTTTTTCGTCCACCATTGTCGGTTAACATTGACGACCTTAAAACGAGAATTACGGACGTCATCCAAACCGTAACACCGGACATGCTGACAAGAGTGTGGAACCAGTTTGATTATCGCGTAGATTTCGTTCGGGCCGTTCGTGGTGGTCACATTGAACATTTATGAATGCGTGGTAAACAAACTTTACGGTTCCACAGTTTATTTGATTGGTCACCCAAGGCTGTAGGTTTTTTTGGTTTTGATATTATACACCTTCAAAGTTGGGGTGTTATTTTATACTCATCCTATATATTCACCCTTTGGTTTGGCCGACAATGTGTGAACCCATCCTTCCGTGAAACTGTGTTACTTACAGATGAGGCGACATTCCAACAGGACAAGATAATTAATTACTATAATCAACACACATGGGACCATGAAAATCCTCACGCTATCGTACAAACATGGCATGAACAACAATTAATTCTCAGTCAATGTTTTGGCCGGCATTGCTCGTGACTTTTTAGTGGGACCACATTTTCTGCCAAGAAGACTCATTGTTGAAATGTATGACGTATTCTTGACGAACGACATGCCTGTTCTTTTGAAAAATATCCCATTGCACATACTACAAAAAATGTTCTTCATGCACGATGGATCTCGTGCTCATTTGTCTATCCATGCTCGTCGGTGCCTAAACGAAATAATTGGTGGCCGCTGGATAGGTAGAGGTGGCTTAATACCTTGGCTCACTAGGAGCCTTGATTTGAATCCACTAGACATGTATATGTGGGGACATTTAAAAGCACTTGTGTATGCAACCCCANATTTGGTGGCCGCTGGATAGGTAGAGGTGGCCCAATACCTTGGCCCACTAGGAGCCTTGATTTGAATCCACTAGACATGTATATGTGGGGACATTTAAAAGCACTTGTGTATGCAACCCCAGTGGATGATGTGGAAACCCTTCGTAAATGTATTGTGGCGGGCTGCGAAACAATAATGATTTCTCCAGGGATTCATCAACACCTATGGGAGTCCATGCAACAACTGGTTGATACATATGTTCTTGTTGATGGAGGGCATTTTGAACATTTCCTTTAGTTTGTAATGTTACAACGATAAGCTTTCACACATGTGTAATGAATTTCTGTGAATTTCCTAATGTTCTATGGTGTAGTGTCGTGGTGTGTGGTGTTATATACCATGTAAACGAATGCTGTGATGGCATTCCATAATAACATGATCCAGCCCGTGAACTGTTTTTCATGTATTACGAGCTGTAGTAATGAAATTAAGCGTTTATGGACCTATGTTCATATAATGTTTTTTCTTCCCCCAGATGTGAGGAATGTTTCCTCAAAGTATTGACATGCAATTTTGCAACAATCTGTATAAGCAACACCATGTTAGGAAATTATACATTTTTTTGTTTAAACCCCTTCACACCATAACATTAACCACTAGTTTATCTGATGCATGTCACTGTGATGTATGGATATCACATGTTTGCTGTGCGGGGAACAGCTGCCTATTCTGTGGGGAAAAAGCTGTAGGATAGGTAAGTGTGCATTCGTTATGTTGGCAGCTTTTTAATGGCACCGTTGCTTGGCTGTCAGCGTGGTGAGTTCTTGTGTCGTCTGCTTGTTCGTGCAGGGATGGGCGATGGCAGTGTGACGTGTGAGTGGCCTGTTGGAGAGTTGGCTGTTAGCTTCCGCAGTGAGCGGGTCTGGGGCAGTTGTCTTAATAGCCGTGGTGTGCTGCGAAATAAGTCATGCCTAAGTTTCTCGAGAAAGCGAATTACGCTTGTCGAGTTTGAATCGCAGTGCTGTGCAAGCGTGACGTGTATGTCATTATTTGTAAAAAAAAAAAAAAGCGTAGTGCACAGTGTGTGGGGTGGGAACTGTTTCCGGTAGAAAATAGTACGTACTTTTTGAGCCTTCGGAAGGAACATGTAACAGGCAGTGATGGTGATGGGTGTACATGCTGTAATTGCCAGTCGTGGGACTACTGGCAGGGCATATTAAAAATAAATACTTTAGTGTTGTATACAGTAAAGTCACGGTCGCGAGCTACAAACTGGAGTTTTTTTTACCAGTGCTTGCAGGGGATACTCTTTGTAATTCGGGAAAACTCTCGACTCCTGTGATGAGTTGCGCTGGCATTAAATATGAGTATTTCAGATTTAATGTCCGTTAAATCTGAACTGGGAACAGTTAAATTGTATAATCCTCCATGTGACTCAATCCGTGGTGGGACAGTTGAACGTTCCCAACGTGTGTGCGTCACCTTGTGTGTTATGCCGGAGTTTTCTTCAATGCTTGGATACATTTAGCACGACCAAACAATGGGTTAAGAGCGTTGTGTTTTCACGAAGAGTTGTGCAGCCCCTCGCCTGGGAATGTTAAGCAACTGGAGTTCATCGTGCAGCCATCTACTCTATTACCCGGTTTAATGGGTGAGGTCTGTCTTCCCTTCGTTTTTTGTGAGAAGGTAACATCTTTAATTTTGATGTTGCGAGCTGGTAGCAGTGCGCCGCTGGATAATCAGCTTAACCCCAAGATGACTTTTGAAGTTTTAAAATCGTCCAGTGATGTTATAGGAATTCTTAACTTTTGCTGTACTAAAGCATGAGCACTGGTATTGTGAACTAAGGATTAACCATACAATATGCAGTGAGTTAATGAATATAATTCTCTCTGTAGTTACTTCAACATACTTAATTATATATTTTAATTTTTTTATGGCTTGGTTTACCAGTGACTGCTGAATATAATTATTGCTAGTAAAATGTGTTGGGACTCGGTTATGAGTTTATTGATATATACTATTTAAGCACAATATTTCAGATGCAATTTTCCAGCTTGGTAGACAAAATGGGTTTTCAATAAGTTATAATTTAATGCAAATATTAGGTTGTGTCAGCATTCGTATTTGGTTCAAATAGGTTTAATGGTTTCATAGATAATGCATGTAAAACGATTATAACAAGGCTGCATTTTGAAAGCAAGCTCCTTGTGTATTCAAAATTCTTCATTTTTGGTGGACTGTAATAATACTGGTTATATGTATTACAAGGTCTTGGTGTTTCATTTTGATATCTCGCGAGATAGGATGTAAAAGCTTCGTCCTTTCCAAAATGGCCACACGTAAAGACAATTAATTCATGTTTTTATTGCTTGCACTATTTGTTACCATAGCGAAATATATGGTTGAAATAGTTAAAAGCATTTGTTACATAAGGTACACCAAATAAAAATATTTATATTGCCGCAGACTGCTAACCTTTTGAAAGTAAGTTATGGTATACTAAAATTGTACGACTTTGGATAGCCTACGATCCCACTGCTTGTTCGCCATATCTGTGCGAATTATTTTAGTAGTTCCTGAAATGTACAGTAAATGTTTTTTTTTCTCCAGTTCAAACAATATTTAAAAAAATGGCCTAACCAATTATTCTGCTAATTAGCGTATTTTATGTCCATCGTAGCCACTACCAAATTACCAAATTTGGTTTAAATAGTTATAATGTTTCGACAGCTGTAGCATACTAATATAAAATACTCATAAAACTGTCATTTGAAAAGATGTCTAATTTTCCTAATTGTGTACTCTAACATGTTAGGTGACCTATCATAGAGAGTATTTATATGCCAAAGTTGGAGGGAATCGGTTGAGAATCTAGAGATTTGATGTGGTTTATTGTTACGTACAGCCCACACTATCTTACAAAATAGTATTTATAAAGATACATTGTAACATAATTAAAGGTAGCTTTAGGTGTTATAAGTATGTCAATCTTAGTTTGAATAGGTCTAATGGTTTAGCAAATGAAATGTGGCACACTTGTCATAAATATTTATAAAGAAGCCATATCGAAGGTCTCTGATACAACTAAATTATACAATTTTAAGTAGCCTATAGCATCACTACTTATATGACAAATTTGAGCGCAATTGTTTGAGTAATTTTATAAATATTATGTCTAGGTATTATTTTTCAAGTTATGGTGTACCAAAATGAGAGAGTAATAGGGATTCGTGTTAACAGATTCAATCCTGACGTTGTGAAAAGTGAACATACAATATTTGGTTGAAATCGGTTGAACAGTTCATGAGAAATATCACAGCACCAAAAACTAATATCTGTGGTGAATCATCAACTACGAAAGTAAGATATCCTAACTGAGTTAAATAAGTGTATCGAGTCGGGCATAATTCAGTGAGCAGTCTCACAATTTTTCAGATAAGCATGTGTGCGCGCATACACACACAAAATACCCACAAACACATGCAAATACATACTCGTAGCCAAGATATGCCCACACAAGTCGGAAGTTAACACATCAGTCTATCTTTGGCCGACTTCGGTAGCATAGTTAGCTAAACATCGACTTTCGGTGCGAGAAATTTTGTGTGAATCTTGGGTAAGGCATTGGTGTCGTTGTGTTTGTTTTGAATTTTTAATTGAACTACTATGAATATACGACAATTCCTGAACTGGATGTTACATTGTTTGCTGCAGAACTTACATTCTGGCTGTACATTGCTCAAAGCCATTAGTACGAAAGAAATTAAAAAGAAAACCTATTTTTCCTTGAGAAGGTAGGCTAAAATTAAAGGAAACAAACACAGTTTATGCAGCTCATATATTTCTCCAACAAGTTTTTGGGAACAGATATTTTTCTGTAGAATACCAATATTGTAATGAGTTTGTGGACTATATTCGAAGGTTGCATTAATGCAATGTTGTAATATTAGGTCTTTATATTTATATATATAATGTGTTATGCCATGATTTTTGTTCATGTTTACAATCTCAAAAGGAATGTAAATTTTTTTAAATTTTTAAAATATGTTTTAATGACATGTTTGAAATGTAAATAAAACATTACAGCAATATTACAGCAATGTTAAAAGTGCCAGAAAGGCATTGCAAAAAAAAAAAATTGTTTGTAAAATTTATGCAATGTATTAAAAACATTTGTAAAAATATATATAAAATATATGCAAAATAGTTTGTAATCATTTTTGGAAATGACTAACCACAACATTTAATATACGTTTGACATATGTATTTGAAATGTGAATACAATGTTACAGCAACATTCCTGAAATGTTGTAAGTTCCACAAATCCAATGCAAATAAAATATTTTGAAACATTTATATAATGTATTGAAAACATTTGCAAAAATGTATTAAAATATATCCATATATTTTGTAATAATTTTTGTAAGTTACAACCACAAAATTTCATATATATTTAAAAGATATATTTGAAACATAAAATGTTACAGAAACATTCCAGCAATGTTTAAAATGCTGTTAGGACATTGCAAAAATTTTTTGCAAAGTCAATATAATATATCACTAATATCAGTAATAGAAGAACTGGGTTTGGATAAGAAAACAACTAACATAATAAAAGCCACTATTACAAACACATTTTCAAAAGTTAAATTCATGGGTGAAGTATCGGACCCATTTGAAATAAAAACAGGAGTATGGCAAGGGGATGGACTTTCTTCATTATTGTTTAATTGTGCACTTGAGAAAGTAGTCAGAGAATGGAACAAAAATATAAAAAGTGGAATAAGACTGGGTTGCAAAAAGAAGAATCTCAAAATCAATTGCATTGCCTTTGCGGATGATATGGCTCTTATTGCTGAAACAATGGAGGAAGCAAAACAACAAATCCTTGAACTAAAAAAACAAGCAGCTAAAATAGGTCTTACTATTTCCTTTGAAAAAACTAAAATCATGACAAACATCAAACACCCAAATAAATACTTAAAAGTCCAAGAAGAGAAAATAGAAATAGTGAAAGAATTTAAATATCTGGGGGAATGGATTAGTTGGAATGCAGCAGAACGCAAGGCAATAGAATCCAGAAAAAATAAGATGGAGTTGGCCTTCCAATTGACAAGAGAGACATACAACAAGAAATCTCTTTCATGGGGGTCCAAAATTAAACATTACAAAACAGTGGTCAAGCCAGAAGCATTGTATGCAGCAGAAACTCTAACCTTGAATCGCATAGGTCAGTTGGAACAATTAGAAATAAAAGAAAGAAAAATTTTAAGAAAGATCATAGGAACAAAATTTCAGGACAATAATATAGTATACGTCAAGAATGAAACGCTATACAAGAAAATTGAAAAACTCTCAGATACTATGCGCAAAAGGAGACTAAAGTTTTACGGACATCTTCTCAGAATGAATTCTAATAGATTAACTAAACAAATTTTTGATTTCTTCCGTAACCGCAAAACGAAGCCTAATTGGTTCACAGAAATTGAAAAAGACCTAAGAGAATAAAAAATTACAGAAAAGTCATTACTTGATAGAACAGTACAGATAAAATATAAAGACGAAGGGATAAGGTTCCAAGAAAAATCTAAAATAAGGTCGATACCCATCATCTCAGATGAGGAGAGAAGNGGAACAATTAGAAATAAAAGAAAGAAAAATTTTAAGAATGATCATAGGAACAAAATTTCAGGACAATAATATAGTACCTATACGTCAAGAATGAAACGCTATACAAGAAAATTGAAAAACTCTCCGATACTATGCGCAAAAGGAGACTAAAATTTTACGGACATCTTCTCAGAATGAATTCTAATAGATTAACTAAACAAATTTTTGATTTCTTCCGTAACCGCAAAACGAAGCCTAATTGGTTCACAGAAATTGAAAAAGACCTAAGAGAATTAAAAATTACAGAAAAGTCATTACTTGATAGAACAGTACAGATAAAATTTAAAGACGAAGGGATAAGGTTCCAAGAAAAATCTAAAATAAGGTCGATACCCATCATCTCAGATGAGGAGAGAAGAAGAAGATCTGAAAGAATGAAGAAGTACTGGGTGCAAAGGAAGGAGCAACACTCAAAGAAATGACTGTTTCATCGTACCCCAAAGAGGGTGAAACGAATATAATAAATAATATTAAAACATTTGTAAAAATATATATAAAAATCATATTCAAAATATTATGCAGTCATTTATTTATCGTCGTAGCCAAGCTTGGTCACGTCAACCTATTAAAATTGTTTGTTAAACCAACTGGAATTTTTTTTTTAAAAATAAATGTGAAGTGTTGATAAGATATTACAGCAGTTGTAAGTGCCACAAAGACATTGCAACTGAAATATGTTGCACAAATTTATAATTAATGATAAATATTTCTAGAAACATATATGGAAAACTATTTAAAATATTTTGCAGTCATTCTTGAAAATGACGAACTACAACATTTAAAACATGCTTGAAAAATGTTATTTGAAATTTGAATAAAATATTACAACAATTTTGTAGAAAGTTTCAGTATAATATTGTAAGTACCGTATTTTATTGCCACAATAATGGCAAAAACCAATTATTTTCAAATTTAAAAGTTATATTTAAAAAAATACCTTTAATGCATTATATATGTAAATACAGGCATAACAGTGTTATTATAAATTTAGAATTGTGTGAATATTCACCATAAAATGATAAAGAATAAATATATCAAGTTGAAAAATATATAAGAGCTTGATCAATTTCCAGAGTAAAAGAGTAAAATATTTTTCAAAATTCACATATTGCAATTTGCAACAGGAAAAAAAAATTTGCCAATAAAGTAAAAACATAGGATTTAAAGTATTTTTTATTAACAAATAGCTACAAACAAAATTTTTTTTACCACACACGAACACCCTAATTGTTTTGAAATTTGGGTGCTGCCAGTCCACACAGAAATGGGCATAGCTGTTATTTACACTCACATTAGAGTACAAAGTTTTATTTTGTAAATCTTATAAACACACAAAAAACTTTAAATTAATTGTCATATCCTTATAAATTAAAAAAATGTTCCTATCACCATACAATATTGCTATAAAAGTTCGAAAAATAACTTTTGCTTCAGACCATAGTCATTTTTTTAGAAATAGAAGAATCACCATTACCATTTTAGTAATGTAAGACGCTACATCCTCTATACAAACCTAACATACATTATGTTACTGGAATGTTAAAAACATATAAGTTAAACACACTAAAGGTTAAGTTTTGTAAGCAAAAAAAAAATGAGCTAGATAGTGATAGTGTTCATACTGGATGAAACTTCAAACCCTTACCCTTGTTTGTAACATTATTTTAACACTAAAGCAAAATCCATTACATGTCTTTGTACCTGGAGTCGATATGCACAAAATAACATTTCTTAAAATTAATAATTGCAAACTTGCATGACTGCACCAATGTTATTATTAAATGGGTTTGGAAATACAGACAAACCTCAATCGTAGAGAACCAGTCTCATACACACGCTTTGTTCGTATCAATAGATTTTGGGAACCATAAAAAATAAAAAAAATGGTGAAAAATTTTATTAACACACTCGCACGATGCATTGCGTGGTGAAAATAAAATATAAACAGAAATTAAATAAATTCAACGTCAGTAGTGAACAAGCACACCGCCACTAGTGAAATTTTCTTTTCGTACTGTAATTGTCTGTTGAGATTCCCATGCACAGCATGGCACATTCGTTGCCCCGCCCCCTGGCAAAAATGCTAGCCAATGTCAACATTGCTGCAAGCTGGAAATAAATTTTCCAACTTTAACCCTCCTTTTTTACCTCACGTGTTCCACCAATCCTGAGGAGTATACTTGTTACAAACATTTTCGAATCTCTAGTACTCTAATAATTCGGACTTTTGGCGCTTCTTCACGTAGTACGATTTATTATTATTTTTTTTACTTTTTTTTTGCACTATTTCACTTGGATTTCTGTTTTTGACATATGTTGACCTATGCCACTGTTTGGACAAGTTTTTGGATTGTGATTCTAACTTGAGTGGAAGCAAGATGCAGGTGATTTATCTCTTGTAAAAATATGAAGCTATACTGGTGATTGATGATGCAAGCATCCACTCATTATGTCTTTATAAATCTCTACCCTCTCCTTTCCATAAGCCATTAAAAGGAAAAATAGCTTCTTTTAATAATAAAAATAATGGCATGTGGGGAGTGCACCCAGGGCAAGGCAACACCCTCCGAGTGACGGTCTTGCCAGCTGGGACCCGTAGGTGACCGTCATCCCCGGGTATGACATGAAATTAGACCCTAGAATGGAGCGGCGCTGGAATGCAAAGGTAGGAAAAATGGGAGTACCCCGAGGAAACCCACCGGCAAGCGGCATCATCCAGCACGATTCCCACATGCGAAAATCCGGGAGTGAACCCACTGGGGATCGAGCCCGGATCGCTGTGGTGGGAGGCGAGCGTCCTGGCCACTACGCCACCGCTGTCCCGCTTATTTTAATAATGCCACTGCCATATTTCAAAAAGTTAGCACAGAAACTCTACAGTTAAAATGTATTTCCAAAATACATATTTCCTCATTTTATGTATTATAGTTGGAAAATATATAATGCCAAATGCTAAAGAACGAAGTGCACACTCTCCTAATGTGCCACATTTTCCTGTGGTAATACAATTTTTCGTTCACCGAACTTAACGCCTGTTGGTTGGGTGGTGTTGAGTTAAGGGAAGTTTTGAGGGGCGGTGAAAAATATTGTTATGTGGTTTGTGGATTTTGATACCCTACTAGGTGCCAGACACCGTCGGCAGGTGGTGCCAATTGTATGCACTATGGTGGTACATGGCATGCTCTGCATTTCTTTCTGCTTGCTTGTAACCTGCAACAAAATAAATACATAAAAATTCCCTGACTAAAAACAGTTAGGATAATATACACTTGGATGCCATGAAATGAGGGTGAAACAACTGTTCTGAAAAATACATGAATTTGAGAATTACAAAATAAAAACTCGCAATGCTATGGGCGTCTCTGGATGTTTACACTCTTAGTGGATCATTCTTTACTTTAAAATACTTGCTTTGAATTTCACCTATAAATTATATATGCTGGGTCTGCCATTTGGCACCCTCGCCTACCTCTGGTTGTAAGGGGGAGGGGGAGTTGGGGTATACAGTTATGCTGCATTGATCTGCACTTTCACACACACGCACTGCACTTGTATCGGCACTCGCGGTGCACTGTGGCTACACTAGTGTGGTTGATGTGGTGGATGCACAGTGTGGCAAGTAGTCTGGAGGGAAGGACGTCATCCTGCGTCAAACATACCCCCTCTGCTGAGTCCATTTGCTGGCCACACATCTTCAGGCACCGCAGGGATAGGCCGTGGTTACACGACACCAGGCCCTCAAACTGTATGGGGCTCTTGGGTAGACTGAACGGTGCTAGTGGGGCTGCTGGTGTTGGGGTGGGCGGCCTGCTGCAGTGTAGGACATGGTGGCATCATTACAGGTCAGGCACACCTGCACTGGCTGAAGTCTCCGGTGTGAGTGGCGAGGAGAAGGCGACCTGAGTGCCTCGTTGCTATCACTGCCACTGTCACTGCTCCTGTTGTTGCTGCTGCTCCGCCAAACCCACTGCCTCCAGTAGGCAGTGGGTTTGGCGGAGCAGCAGCATGGCGGAGCCCGGGCGGGCAATGACCGAGGGGGTTGATCACATGGTGATGATACCTCGGCTGGCGGCATACCCGGTGTGGTGCTGCCACGATGTATCACTCCCTCGTAAGCAGTGGACACCTGTGGAAGCTGTCCTGACGCCGTCGACTGTGCGGCAGGAGGTCGGAGGTGTCACTTGTAGCGGGTATGATGAAGGGAGTGGAAGCCCCTATTGAGGTGGGCATCGTGATGCGTGCAGGCCATGGTGATTCTTCTTGCTCGAGCTGGTGGTATGTCTGGGATGGCGTGGACATGAGAACTGCGATGCTGGTTGGCATCACACTGTACGCGATGTTGTGACTCCCACCTCAACGATCCCTTAGGGGCGCCTGGATGCCAGACGTCGTCAGGCTTGCAGGCCCTTTTAGATGCTCCTCCAAGAGAGGTGCTGATGTACCTTCCTCCTGTGTGGGTGGTTGGTCGACCTTAACATCAGGGTCACCATCATGGGGCACCTGGGCATCTGGGGTGGCATCGATGTTGATGTCACATGTTGTTAGGTGCAGGCCATCCCGGTGCACCTTGACGTTCTTTGTCCTTAGCCGGACCAGGTAGGTGGTGGGTCCGATGGTTCGTGCGATCATGTGCGGCCCACTCCATTTCGCCACAAAGCCCGTGCAGATGTCTCTGCAGGTTGCAGCCTACAGGTGTTCATGGACATAGACGTGCTGACCGGGTCATTGTTAGGGTGATGGTCGAGTTGTGGTCTTCAGCCACAAAGTGATGTAGCCTCGCTGGTGAGTGCATAACTCTTGGTGCTTCCTCCGGTGCCATTCATGTCAGGCATCACTGCTGACTTGGTCACCACTGTCTTCTGCCCACGGGCACTCAAACTCACCAGGCAGGGTGTGGTTATGGCCCATCAGGACATCGGCAGGTGGCTTACTGGTGGCAGGCCGGTGAGTGGTGCTGTGATGATTGCAAAGTCCTGAATGTGCTCCTGGAGCGGTTTATTAAATCAAAAAACTTCCAGAGATGCTTTCGCATACATGGTGGTCGGCACTCTTCAATCAGCTGCAGTTGTTCGGGGTTGGGTTTGTTGCTTTCCTCGTCGACGACATGCCCCAGGAAGTCGATGCTGGTCTTTCCGAGGTGGCATTTGCCAGTTGTGCAAGTAAGTCTGTTGATGGCCAACCTCTTGATCACAAGTGACAGGTGGTGTAAGTGCTTCTCCCAACTTGCCGACCATATCACCATGTCATCCAGGTAGGGGAGTGTGAATCCACTGATGAGGATATCCAACACTCTGACCAACATCGCCTGGAAGGTGGTCGGTGCGCATTTCAGTCCGAACAGCATGGCACAGAACTGAAGTTGCCTGCAGTAAGGGGACATGAATGCTGTCTTGCCACGGTCGTCGAGCTTGATGGGCACTTGCCAAGAGCCTCTCTTAAGTTCAAGGGATGAGATGACCTTGGCTTGCCCTAAGGAATTGAGGGCATCTTTGATGCTGATGTATGGTGGTAACACACAACGTTTCACTTAGTTCACTGGCCGAAAATCGACACAAAAGCTCCACATGCCAACTTATTTTAGGTGTCAGTGTTATGGCAGAATTGAAGTGATTGTTTATTGATTTAATAACACCATCATTCTCATTTCTTGAACTTACTGTTTAATAATTCGCACTTGGTGNAAGTGATTGTTTATTGATTTAATAACACCATCATTCTCATTTCTTGAACTTACTGTTTAATAATTCGCACTTGGTGCGGTAAATAACTGTGTGGTGAAGTGTATACAGACCTTTCTTGCACTAGCAGTTTGGCATGCTCAGCTACTGTGATTNTGGTAAATAACTGTGTGGTGAAGTGTATACAGACCTTTCTTGCACTAGCAGTTTGGCATGCTCAGCTACTGTGATTCGACGAAGAGCATCATGTGTTGCAAACACATATCGGCACTCATTAAGGAGCCGCTCAAAAGCTGCCTGGTGTTTGGGTGGTATGTTGATGTCAAAGTCTGCTAGTGAATCAGCTGATACTGTATCAGCTGGTCCCCAGTCAAGGTTATATACTGTGCATCGTTCCTTTAGGCCGAAATGGATTTGATGTGCTGCGGGTTCTGCTATGGTATTCTGCTCAGTAAGTCATAGTACGCCAAGGATGGTATCTTCCCTAATGTCCGGGTTAACAACTGATGTGGGTTTTGTTTCTAGGTCATGTATGCGAACGGTCACTGTGGCTTTACNTCCCTAATGTCCGGGTTAACAACTGATGTGGGTTTTGTTTCTAGGTCATGTATGCGAACGGTCACTGTGGCTTTACGTAGTGCGGTGCTGGTGTGCTGGTTTGTGGCTAAACGAATAATGTGAGCAGCTGGAGTGATATCTGTGGAATGTACGAAACTAGGCTGTATGAAGTTATGTGGGGCAGCAGTATCTNTATGTGAGCAGCTGGAGTGATATCTGTGGAATGTACGAAACTAGGCTGTATGAAGTTATGTGGGGCAGCAGTATCTATTAATGAGTGGCAATAATCACCGTTAATAAACATTAAAATGCGAATGAACCTAGAATGACTGCTACTAACATGGCTAATATGTGCTTGTTGTGGTGTCAAGTCGGTAATGTGGTCCAGAACTGGGGGTCTGGATCGTCTGGCTCCTTTACCCCTGCTTCCTGTTACCCGAGGTTACTGCTTGTATGATTGTTTGTTTGGTTGAGGTGGGGATTGTTAGGGCATGCACTGTGCCAATGATATTCTTGACTGCCACAATAATGGCATGGGGTTGGTTGTGGTTGGCTTCTGTCCCACTTCACGTTTTTGTTTCGCACAATGTCTGTCACACTATTGCTTTTGTTGTCACTTGTACCGGTAAATTTTTCTGTACTCCTTCCTGCACTGTAATTTTTGTCCAATTGTTGACAGAAAGAGTGTGTATTAGTACTGTTATGCATTGCATTCTGTCCCATCACACTGTCCTGATGTTGCTCGTGGCTCCACCGTATGGCACTCAATTCCCATTTGTGGCATTGCTAGCACGGATTTCACTCCCAGATTATCGCGGCGCGCATGAGTTCATCAAGGCTGCTATTAAGTAGTGTTACCAACGCGGCACAGTACTCTGGGCGCACTGTTTCCGTCACCACTTCGAGCACTTCGCGCTCGGGCAAGTGCGGGTGGAAACGTCTGACAAGATGTACTTTTCTGGTGATAGATGTGGTTAGTTTCTCTGTTGGATGTTGCTCTTCTAACATCTGTTTGCTTAGCAATTGAAGTGATGTGAATGCTCCTCCAAAGCGGCACAGGAAATCATGGAGTAACTCCTCCCACTGTAAACCTTAGTGACATTGCCACCAGGAATGTGCTTNCCAAAGCGGCACAGGAAATCATGGAGTAACTCCTCCCACTGTAAACCTTAGTGACATTGCCACCAGGAATGTGCTTCTCCGGAGAGTTGCGCTCCAACTCAGTTAGGCCACTCCTCCATGCGTACACTATAGCATGTAAGCATGCTGTACAGNTTCCGGAGAGTTGCGCTCCAACTCAGTTAGGCCACTCCTCCATGCGTACACTATAGCATGTAAGCATGCTGTACAGTCACTCAAGAATGCAGATGGGTGTGTGAGTAGGTAGCACTGGGATCATCTGTTGGGGGAAGGCAGGCATTGAAAGTAGATGGCGAGTGGCAGTATGTAAGGGGCAGATGGTAGGAGAGGGAGAGGTGCTGCAGTCAAGGCTGGTTTGTGGGGTGTGGAATGGGCGAGCAGTGCTACATTGTTTACACCAGCCATGTGTGTGCTGATAGAATGTGACAACTGCAGTGCTGTGTCGGCCGCTGCTGTGCATTGTTGACACATGACTTTGGTGTCTTGTACTGCCATTCTCTCACCAGGCTGCAAACATTGTTCGTGTATATGCACTACACATACCCTGCATTTCAACATGTCATTACTTTTGCTCCCTGGACACAATGGGTGGTGATATTGCATTGGTTGACAGTCAGGACCAGTTAATAAATTCTTGCACGCTGTAGAAGTGTTCAATTTATTATTATTGCTGTGACATTCTAAGCACTGAATGTTCTGGTTTTGTGTGGTCGTGAGTGTGGTTGCAGTTAGGCACATTGAGTGGTAATACTGTAGGCACACAGTACACTGAAGTGTAGGGATACCTTGGCCCATGCACAGTTAAAAGCACAAACACTTTTGTTGTTTGGGAACTGAATGTTTGAATTTTGTTGACTGATATGGTCGAGAACTTCAAGTTTGCACTGGCTTTGAATTTTGTTTATCACCTCGGAGCTGTTCATGTGTTCGTGGCTGTTCACTGCATGGTGACTCATTGGGCTGGTCTTACAAGCGCATTTGCAATATGTTGTGCCTAATTCGTGTTAGGCCACTACATCCTGTGGGATTGGGTGCAATCATTGCCAACACAGAGGCATCGGGCCGCCTATAGGTGTCAGGTCAGCCATTGTTGATGGTCGCGGTGTGGCAGCTGAACCCGATGGTGGGGGTAAAGACCATGGCCCACGCCTTCGCGGCTGACCTCCCTGCGCCTGCTTGGAGGGGTGTACCACCCCGAGGTGGAGGGTGTGTGCATGCCAGTGCACACAGTTTGCTACACCGAACTATACTCCCAGCTTATTTTGTGGTGCTGAAGCAGGGGATGGGGGTGAGTGCAGGTGCACTTGCTTGCTCTGCTGTGTTAATGCCTCACTGACCCATTATGGCCAACATGCTGCCCGTGACCTGCATCGTTGATGTGATGGCACTGCGAAGCTGATTTTGGCATGCTTTTATTTCATGTGACATGGCATCTCTCTGTATCGTTCTGATGTCAGGGCGTTGTCACAGGTTGATCACACTGCTTCTGCCATGCTCTTGATGTTGCACCGAGGTGAAATGGGATGAGCTAGGAAGGGNGGGGGGGGTTGTGAATTGGTGGGGAAATTTCTGAAAGAGGGGTTGAAGTGCTGGGAAATTTTGCTGTTTTCTGGGCCGAAAAACACAAGGAATAATGAGGGAAATGTACACACCATGTTGGGCGCCAATTAATGCCTGTTGGCTGGCTGATGTTGGGTTAATGGAAGTTTTGGGGGCAGGTGAAAGATATTGTTAGGTGGTTTGTGGATTTGGATACCTTACTAGGTGCCAGACACCGTCAGCAAGTGGTGCCATTTTTTTGCTGCTGGTGATGAACTCAGGGTATGGTGGGCCGTTCGCCCGGACATATGCAGTAACTTGGTGAAATGTAGGACGAGCCCCTTACGTCTGATACTTACATGGAAAATACTGTGGGCTATTCAGGCTGACCCACACACCTTAATCTGTAAAATCTGTGAGTTGAGCAATCTGGCTATTAAGCAATTCACGTGAAACTGGGCAAAGGTTGGCTATAGGGGACACATACCCCGAAACGCCCGATGGCAGTGCTTAAAGTAAAATACACGAAATCTGAGAACTTGCATATAAATACCCTTCCACAGAAACACTTACATTACTCTAGGTGAACACTTTATACGGACTCTGGTCTGTGGCCCACCAGATAGGCAGAACTGCGAAAAATACGCATTTGTGCGTAAGAGTGAATTATTGGTGCATTAAGCTTCCCTGGACGATGCTATTCTCAGGGAATAAGGGGTGGCGTCTCCGGGTGCAGAAAGGTTCTGGTACACTACATTAGACTATTGCAGCTAAAGGTGATTGGTGCGACGAAATGATGACACTCGGAGCGCGATGCTGCATGTGCCCACCTCTTGAGACACTCGATGCCGACGTGAATCTGGCGAGCACGCGTGGCGCGTATTATGGTGGCATGCAGCTCGCCCTGTACTTCTTTCTGCTTGTATGTAACTTGCAACAATTAATAGCACATGAACACTTGCATGTTTAATTAACAAAATAAATACATATATATATATATATATATATATATATTCCCTCAATAAAAACAGTTATAATCTATACTTGGATGTCATGAAATGAGGGTGAAACAACTGAGCTGAAAAATACAAGAATTTGAGAATTACAAAATAAAAACCATAAATTTCTCTGAATGTTTACACTCTTAGTGTGTATTTCTATACTTTTAAATACTTGCTTTGAAATGGCCTTACTACTTATTAATGCTGGGTCTTCCATTATGCACCCTTGCCCACCTGTCGGAGTTTGGGGTATGCGGTTGTGCTGCACTGCTCTGCTCTTTCACACACACTGTACTCGTGTTGGCACTTGTGGTGCACTGCAGCTACACTAGTGCGGTTGATGCAGTGGACGTGCGGCATGATAATAACTTGCTACTGATAAAACAGTGTAGTCGAGACTGTAACAGCCTTGGCTATTCTTATTAAACATCTTTTGCATTTGATAGGTATACACACAGTTTTGAAGTAAATATGTCTAATTGTTAAAATGCTATTATTTTATTAATGTAAAACATAAATCCTCGCAGGAAATGCAAACATGGGCCACATTGCTTCTATTGTGTTACGCAAATGTTGTGTTCTGCTTTTTAGTTATTTTTACTGTCTCAGTTATCTTTTTTTGTATAACTGGGGTATCATTTTACTCAGAATACTTTACCCGTATATATATATATATTATTCGAATTTCATTATTAAAAACATATAATTTTTTCTGTAATAGATGTGTGAACATTACTATATGTAGGCCTACCCAACTAGCAAAATATGCCGATTGGACACAATTTTCATATTGGAACAGAATGAAAAGAAGCGGGTGGGGGGTTTAAGGATCGAAATCCGGCAGCTTAGTTTCACAAGGAGAACTCTTTCGTAGACAAATTATGGGAAACTGCGAATGTATGTAAAATNGAAATCCGGCAGCTTAGTTTCACAAGGAGAACTCTTTCGTAGACAAATTATGGGAAACTGCGAATGTATGTAAAATTGATGTTTTACTGTAGCTTGATATAAAGGTTTGTTCAGAGGTTTTGTATTACTTCTGCCATAACATTCTCAAAATTATAGTAGCCATGTAGAGCAAAAATATCAGTCATGATTTTAAAATACGTGTAACAAAGTTCGAGTTGCATTAATATTTATTTAACTTTAAGTTTAATATTCGTACCATTATTTTGAATATTAACACCTGTTTTAGGGAAGTTGCCAGTAATTTTAAGGTTATATTTATCACAACAGCAAATGTCAGGTGCTTAAAAATAAAATTAAGAAACAACTAGAAAGTTATGTAAATAAGCAAATTCGTATCCATGATTCCAGCAATCCCCTATGAGTAAATATACATTTATTGCGGCAAACATGAAATTAACAACAGAATAGCAAAATACACATTGATGCACAGTACAGCACATCATTTGGATGTTTTGTGCAACAATCAGGTACTCTTCTTTTTCCATCACACAAGGGATGTCAACTTGTGAATCCAGATGCTCAGACTCAGATAATGCACTACTGATATATAAAAGGAATTAATGTACAAAATATTGAAATTTCAAGTGATGACTCTTGGAGCAGTGTCAAACTTCGTGCAAACTGCATTTATGTAAGATGTTCTTGAAGTATTCAATTACATGTAAAAAAACCTTTGGTCCATGTTTTAGCAAAATCATTCCTTAAAAATACATGAACAATTAATATTTTTCTTTTATTAGTCAAAATTGGTGCACTTNTGTTTTAGCAAAATCATTCCTTAAAAATACATGAACAATTAATATTTTTCTTTTATTAGTCAAAATTGGTGCACTTTGCACACGAGACCATTTGAAATCTATTATTGAGCTTGGTCGTCATTCGTATGCTCATTCATTTTGGAAGTATTCCTGGAAAACAGGAACATAACCCAATCAGTTATTACAGCATTACCACTTACTCACATAATACATTCTAACACTTGGCTTACTGTTANAGGAACATAACCCAATCAGTTATTACAGCATTACCACTTACTCACATAATACATTCTAACACTTGGCTTACTGTTAACACTATATATTAAAAATAACATTTCATATAAAAACAATGCAAATTATGTGGTAAAACAATAATATTTTTTTCTTTAGTTGCTAAAAAAATTGCAGCAATTTCTTATATTTATTATTATATGCTGTTCCAGTAAACTGAGTACTTTGAAATCAAACTTTGAAAATATCACTGTCCCTAACTGGATATATTTTAATTGGCACATTGTCTGGCATGTGTCTAGTAAAGTTGGTAATGGTGGGAAAGTAGTTCAATTTCTTATTGTTAAATTAATAGTGTTATGTAAAAATTTGGGAAAACTGAAGTAATATATTTTGCTGTCTGTTATTGGAATGCATGTAAGTGTAAATATGAGCAAATTAAAAATAATACTTTTCTAGTAACTAGTTCCATTCAACCAACCATAAATAAAGTGATAACAGCAAAGTTAATTTTCNTAAAAATAATACTTTTCTAGTAACTAGTTCCATTCAACCAACCATAAATAAAGTGATAACAGCAAAGTTAATTTTCCACGTGGAAGAATACACAGTGTAGATAAAAGTAGATGTTAATCAGGGCTTTGAAATGTTCTTAGTTTACAGTGAACNGACGTGGAAGAATACACAGTGTAGATAAAAGTAGATGTTAATCAGGGCTTTGAAATGTTCTTAGTTTACAGTGAACAGAAATAACATTAATTTGCATACTCCATTTTAAACAATCTTTAACTGCCCATGTAGTAATAGAGGATGACAATGCATAAACCAATCTGTAAATAATCCAAAAGGTAAACTCATACGTCAAACAGATAAAAAATGTTGCAGCACAGGCACAAAATTTAAATACCATATTTCAGTCACAAACATTTAAATTACTTATACAGTAAAACCAAAATAGAACATTTTGTTACGGAACATGTGAAAAAATTATGCCTGCTCACAATGTATGTGAACTTTCCCTTATATCTTTCACCTACCTGGGATTTTTAAGATAGTTTTAATATTGATTCCAATGTGAAAATAAAAAAAATGAATTTCATCAGGAGCATTACACAAGGAGTGTGCGATTTAAAAAAAAAATGTTGAATAGTAATTTACGAATTACTCAAATTTGTATTTCGAATATCTTCATCAAACATGGTGAATAATTTACATCCCAGTCTCAAGTGGTTATTTACATGACACTACGCCTACTCACTTAAAGGCACTCATTTGAGTATTTTGACGCAGGGCAACATCCTGCTCTTTAAGACCGTCTGCCACGCAGGGCACTTAACTCCACCGCACCAAAACACACGGCGTACACGAGCCCCAAACGCGCTCGTAAAAGAACAAGTTAGTGCAGTGCAGTGTATTGCACAAGTGAGCAGAGCAGTGTCACCATTCCCCCTCCACACCTAGCGGTTTCTCCGCCCAAAAGGGGGTAGTATGGATGATTTTGCGCAGAAATGCAAGGCAAAATGAAAGTTAATTAAAAAAAAATTCAAATGACACATGACGCCCCTGCAACTATATTACATCACCGAGGAAAGGCGCACAATGGTGCACAATGTAGTTTTCTGCGCCAAAAATCAGAACTGGTGCTTTCCCGAATTCACCGATGGTGACTTGTTTACACTTACAGTACTTAGCAACAATGTACATAGTTTACACTTTCCCATACATGTATTTAATTGAGGTAAAATTTATTTCGAAATGGAATAATATAACATGACAAATCATATAACAATTTTCGTAAATGTGATTTGAGAAAAAAATCAGCAGTTATAAAATTATTATAGACAAACTAGCAAATCAGTCCGGCTTCGCCAGGGTACACTTGGGAAAAGACAATTCATTTATGTGAAAACAGAATTATAAAATTATACCATGTTGGCTTAGGTTTTTAACTGATTACGGTAACCCAAAAGGAAGGTAATATTTTTTACCTGATAGCCAAGAAATAGGGTAATGTTTTTGGAGTGTATCTGTCAAACTATCGCATAGTTTCCACATTTCCTCTTTTCAGCGTCGATGTATGAAAATCAAAACGTGAGTTTCGTCAAGTCGTGGCTTAAGAAAAAAGTGTACATAGGTACTATTTTTTGCGCTTGGCTGAGGGATCATAATCGATCACCAAAGTTAAGCAACGTTCCCAAGCGGCACACATTTGGATGGATGACCGTTTAGTGGATAACATCTGAGCGCTTCCGGGCTTCGGAGGGCACGTTAAATATTTGGTCNCATTTGGATGGATGACCGTTTAGTGGATAACATCTGAGCGCTTCCGGGCTTCGGAGGGCACGTTAAATATTTGGTCCCGGTTGTTATTGATTGATAGCAGTCGTTGAGCCATTTCAGAGGTCATTGGGCGCCCTGATAAACACCAGAGGAAAGAAACATTTCGGTCACGTTCCCAGTCGTTGCAGAATTATGTTTTGTTGTTATTCCACAGGAACCGTACAATTATTCGTGATCCGTTATAGAGCTGAGTGGTTACACACACATACGCACACACACACGCACGCACACACACACACACACACAGACTTTCCCATTTATAATATTAGTAAGATTACACGATGTGACAGTCTCTTGGCACCGGTAACAAAAGCACTAATCTCTGCTCGCCATGCAGTATGGGCCTACATATTGTAAATATGAAACATTGTTATAGGTATTTAAGGAATATGTTCCTACATAGTTTTAGATTTATACAATGTTAACTTCCTAAAGTTTTAGCATTCTGTATAAATTCCGACCTTTTGCCACCATATTGAAAACTGCTAAGCATTTTTCTTTAATCCTCTAATTTCTTCCTATATTTTCTTTCGTTCCAGTTGTCTTTCTTTACATGTGGTGCTTCATCATCACGATCTTCTTCTTCGTCGTCTTTATTTTTACGCGTAACCTCTTCCTGCAGGAGTTACTTAAGGTCACGAAAAATTTCNCATCTTCTTCTTCGTCGTCTTTATTTTTACGCGTAACCTCTTCCTGCAGGAGTTACTTAAGGTCACGAAAAATTTCGGTTGGCAGTGATTTCAGACTTTTTCTTCGCTATTTACGCAAGGCTGATAAAAATGGATTAGATGAAGCAATCAGGCTGAGGAACGAGTCAGACACGTTATTTTGACGGGATGACCTCCGTGTTTGTGATTCTCAAATTTTGCAAATTTCTTTATTGCATGTTTCTTGTGCTTCTTCCGTTAACTCCCCCTTGGGGAAAAGCTACTCATCAATAATTATAGGTCCGTGTAGCAACACTTTATGCACAGTAGGAGGCATGTAATACCATTTATATATGTCTACGTACATATGTGCTGTTTCAATGCCATACTTCACAAAATCTTCCGTTTTAATTTTTTGTCACCAAGATAATGCGCTCAAATTCACAGAAAATTGGATCAGTAAGTTTTTATTATAACTAGTTGCCTCGTGAGTTTCTTCAGGTTTCTGGGAAAAAAGTCTGGCATCTTTTCCGGTGTTGCTCGTCTCGCACCCTTGTTTTGGTAAATCAACAATTAGTCCTAGTTTATCTTTAATTGTTTGCTGTACGGCTTTTTTTTCTTTCATTAAACTGTGTTATGTATTGCCCAGAGTCACCTTCTACACTCCTTCGAATTCTCCGATTCTGTATGAAATATTAAGGACACATTCTAGGAAACGTATGTAGGCATGAAGCACAGATAAACCGCAATGTAGTTTTGAGCGATCCACTGGTTTATCAAAATTGAGTTAATTAATTTGGAATATTTTAATACCACACAAATAGTAAATGCACGATAAAGAACCCGTCATTGCATTTAGGGCCTTTCCATTAACCATCGTGAGCATTAGTTGGTAATTTACTTCACAGTTTTCAGTAAGTAAAGGCTCCAGATTAGTTATCTGTTCCTTCAAGAAAATTTCTTCGTTTCGGAGCTCAGTTACATTTTCTTTGACAAAACGTATGCGAATAGGATGGTAACAACGAGTTGAACTCGGCCTTGGATTTTTCCACAGTACTTCCCCCGATGAGAGAGAAACTAGAAAAAAAAAGAGTTAGAA
>NQII01001076.1:66299-148477 GCA_002778355.1 Clitarchus hookeri | reverse complement strand
GAAGTGAGAAAAATGCTTTCATCACTCGGTTGTGAGAAAGAACATGGCTGGTCCCCGCACAAATTCTGTCGTTAGTACACGAATGCCACTTTTGCATGTTACGTGACTGTCCAGAACTACCGTCAAACCCGTATTTTACTACAGGCTTTCAGTCTTGCAATACACAGCACTGACTCTCGTTTAGAACCTTTGGCATCATTTTCACCGTGTTGTTCAAAAGATCTTGCAATGGCACATCACACGAAAGTTACGTAGCGGTAGTGTTTGTCAGGTACGTTTCCTTTTTAGCTTCCAAAACTCTGTGGTACGATGAGTAGAGATCGGCATTTCAACACTTGGTACCATTACGAAGTAAAATGTACAAATTCTTAGACAGGCTACCATATAAAATAAGAGCAGCTGCTTCATCAGATGTGTACGAGATAACATATTGGTTAAAAGCTATTAGTCTTCGTTTCATCCTTCGAGTTATAGGAGGAGTGCTCTCGCCGAAATACAACACACCCCTTGCTAAGGATTCATTCCACTTTCTTCGCAATTTCACTGATGCAGCCTTGATAATAAGTGGATTACTACATTTGTCAGCAATTTGCCCTGCTTTTCTTACCTTGATTCTCTGCGACGACTCATTGTAGTCTACTGAAGGACGTCCACGTTTATGAGGGGTCAAGTTGTTTACTATTCCGCTCGATGCCAAGCCAGCTATAAAAGAAACCAATGTTCTTATCTGAAATGTTTTTAACGTTTTTACGTTAATGAATGTATTTGAAAAATTATAATATAAAAACCAAATTTCATAAAACATGAAGTAACAAACGTAATTATCTAAATGTGATTCCTCAATGTTGTGCTTGCTATATCAGTGGGATATAAGCTTCTACAGACTACTTTATCTAACTTAAGCCTTACTTTCTCAGGCTAGACTATTATAAACATTGGTAATTTACTTTTAATTCACCCGAATTTAAAAACTTATTGTTTTGATTTTACTGTCGTATATTAAAATTTAATTTAACAGATTTATAAATTACTTAAATGAAGAGGAAAAATTACGGTAGACAGTATATTGCAATTCAAGCTTGATTTGCAGCCACATTCCATATTTCTATTCAAATCTTTTGCTACACCTATTACTTTTAGTAGTTAGAAATAGAGCATTCGAACGCAGGTTCATGACAGGGACACAGGGACACAAGACAGGTGGAATGCAAGAGCAGGAGGTTTTTGAGAAGGAATGCACTTACAGGAGGTCGGCCATGTTGGAAGCCATTTTGGCAGCCATGTTGACGGCCATTTTGACAGCCAGTACATTCTAGAACATACCATCCCATGGCTGCCATTTTGCCAGCCAGTAAATTAAAAAAAATTATTAATGTAAATTTTTTTTTAAAAATAATGTATTGGATGAGGCATGCAATAACATGGCGGCCATTTTGCCAACCAGTACAAGTTGGTGGCCATTTTGCCAGCCAGTAAATTAAAACTTATAAAAAAAATTTATATGTTTTTTTTTAATTATTGGTGGCCATATTTATGAGGCATGCAATGGCATGACGGCCATTTTGCCAGCCAGTACAAGTTGTTTTCAATAACGATGGCCATTTTGCCTGCCAATAAATGAAATAAACGTATGTAAAATAAGAGTTTCCAGTCGGTACAAGTTGGCGGCCATTTTTCCAGCCAGTAAATAAAAAAATTATGTAAAAATAAGAATAATATTTTTTTTAATAATCGGCGGCCATATTGGATGGCGCCACTCCTCTGTAGCATTGGCTTTTTTAACACCACCACCTCAGCAGCAGTGGCCATGTTGGCAGCCATGTTTGCAGTGAGTACAAGTTGTTTTCAATGGAAGCTATTTTGCCAGCCAGTTAATTAAAATAAAGTATAATTGTTTTAAATTATAGGCAGCCATATTGGATACAGTGTCACCCCTGTCTCTTCGTCGTGACCCCTCCATAGCAGCAGCCATGTTGGCACCACCACCACCACCCCTCTAGCCATTAAATTGTGTGAGGCTGTGCACATTGAATTGTTTTTTAAAAAGTACTTCATTAGCAGCATAATTATAAATTAATTGAAAGTATCAAAAAATAAATATGTTGTATTAGTTTATTATGTATTGAAGATGAATATATATATTCCAAATTAAAATACTTGCAATTATCTCAGCCCAGATATTGAATTGAAGTCAACACACACACACACACACAGTATTTAAGAAAAAAAGGGATTATTTTTAATAAAAAAAGAAATAAAAAGCGTGATACTACGCCTTTTATTAAACGCAATACATACACACATTGTATTTCGCAGAAAGCAATCTAAACATGCAGATGGACCCCATCCTCCCATTTACCATCTGCATGGCATAACCATGCAGACGGACCCCAGACTTGGAACTGGCAGTACACTATTCCTACAACACTATCAATACCTATATAAATNAGCATAATTATAAATTAATTGAAAGTATCAAAAAATAAATATGTTGTATTAGTTTATTATGTATTGAAGATGAATATATATATTCCAAATTAAAATACTTGCAATTATCTCAGCCCAGATATTGAATTGAAGTCAACACACACACACACACACACAGTATTTAAGAAAAAAAGGGATTATTTTTAATAAAAAAAGAAATAAAAAGCGTGATACTACGCCTTTTATTAAACGCAATACATACACACATTGTATTTCGCAGAAAGCAATCTAAACATGCAGACGGACCCCATCCTCCCATTTACCATCTGCATGGCATAACCATGCAGACGGACCCCAGACTTGGAACCGGCAGTACACTATTCCTACAACACTATCAATACCTATATATAAATATATATATTGGTAACGTCATAGATATAGCGAACAGGTAGGTAGCGAAGCAGCAAGAAGGAAAACAATGAAGCGAGCGCTTTGTCGACTGGGGAAAAAAACATATACAGACAGGACACTACAGTATGATAGCAACGACACGGGTGTGATGCCAACACACAGTGCGATGGAGGGTGCGGAGAACAGTTAAATGAACACTAATATTTCTATTACAGTAGTAGCAGTACGAGTGGAAAACATACACATGACAAAGTAGAATTCTATAATCTAGCACATAAGCTTGACAAGCGTTTTGCCGACCACGGCGACTCTACACACATGAATACAGAGGGGGGTAATTGAAACATACAAAAGAAAGATAGTTAATATGCAGTGAAAACGTACAGCTTTTAGCATTTGTGGAAAAAAAGGGAACGCATGAATGGTATACCTGGCAAGACTACTACTTGCGTGTGCTCCAGTATACCCCAGTAAAAAAAACATATACAGGACGTGCTGGTAACATGCATGGCAAGACTTCTTGCATGCTACCACCCAGTATATCTGGCAAGTCGAAGATTGCAAAGGTTGCATGACCTATAGTACACTGAATCCGACTGCGCGGGCCAATATGTGTATACCTGACAAGCCCTCCAGGCTTGCATGTGCTCCGGTATACTGCAGGAATAAAAACTGATAATCTACCTGACAAAATTAGAAACTTGCCTCTTGAACGAGCTACAGTAGACTATCAGCCAGCATACCTGACAAGTCTGCAACACACTTGCATGTGCTACAGCATGCTTATCGAGAAATATGACTACCAAAACCCTCGGCTATGCACCTGACAGGCGGAATACGAAGACGTCTGTACGTGCTACAGTACATCCCGGGAGAATAAGCACTCTCTCTGCCAACACAGAGCTGTTTTTCTTATTAGGCCTGGTAGCCATATGGGACGGTATGTATGCCATCATCCAGGACTTTCCGCTTATCGTTCATCCACGAAAGAGCCAGTTTGGTTTGGAGGATTGCTCTTTATATACTGTGTGTTGGTACGACCTAATACCTGCGACCTGTACTCTCATGCTGCGCTGGACCGAAAGAATGCGCCGATAATCGTCGAACGTTATTGTCTTGTCAACTACGCACCCTTGTATCCCCTTCGAGCGTTTCACTACCATATTCAGGCAGCAGTACGCATACAGTTTCGCCCTCAACCCGACAAACTCAACAATTTCGTTACCCGCACATTCATCCTTGAACTTCTCAATCACCTTAGAATTGGTAGGTGAGTAACAAAGATGATTGGTCGGGTAGGTGCTGGTGTCGAACTCCGACATGAGCGTCGGGTTAATGGCGAGTTCGCTGTAGAAGCCAGGGCTGGCAATCTCCATTACAAAGCTATCAGTATCCATGTAAAGGATGTTTACCCTGCCCCCATACCGCACTCTCATTACATTGTATTAAAATTTGTACATGTGTGTTTTTGATAGGTCGAGTACGGCAAACCGAGCATATATGGGCTTGTCAAACACAATGCTCTCTTGGCATAATTTGGCTGGGCTCAATGACTCATCGTAAATAGTCCTTCATTTAAACGCAGGTTTTGCGATGAGCTTCTTCGCCCAAACTTCCGTACACACGAGTTCCATACGTTGTCGTTTGCGCTTATTTTCCATAAGTTTGCCGTACGTTGCGTTATTCATTAATTTGTAAAAGTCCTTCTCGAAAGCGTTCGTGGCAGCCTGACGTTTCTCCGTATTCAAATCTATATAGGGCTTAAGCCACGGCTTCTGCAGGAATTGAAGGACTCGGTGAACAGCCTTCAGTCGTAACCCATGACCCAATGCTTGTTTCAAAGCAACGTAATGTAAGATATAATGAAGCCTGCTCCGCAGCATTGTCATGAGTTTCGTTTGTTTGGAGCCCGGGGGACACTCGTTCACTGGCAAGAAGGGAAGATCCATATGCTCTTCGTGAAGAGCGCAAGGGTATGTAGCCAACATATCCTTCGTCCGGCACGATCATTACATCGATGTTCGTGGCGGTCCATTCAAAACCGGCATATGGGAGTGGCAGAGACATTGCCCAACCGTATAAGTTATTAGCATCAACATACTGCAGGTAGTAATGTGGCTTGGCGGCATCATATGTGTCTGGTATATGCCTGTTATTGGCAACTGCATGCCGCTTAAAACATTGAGCCACCCCTCCCTGGATGCCAGCCTCAATAAACAGGTGTATGTCATAGTCGCAGAGCAAATCTAATTTCACCTGTGAATTGCGCAACATTGCTTCAAACGAGAACCCGGGAGCACTGACATAGCGCACACAGGCGAGACTGTATGTGCGTAGACAGTGCCCCCGGAAATTCTCGAAGACGTCGCACAGAATCAGCACGTCCGTCTTCAAGTAGAGCTCAGAATAGTCCCGGAGGGTACGACATCCGAACACAGACCAGACGGTTTGTGCGTGCTGATAGTCCTCGGCACTGACATTCCCCCCAGTAAGCCTATTGTAGAATGACTCTATAGCTGGTAATTGAGGTTCGGAGATCTTCTCCCACGAGCTAATGTAATCGTAGGGGAAGACACGTTTCCGAGTTACCAGCTCTAGCTCACACTCTACCATGAAGAAACGAGACGTGTGGAATTCACCGGACGGCAGATTCTTAGTGAGAGTTGCCAAGCTGGCAGACATGAACCTATATGTACCAATGAACTCTATAGGGAACTTGTCACCCAAACTCTTACTGAAGGTGATGAGTTTCTCCTCGCTATGCGGAATAATAAATATCTCCTGGGTATCATATCCTAGCTCCTTATTTATGAAATTGGCATCATACATTAAGTTATGGAAGAGTATCGGCAGTCTCTGGGGTCGACGACGAAGCTTGTTGCAGTTATTACACGACACCCCAATAAAACTACCAGTAAAATGGTCATGGTCATGCACCTTTTGTTTGTTAATGGTGAACATGCCAGAACAGTGGCAGCAGGTAGTGGCTAAAGCATAGTCAACCTGTTCCGCATGTGTTAGTGGACGCATAGGTTCAGACTGGCTATATATGTCTTTAACCAGGTGTCCTATCCTAACCACCACTTCCATAAAGTGTTTCGATTCACCTTCGCCCGTGTAAACAGTTACATGCGAGGGTAAGCTGGTTGTCTTATGTGCGGGGATAATTGAATTATCAACCCTAAAGTATATGCCAATAGAATAGGGCTTATGTTTTTGGTACCTGTATGTTTAGGATGCGTCAGGGTTCGGCTGACATGTTTGTACAGGCACAAGCATGGCCTCGAACTCTGCATACACTACAATAGGCACCTTGTCGCCGTTCTGGTAATTTTTGAATTTTAGCACAGGCGGCCTGCCTCACTTGTCCGTCTGTGGCATGTCTGAACGAACAGCAGTATGATTATTGCAGTACCTCAGCCAGAGTTTCAGCACCTGCCAACCCGCTAACACACTGTTGATTATCGTACGTTTTAAAACAAAGTTTACAGACATTAACACAACCATGGTGTGACGTCACCTGGGAGTGTACCAGCCTCGAGAAATTCGAGATGTAGCAATAATGCGAGTTCTGGTCCTTCTCCTCCGCTGTGGTGAGAAGCAGCAAATCAAAATTTTGGGCCAGTTCTACATCTGTCACCCGTATTGGCACGATTTTCGTATTCTCCTCAAGTGTGTATTTGTTAACACTGACCCCTGGATTGGCTTTCTCAAAAGACGGTATTTGACGTAGAGGGGTGGAGAAAATCTACTGTTGAAAAATCAAAGCGTGTTTCAAGGTCAGTGTATCGCTTGTTGACACACTGCCGATCCCTCCCCTCTGCAAAATGTGCCATAATAGCCCATTTTAAACACTATTGGTTGTTGATGTTGTGCGGGTTGATAATTGCGCCTTTCTCCGCAAAACCAACAGGCAATGGGATATACGAGGAGGTCCTAAGAGGGTCGAGCTTGTTTACGCATAACTGGACTATTTTCCCTGCAGTGAGAGTCCAGCCGCTACCCTTCCCCATATAGTCAGTCTCCTCAATGCAGATCTTTGCAATGGAAGCCGACACAGCCGCCTCTATGTCGGCTATGTTAAAGAGAGGCACGTTTTTCGTCTTAAATGCACGATGATCCTCCTCATCCTCGTGCGGTTCTGGTTCCCCATATACACACTCTAGAAATATATTAAACTTGACCGCCCCCTGTGTCTCGATTTCCTGCTGTAATTGGCCAATTATATTAGGTTTCATTACCTCGAGGTAGTCGCAAATGTCAATGGCTACCCTCGAAGTATTCTCAGAGATATATGTTTTCATTACACCTCTAAACGTGCTTTGAACCTCCACAAAGCCATACGAGTTGCTCTTGTCAGCCCCAGTGTCAATGGGCCCTCGGCGAGAGCTACCTGCGCTCTCAAGAGCAGGAACGTTATGAGTCGGCTGTGGACTTGTAACTCGGAGCCTCTTCGCCGGCCGGAAGGTTGACATGGCAGCAGCAACAGTACACTTAGCGCTATGCGCACGAAGCCTATCGGTCCTGGTGAACAGCCGGCCGCAAGTCCCACATGCCCTTGAAGGGGCAGCAGAGTTCGCCCAACAAGTACTTTCATGATGCAGGAAATTATAAGAGTGTGCAAAGCTCTTATTACAGAACGTACAGTAGAGGTTAACAGCCTGTNTCTTTCATGATGCAGGAAATTATAAGAGTGTGCAAAGCTCTTATTACAGAACGTACAGTAGAGGTTAACAGCCTGTCTGATCAGTCCTGTATATGTAAAATTATGTTCGGCAAGCTTGTCAAGTCGGTTGAAGGGATGGCCGCACCTATCGCAAAGATGTGAGGCAGGCTGCCGGAATGGATTTAGGGAGCAATTACGCTCGTGATGTAGTCCATTCCGGCGGTCCGTAAACACCCGGTCGCAAAAACCACAATGTAGTGCGGGTCTGCATATAATGTGAGCGGAAAGGGGGTTAAGCAATGCAGCAGCAGTGGATGGAAACAACGATGGTGATGCTGACGAATTAGGTGATTCCATTATAGCAGTGGTAGTGCTAATATATATCTGCGGTACGTGGCAGGAGCAGTGGTAATATATATCTGCGGTACGTGGCAGGCAGACAGCCCAGACCCAGGTGGGCGGATAGTTCGCAAAAATATAGGCACTGCTTTTAATAACAACATCTAATACTCTAACACTGTGTTCAGCAAGGCCCTAACTGAATGTAAACAGATATACAAGTGACGGCGAGAGAATATTAATGGAACGTGCGTAAAAACAATGCAAAATTATATATACGCAGCACACAAGCCTCTCAATTACTAGAATTAGGTACTGATATCTGCAGTCCCTAGATGAAACTAAGCCCTAGGTTCGGAATAGTATTATAAAGTTCTATTCACAGTCCTAGAGGAAATTAAATAAAGTACTAGCCGTGGGTGATGCCTTCACAAATGTTAATACTCACCAGCAGCCGAAACACACACTTACCTCTAAAGAGGCGAGAAGTTGCGTAGAGAATTGGCCCCAATTCTCTCTTCTGCAGGTATGTACATGCGATACACGTCACTCTGCAGGCAGTATGCTGACAATCGTGCGGACGCTAGTCGAGCAGCAGCGAGATCCTTTTCGCACAGACGCCCAGGCACGATTGAGTGTGGGGGCAGTGGGAGGGGGTATTTATACCCTTTCTCAAACAAGGGGGAGCATGTTACAGCAGCAGCAGCTGCAACGGTGGCAGCCAGGGCGCGCCCCCTCTCTCTTAGAGCAGCTGCGGAGGCGCGTCCCCTCCAGTGCGATACGCCAAGGATACGTGCTCCATAATGTAATGTCTTTACAAAAACATATCATTGCAGTAGTGTTTTATTTTTTGCTTTTAATATACTAGCATCTTTTAGTATGGGCTGTGTGTGTGTGAGATAACCAGCAGAAATAAGAACACTAAGAATTTCATGACATATATATGAAAACAATTTTTTACATTCAGATATTCATTTAATCGACAATCATGTCCAATACATACAGCACACACTCATCAATCATGACCATTACACACAAGAAAATGTACACACATCAAGATAGCACAATTTATATATGTTAATTTTGTAAATTTGAAAAGAAGAGTAGTAGCTGCATACATCAAGATAGCATAATACATTTAAAACAGTTTTTTTGCAAGCTGAGAAGCTACAGCAATTAAAACATTTTTTTTTCAATATACCAATGGCTTGTAAATAAAAAACATTTTTTTACACACCTTACCAATTAAATATATAAACATTTTTTTGTCACTATACTTTGCAAGCTCAGTACTTGCTGCATACAAAAAGATTCCAATTAAAAGATTTTTTTTCACTATACCTTTGCAAGCAGAGTAGTGAATAGATGCAGTAGTAATGTCTTTCTATCAGCAACAGATAATTTGCTCGCATACTGAAGCGATGTATTGCCACAATTCAGACATGTTGTGACCGACATCGTCTTCTTCTTACGAGACGTTCTGCGATGAGGCGGTATGCTGCGACGCAAAGTGTGGGACTTGGAGGCGCTGGCAGGCTTATCACGTCTGGAGGCGGTAGACTTCTTGCGTTTGACATTGACAGGCAGTTGGACGTACTCCTTAGTAATGTCAATCACGGCAGGTTCTTGCGGAAGGCAAACTCTTATTGCATCTTGCAATAAATCGGGAGTTATAACTTTGTCTGGACCCAGGGCGTTCTTGCGTTTGATGGCGGCAGACCTCTTGCGTGTCACAATTGTAGACCTCTTGCGTTTGACATTAACAGGCACATGGGTGTCCTCCTCCTTAGTAATGTCAATCCCAGCCGGTTCAACCAAAGGTTCTTGCGGAAGGCAAACTCTTATTGCATCTTGCAATAAATCGTAAGTTATAACTTCGTCTGGACCCAGGGAGTTCTTGCATTTGACAGCGGCGGCAGACCTCTTGCATTTAACATCGGCAGGCAGCTGGACGTCCTCCTTAGTAATGTCAATCACAGCAGCAGAGTTGTCGGGCAGCACCAAAGGTTCTTGCGAAAGGTAAACTTTTATTGCATCTTGCAATAAAGCGTGAGTTATAACTTCATCCGGCCCACATGGCAGGGGAGTGTCTGTTCGCATATAGTTAACGACACATCTTCCCAGAATATTGCATTCGACCATCTGCTGACATTGCTCGTACGTCGACATTGGGTTGTGCACAAGCAACCAATGTGCTATACCATCGCACTGCTCGCTATATGTTCTTGACTCGCCATCACAGACATAGGTTCTACAGTTGTTGCCAGGCGTCACACTGTTGTAGACTGTCTCTAGGCNTCGCCATCACAGACATAGGTTCTACAGTTGTTGCCAGGCGTCACACTGTTGTAGACTGTCTCTAGGCAAAATGGCACGTTCATCTTGAGCTCACTATCGTTGACTGGCAGGGTAGACACAGCTTATATAGCAGCCATACATCTCCGACANCAATCACAGCAGAGTTAGCAGTCAGCACCAAAGGTTCTTGCAGAAGGTAAACTCTTATCGCATTTTGCAATAAAGCATGAGTTATAACTTCATCTAGGCCACATGGCAGGGGAGTGTCTGTTTGCATATAGTTAACGACACATCTTCCCAGAATATTGCATTCGACCATCTGCTGACATTGCTCGTACGTCGACTTTGNCGCATATAGTTAACGACACATCTTCCCAGAATATTGCATTCGACCATCTGCTGACATTGCTCGTACGTCGACTTTGGGTTGTGCACAAGCAACCAATGAGCTATAACGTCGCACTTCTCGCTGTACATTCTTGACTCGCCATCACAGACATAGGTTCTACAGTTGTTGCCAGGCGTCACACTGTTGTAGACTGTCTCTAGGCNTCGCCATCACAGACATAGGTTCTACAGTTGTTGCCAGGCGTCACACTGTTGTAGACTGTCTCTAGGCAAAATGGCAAGTTCATCTTGAGCTCACTAGCGTTGACTGGCAGGGTAGACACAGCTTATATAGCAGCCATACATCTCCGACATTACGTCAGTGGTTCTTGAACAATAATAGTCGTATATGGGTATAAATGTCGTACATTATCTTACAACATTTACACTTGCTATGACATATTATTTCGCCCTATGCCTTCGTACTGCTGCCGATATCTGCTCCGTCGTCGCTCATGTTCTTGTTGTAACTTGTTTACCAACCTTCACTTATAGTTTCAATTGAAGATGCAACATACCTTAGCTGCACAGGGTAGAACATATGTGGTACCACATTCTTCCAGCGTGATCGTATGTATGTTTCCTGTATATTCTTCGGTCCAGCGGTAAGTTGCACCAGTATCAATTTCTCGCAAGGTAAATTCACCTTCTTGTTGTTCTCGGTGCGTNCTTCGGTCCAGCGGTAAGTTGCACCAGTATCAATTTCTCGCAAGGTAAATTCACCTTCTTGTTGTTCTCGGTGCGTTGTTCTGTAATGTCTTCACATTCCGCACAATGACGCTCTTATGCAGGTAAAAGTCCATCGTGTGAGACCTCAGCCTGATTGTAGACAGGACACTGATCGAACTTTAGCAGGGGCAAATTTCATAATAAAAGTTATCGTAAGCGTTCTGATAACCCCAAAAATGATGTTCAGAGTCACATATTTGTACTTGCTCGTGTTCAATTCTTGGTTTAAACACAACTCTTCTGTATCCGATAAAGTAGTTATTGTACATGTTCACGGCTTCCGGCAGAAATGTCACACACTCACGAAGGTTAAACATGATGATGTTAGTTCTCTTCTCAACGAAACACTACTGCACTTGCAGAGCGCACGTCGCTATTCTTATATTGCAGCATCGTACACCGCGCATGATGATGGAGAACACATTGTAGTCCATGTAACTGTGCCTCTCTTCATGTAGGTTGTATGATGGTCGCCGGTGCAGCACTCAGTCCAGCAGGTAATAACACTACCAGTGTTGACATTGCAAAGTTCATACGCAATTGCGCGAATAAACCGTACATGACATATGTACTCTTCGCATGATTTCATAGTACTGAGTGAACAAGGCAGCTTCATACCAGGTCTTAGGTGATATACGCCACACGACATTACATTACACGGTACCGAGCGAAAACTGCCCTCATTGACACGACAGGCCCAGTGTTCAAGTCCATTACATGATTCTACCTGCGACGGTTGGCCGGGCGGTTTGAAATGTACACATCTGTATCCTACAGTAACTTCACCCTCATATGTGGCTAGCAGGTTGAAATTACACACTATGTTAGCCATTTTACAAAAACTCTACGACGTACATTGATCTCCCATTGTTACTAGACTTGTTGCCTCCATAGCTGAATCGTACTGTTGCAGCATTAAGCCTGACCATGTCGTCATCTGATATGAGTTGGGCATAGCACGTAGGCAGCCGGATACGCATCTCATTGTCTAACATACATGTTAAGCTTTTACTGTATACCGACTCTGTGGGGTGAAAATCAGATGCCATGTATACGTTGCCAATGGCGAGCTCTGACAGCTGTATATATCGAAAAGACCCATTCAGCTTGGCGATTAGACCTTCCATGATGAGCTGTGGATCAGTACTAAAGTTCTTTGTCTCGATAGATGGACTATTTATAATGACTGGTGGTGGCATTTTTTTGCCGTTGGTATATTCCGACAAATGCCATGACTTAATCAACAACACATTAAGACAAGAGCATACAAGGTTACGCATACACATGTCACATGCATGTTCTAACAGGCCCGTATATTTATCTCTCAACCTTCTAAACGACAGACATCTACACTCGGTTTGTAGATAGCAGATTTTAGTAGCAGTGTTGCAATAATTGCTTAAAGGGTGTTTCTGCTCTGGCCCGGCCACAAAGACTGTGCCATTGTTTTTACTTAGCATGGTGACAAGTACATTGTGTGCTTCCTAATGTTTCAAATCGCCCTTACCCCAATTGATGTCGTGGTAACGTTTTTCCAGCCAAATTTTCGTTACTTTGCTTTTCACGTCCAGCTCATGCCATGGGCAGGGCGGTTTGAAGGCATCTGCTTGCTGATGACTCCGAGGCATCTTTTGGGGCGCGTCGCGACCTGTAAATTACTATAATTGACATCAATTAGCGAGTGACTCATGACGTGGCAGCTGCATGTTCTCGGAGACGCCTGTAAATTAACGTAATTTAAATCGATTGCTGTGTGACTCAGACTGCAAGTCTTGTCTTCGGCGAGCGAACCATAAATTAACATAAATTAAATCAATTAGTGCGTCTGGTGACTCAAAACGTCGCAGCTGCCGGTTTTTATGTTGGTTCTACTGTAAATCACAATAAATGGATTGACTCACACGCTATAATTCGTCTTTAACGGCATTCTTAAATGCCACTGTCGGTTTGTCACAGGTTAAGGAATCTGACCTCCGACATATCAATCACAATTCGCCTTTAACGATGTTCTGCCATGGTGACTCATAATTGACATCATTTACATGTCAAGATGCTGTCGTGGGGATCGTCTGACCTCCTTCGCAGTGGGGTGAGAACATGCCGACCCATTTATCATAATTTGTTATTTAATGGTGTCTGGCCGTCTTTGTAGCGCCAGAAGTCCCTAACGGCTGTCCCCTCCTATAATTAAGCCGAAATTACGTTTTGTTTTCAGAGGGGGAACACTAGTGTAATTTGGGTGTACACAAATATACGCCCCTTGCATTAAGCTAGTATTCAGTTTTGTGTTCTCGAGGAAGACATTGCTGGCACTATTTTCGAGCGTTATGTCTACCGGTGACAATATGTCTGACGTTGAGGTGATCATTACTCCGCCTACATCTCCGGTTACGAAACGTACGCGTTCACCTTCCCCTGCGAAGGCAGCCGAGAAGAAGATTGCAATTAAGAATGCCGTTATTTTACAGTTTTTCAGCATTATTTTGCCTACATGCGCGGTACTAGGTATTGGTACGTGGGAGTGTCTAGACCTACTGGCGACACGTGTTCACACAACCGCGATAGTAGTGCGAGAGGCCATTACAGACATTGTTTCTTTTCTTCATAAGCATATTGTGCAAACACAAAAAAAATGTGATGTGGGGACATTGGATGCAGGCCTTGGAGTTCCTAGTTTTGTCTGCAATATTACCAATGGCGGCTCCGCTGCGGAGAAGCTGCTACAATACTTCGTCTCGTGCGTCGATGCCAAGAACTTCACTGCAGCGAATGGGTCCTGATCCGTAGTCGATCAAGTGAGTTGCTCAACGTATGATTTCAACCAGACATTTCAATGAAGCAAGCAGCACTTCTGGCAATATTAGAGATTACGCTTCGTTCATATCTTTACAGAGCAGTGGTGTGATGTGTGACGAGGTTCGATAGTGTTTTCATTCTACGCCCATTTTTTTTTACTTGAAATGTAACCCGTGACGAGGTTCATTAGACATTAAAATCAGATTTATTACTGCAAAATACAATGTGTGTACATATTGCATTTAGTAAAAGGTGTAGTGCCACACTTTTTATTAATTTTTTTATTAAAAACAATCCTTTTTTTCTTAAATACTGTGTGTGTGTTGAGTTCAATTCAATACCTGGGCTGAGATAATTGCAAGTATTTTAATTTGGAATATACATATTCATCATCAACACATAAGAAACTAACACAACATATTTATTTTTTGATACTTTCAATTAATTTATAATTATGCTGCTAATGAAGTACTTTTTAAAAAACAATTCAATGTGCGCAGCCTCGCACAATTTAATGGCTAGAGGGGTGGTGGTGGTGGTGCCAACATGGCTGTCACTACGGAGGGGTTACGACGAAGAGACAGGGGTGACACTGCATCCAATATGGCTGCCTATAATTTAAAACAATTATGCTCTTTTTAATTAACTGGCTGGCAAAATAGCTGCCATTGAAAACAACTACTTGTACTGACTGTAAACATGGCTGCCAACATGGCTGCTGCTGAGGTGGTGGTGTCAACATGGTCGCCACCACGGAGGGGTGGCACCATCCAATATGGCGGTCGATAATAAAAATTTTTTTATACTTATGTTACACACATTTTTTAAATTTACTGGCTGACAAAATGGCCGCCAACTTGTACTTACCGCAAACATGGTCACAGATAATTTGTACATTTTTTTAAAATAAATTTTACATAAGTTTCAAACATTTTTTTATTTGGTGGCTGGCAAAATGGCCGCCAACTTGTACTGACTGCAAACATGGTCGCAGAATATTTTGAAAAAAATTACACTTATTTTACTTACCTTTTATTTAATTTACTGGCAGGCAAACTGGTAGTCGTCATTGAAAACAACTTGTACTGGCTGGCAAAATGGCCCCCATTTTATTGCATGCCTCATCCAATATGGCCACCAATAATTTTTAAAATATTTTAAATAAATAGTTTTCATAATTTTAATTTACTGGCTGGCAAAATGGCCGCCAACTTGTACTGGCTGACAAAATGGCTGGTGCAAATATCCTCTATTCACCACTGGTCGACAAGCGATTCCGAAGTCCCAAATCACACAATTAAACATATACTAAAATTAAATTACCAAAACATGACTCCAATTTTGTATAATTTAATAAAATATGATGCACTGTGAGTCAAAAGCAAAATAACTACAACATATTCACAATAAATATACACTTTCCATTTTATAGTTGTAACTTTCAGAACTAGCAAAGTTCGACTGTGGAAAATGACACTCAGGTTAGCTACAGTTTCCGGTGAAAGTCACTCGCAGAAAATATATAACATCTTTGAACGAGAGGGGATCAGCGCCACGCTTGCGCCTGTATGTGTGTGCTGGCTGGCAGGTTCGTGAGTGAGGACTATTCTGGGAAAGCGCAGTTAGCCACATATAATCAAAATGCTGGTAAACGGGCAAAACCGGGGAGCTGAAATTTCATACACTTCTTCCCGACTATACACAGTTACACTTTGGCGGTGATGTCGTCTGTTCGTATGTGTTCACTCTTTTCGTTCTCTGTGTTTTACCACAAAAATGTACCCTAAATCATAGTTTTCTTCTGGTGGCTATAGTTAATCAAAAAATAACAGAAAATTTATTTCAAATACACCGTTTTGAAGCTTAAATGTGTTTTAATTGATTCAAAGAAACAATGTAATTTTTTTATTTAAAAGTGAACATTATAATTTTAAATTTGTGGTTTTTTTTACATAAATAACAGAACCCATTTTATACAGCACTTTTGCAAGTCGAGGAACTTGTGTAAGACGGAAGAATAAACCGATTTGGTTAAAATTTGTCGAAATGTAGAGCATAAGTAGAAGAACAAAATCCACCCAGTTTGAACTCTGTGTGAGAATTTTCGATTTTGGGTAATTTTGGTGCGGACAACTACATTTTGAACCACAGTGTGGCGTACGTCCGGGCAGACGGCCAAACGACCATGAGAATACCAGCATTCTCATCGCTTCACTGCTTATCGATGGTGTCTGGCGCCTAGTCGGGTTACCACCACCTTTAATTATCCTTACCTCTTGTGTTTACCGCTCCGCAAAATCTAAACCAAAAACGCCCAGAGCGTTTATTTATTCCATAGTTATTAGAGCTGGACCGTTGCTAATCATGATAACTGGTAGTTTTTATGAATTTTTGCAATTTTATGTGGCCGCAAATCAATAACCATTACATCTGAGTGAGGTTGTTTACATTGGCGTGCTATCAAGTTACTTCTAGAGACACGATCAAAACAAGAATTATTAAAAATAAACACACATTTATTTTCACTGCATCATTTACACAAACAGATATATTTCTTCTTTCTTATTGTCTGCAGCTGAAGAAATAGGCATGGAAAGGTTATTTTACTGCAGCTGTGCACCACCAAAACCAAAATATATTTTTAACACTTTTATCCACATACCACACAGCCCCATGTGACAAATGTAGATTTTTTTTGGTAGTTCCAATGATCTTATAGCATTTTATTTCCGCAAAGTTTCATACATTATTGAGGGCATGATTCAGCGACACGGACACAAAAATACCAACATGGCGCCGCGTTATAGCTGTGGTGGAATGTGAACTAACTGCGCTAATAGTAGGGCTGTGCCAGTTGAATTGGTCACAAGCATTTACAATGAAATATTTGCACAAACTAAGTCTTTATGTTAATTCTTACATAATGAAATAATACTAATGGTAAACAAATTCTGTAAGCGACTCAGGACCACAGTACCAAGAAATTGCAAACAATATACAAACACTTTCCAATATATTAGCGAATAGCACTGCAAATAGCAGTGAAACTGCAAGCATCAAACTGTGGTGTTTGTAGATTGTGCTATCAACCGAACCACAAAAAATATGCTTATAAAACTTCAAAGCTTCATGCAAGCTAGTAGTTATATATAGGCCTAGTATGTTTAAACGCAACATCATGACAGGGACACAGGGACACCGAAGCTTACCAAGGAAATTACAAACTTCATGCGTTTGCATTCCGCCATCTTGGCAGCCAGTGCCAACATTCCAAAATTTTCCAAAATGTTATTTTTTAAAAATTAATTTTCAAAAAATTATATAATGCTTTTAAAATACCTCAACATTTCAAAAGATTAAAAAATGTATTACATATTTCAAAAGTAATTTTTTTCTTAACATTTCAAAAGTTCCAAAAAAACTTTTTTCTCGAACATTCCCTGGCGGCCTTGTTTGTTTCTCCTGTGTGTCCCTGAGACAACACCCAGACATTATGAATTCGAGCGTGTCCCAAGAGAGACGCCCGCCATGACATAGCCTCGGGCCGCGGAACTATGCGAGATGTTATTTCTAATGGGGCTGCGGTGATGTAACGGATAGAGCACATGTTAAACTTCATGCTCTTGCACTCCATTGCTACGTGGTAACACAGCGATGCAATGGATAGATGGCATGTTAAAAGTCACGCTCTGGCATTCCATTTCGACGGGGTTCGCAGTAGCGAAGTGGATAGAGAGTGCATGTAAAAAACTTCGCGCTCCTGCATTCACAGGGGAGGGGCAGGCGTGTCCTAAGAGAGCCGCCCGCCACACCTCCATGACATAGCCTCGGGCAGAAGGTTCCTTACAGCAACACCCACCACGGGGGTGCCGCAGTGACGCAGTGGATAGAGTGCAAGTTAGACATCACGCTCTTTCATTCACAGGGGAGGGTAAGTTAAATTTCACGCTCTTGCATTCACAGGGGCAGACGTGTCCCAAGTGAGCAGCCCAAGCGCATGTAAAAAACTTCGGCCTCCTGCATTCACAGGGGAGGGGCAGGCGTGTCCCAAGAGAGACGCCCGCCACACCTCCATGACATAGCCTTGGGCAGATGGCTCCTTACAGCAACGCCCACCACGGGGGTGCCGCGATAACATAGTGGACAAAGCGCAAGTTAGATGTCGCGCTCTTGCATTCACAGGGGAGGGANACAAAGCGCAAGTTAGATGTCGCGCTCTTGCATTCACAGGGGAGGGAAAGTTAAATTTCACGCTCTTGCATTCACAGGGGCAGACGTGTCCCAAGTGAGCAGCCCAAGCGCATGTAAAAAACTTCGGCCTCCTGCATTCACAGGGGAGGGGCAGGCATGTCCCAAGAGAGACACCTGTCACACCTCCATGACATATATGCTTGAGCCTTGCATGTTTAAATAATAATAATCGTTATAGCCCCCACCCCTGCCTCCGAGAGAGAGAAAAAATATATAAATGTTTTACTGTCTCTCCCCTCTGGTGCGAGCAATGGAAATATATATATAAGAGTTGAATATTTAATCGTAGCCAGGTGGTGCATGCTGTACGCAAAAAAAGAAGTCATGCAGCATACTTATATACATGTGCGCGCGCATCCACTGCCAAGACCAAAGTGGCAGACTACATCACACACACATACCACAGCCTATCTATCATTCCCAAATTGTAACTAAGTTTGTGAGGAGTTACACTTACCTGATGCAGCAACGTGTTCCCACTTACCAGCTGCATGGCATAGCCACACATATGCGTCCTGGGCTTGGAACTGGGCAGTACACTATTCCTATGACAATAGCAATATATACATATATATGTATATATATTGGTAACGTCACAAGTACAGTACACAGGCGGGTTTCGAAGCTGCGGAAAGAGGTAAAGCAAGTGCTTTGGCAATGGGGGAAAAATATATATATAAAATTAGAGAAGAGCAATTCAGTGTAATTAATACCAACACAGTGCGAGGGTGGGACAAGAGATAGAAGTAGTCACATGCGTGACAATTAGCAGTATGGCGGATAAAACACACATATACATGACAAAGTGAAATATATATAAAATAGCATACATGAAATAATTATAGTAACAGTTGGAAACAGACAAAAGATGCAGTATGGGGAAACCACCACACAGTAAATTAGCATGACAGGACGACAGAGAATAAAACACTAGCTATACAATATGTTTGAAACAAAAAAAAATGTGCCAAGGTGATGAACATCCCATTAGGACATATTGAGGGAAACAAGAGATAGTCACATGCGTGACAATACATCAGTAGGTTGAAACAAGAGATAGTCACAGAAGTGACAATAGCAGTAGCGAAACAATAATAATCGACGATGTACAAATGAACGCCAAGCTAAAGTTGTTGTGGACAAACGTAAAAAAAATTTGCATGAATGTGGTATACCTTGCAAGGCGACGACTTGCATGTGCTCCAGTATACCTCCGAGAAATGAAAACATGTACAGGACGTGCTGGTAACAGGCCTGGCAAGTATGATGGTTGCTTGCATGCACTCCAGCGTGTTACCACCCAGTATACCTGACAAGGATAAAATTGCAACTCTTGCATGAGCTACAGTGCACTGAATCATACTGCGTGGGCCAACAAATATTAGGATACGTGGCAACCCATCCTGTCTTGCAAGGGCTCCAGTATACTGCAGGAAATAAAAAATGATAATTTACCTGACAATGTTAGGAACGTATCTCTTGTACGAGCTACAGTAGACGATCAGTCAGCATACCTGACAAGCCTGCAACACACTTGTATGTGCTAAGCATGCCTATCGAGATATAAACATTGCTACCAAAACCCTCAGCAATATACCTGACAAGCGGAACACGAAGATACTTGTAAGTGCTACAGTACACGCTGGGAGAAACAAAACTCTCTCCGACGACAGACATAACTATGTAGGCCTGACCCAGAGCTGATTTTCTTTTTAGGTCCGATAACCACAGGGGACGGTATGAATGGCACCATCCAGGACTTTTCGTTTGTCATCCATCCACGAAAGTGCTAGTTCGTTCGCGCACTCGGTGTAAACTTCGCTTCGTGGTGGTACAAGGGAATACTACCGACCTGTACTCTAATGCTGCACTGGGCAAAAAGGATTCGTCGATAATCGTCAAACGTTATCGTGTTTTCAACTACTCACCTCTGTATCCCTTTCGTGCATTTCTGTACATTATTCTGGCAACGGTATGCATACATCTTCGCCCGCAACCCGACAAACTCAACCATATCGTTAGCATACTTAAACTTCCCAATCACCTTCGCATTGATTGGAGAATAGCAGGAATGAGTGGGAGGGTAGCCACTGGTGTCGAACTCCGACATGAGCACCAGATCAGAGGCGAGGTCGCTGTAAAAGTCAGCACAGTCGACTTCCATTACATAGGAATCGGAGTCCATGTAGGAGAGACCGACACTGCTCCCATACCGCACTCGCATGACATCGTATTAAAATCGATACATGAGTGTTTATGACAGGTCGAGTACAGCAAACCCAGCGTATATGGGCTTGTCAAACGTTACGCTCTCTTGGCATAATTTGACCAGGGACAACAATTCACCGTATATCATTCTGCATTTAAATGCAGGTTTAGCAAGTAATTTCTTCGCCCGAACTTCTCTACACACAAGTTCCATACGCTGTCGTTTATGTTTATTTTCCATAAGTTTGCCGCACATTGCATTATTCATTAATTAAAAAAAGTCCTTCTCGAAGGCGTTCGTGGCTTTCTGACGTTACGTCGTATTCATGTCTATATATGACTTTAGCCACGCCTTCTGCTGGAATTGAAGGACACTGTGAACAGCCTTCAGCCGCAACCCATGATCCAATGCTTGCTTCAGAGTATGGTAGTGTACGATATAATGAAGCTTGCTCTCCAGGGTCATGAGTTTAGCGTGTTTGGAACCCGGGGGACGCTCGTTCACTGGCAAGAATGGAAGATCTATGTGCTCATCGTGAAGAGCGGTAGGTTATTCTTCATCTACCGCCAGTATGTAGCCGACATATCCATCGTTCGGCACGCTTATGGCATCTATGTTCATGCAGGTACATTCGAAACCGCCGTATGGGAGTGGCAGAGATATTGCCCAACCATATAAATTATTTGCATCTACATACTGGAGGTAGGTGGATTGCTTGCTGGCATCGTACATGGCTGGTATATACCTATTGTTGGCCACCATGTGCCTCTCAATACACTGAGTCACCCCTCCCCGGATACCAGCCACGATAAACAAGTGGATGTCGTAGTCGGCAAGCAACTCTAATTCCACCTGCATACTGAACAACATTGTGTCAAACGAGAACCTAGGCGCACTAACATAGCACACACAGTCGAGACTGTATGTGCTTAGACAGAACCCCCCGGAAACTCTCGAAGATGTCGCACAGAATCAGCATGTCCGTCTTTAGGTAAATATCTGAATAGTCCTGGAGGGTGCGGCAGCCGAACATGTCCCAGACGGTTTGTGCGTACTGGTAGTCTTCCGCACTGACGTTCCCCCCAGTAAGCCTATTATAGAATTACTCTATAGCAGGTAACCGTGGCTCGGCGAGCTTCTCCCATGAGCTAACATAATCGTAAGGGAAGACGCCTTTCCGGGTTACTCTACTGTGAAGAAGCGAGATGATATATAGAATTCGCCAGATGGCAGATTCTGCGTGAGCGTTGCCAGGCTGGAAGACATGAATCTGAGTGTATCAATAAATTGAATGGTGAATTTGTCGCCCAAACTTTTACTGAAGGTGATGAGTTTCTCCTCCGTATGCAGAATAATAAATATGTCCTGGGAATCTTAGCCAAGTTGCGTAATAATGAAATTGGCATCATATATCAAGTTAAGGAAGAGTATTGGGAGTCTCTGGGGGCGGCGATGAAGGTTGTTGCAGTTATTACATGACACCCCGATAAAACTGCCAGTAAAATGATCATGGTCATGCACCTTTCGGTTGTTGTAGGTGAACATGTCAGAACAGTGGCAGCAGGTAGTGGCTAGAGCATAGCCAGCCTGTTCCACATGCGTTAGTGCTCGCATAGGTTCTTTAACCAGGAGACCTATCCTAACCACCTCTTCTATGAAGCGTTTCGACGCGCCTTCGCCCGTGTAAATAGTTACACCCAGAGGTAGGTTGGTCGTCTTGGAGGCTGGAATAATGGCTTTATCTTCTTTAACATATATGCCATAAGATTAGGTCTTGTGTTTTTGGTACCTATATGTGTAGGACTCATTCGGGTTCGGCTGACATGTTTGCACAGGCACCAGCATTGCCTCGAGGTCTGCATATACTACGATAGGCACCTTATTGCCGTTTTGGTAATTCTCGAACTTGAGCACAGGCGGCTTGTCGCCCTCGGCTGGCTGCAGCATGTCTGCGCAAACAGCCGTATGGTCATTACATTACCTCCTGTGCTCAGCCAGAGTTTCGGCCCCCGTCAGCCGCATCATGCATGGTTGATTATCATATGCCTTGAAGCAGAGTTTACAGATATCTACATGCTCTGTGTGTGACATCACCTGGGAGCATACCAGTCGTGAGAACTTAGCTATGTAACAATAATGCGAGTTCTGGTCCTCCACAGTGGTGAGCAGCAGAAAATCAAAGTGCTGGGCCAGTTCTTCACCTGTCACCCATCTTGGCACTACTTTCGTATTCTTGTCGAGTGCGTAAATATTGACGCTGACCTCTGGATTGGCTCTCTTGAAACCTAGCTATTTGTTGTAGAGGGGTGGGGAAATCTAATGTTGAAAAATCGAAGAGCATTTCCAGCCTGGTGTAGTGCTGGTTAACGCACTGCGGATCCCGCCCCTCTACAAAGCATGCCAGTATAGCCCATTTAAAGCTCTGCAGGTCAGCATTGTGTTCGGATTGATAATCGCCTGTTTCTCCGCTAAACCTGCAGGCAAAGGGAGGTGCAACGAGACTCTAAGGGGGTTTAGCTAATTAATGCTTATGCGTAACTGTACCCATTTCACAGCAGTGAGGGTCCAGCTGCTGCCCTTCCCCATATAGTCTGTCTCCTCCTGACAGATCTAGACAATGGTGGCCGACACCGCCTGCTCTATGTCGGCCCCATGAAAGACAGGCACATTCTTCGTCTTAAATGCATGGCGATCCTCCTTGTCGTGCGGCTCTGGTTTGCCATATACGCACTCGAGAAATATAATGAATTTGACCGCCCCCTGGTTCTTGACTTCCTGCTCAAGTTGGCCAATTATATTTACTTTCATAAGCTCGAGGTAGCCGCAAATGTCTACGGCCACCCTCGAGGTATTCTCCGTTACATAAGTTCTCATTATGCCGCGGAATGCGCTTTTTACCTCCACGAACCCATACAAGTTGTTCTCGCTAGTTCCAGTGGCAGTGAAGACTCGACGTGAGCTACCCTCACCCGCAAGAGCCGGAATTGCATGGGAAGGCCCGGGCTGCTGGCTTGCCACTCGTGCACGCTTCGCCGACCAGGAGGTGGTTTTAGCAGCACCAGAACACTTTGCATTATGCGCACAAACTGCCGGCCGCAGGTCCCACATGGTAATGGTTGAACTGTGGGATTCGCCCAACATGCCCATTNATTATGCGCACAAACTGCCGGCCGCAGGTCCCACATGGTAATGGTTGAACTGTGGGATTCGCCCAACATGCCCATTCATGACAACGAGCATCACAAGGATGCTCGAAGCCATCATTGCAGAACACGCAGTTGGACGAGGTAACCTGTCTGATACCCCCTGTAAAAATCGTTATATGTCCTACAAGATGTTCGGCATGTGCGAATTGGCGTTCACATCGCTCGCACAAATATTGGGCAGGCTCCCGGAATGGATTGAGTACGCAATTGTACTTGTGTCGCAATTCATTCCGACGATCCGCAAAGAGACGGTCACAGAAACCACACTGTAGTGCGGGCCTACATATATTAGGAGGAGGATTAGTCAACACTGCAGATGATGGACACAATGATGGTGGTGATGAACTGGTAGCTTCCATCTCTCTTGAAAAATGAAATTTTAATAAATGTCTGGTGGTGGTGGTGGTTCTCGGCAAGATGCCTGGATATATCCTATGAAACAAGCCCCACCCCTTTTATAGGTTAGTTCGTTAATTGCGTGTGTGTATGTGTATGAATTACAAACACTGTACAGAGTGGGGGGAAAAATACATGCAAGTCAGTTCGCCGGGCCTCGACCCCGGGAGTATAACGCTTAGTGGATGAGTTGAACAAAGGGAAAACAGTGAAATGATAGGCATCCTCCCGAGTCGGGAGATATGCATACAGTGTGTAAGCTAGTTAGAGTGTAAAAGGTATTATCCTCCGAGGCTCGAACCCTGAGGATATGAATACTTCAATTTAAAACAATAGCTAAATGTGAATTGTTGTCATAGCCCGCTTACATGCTACATTAAACGACCAGCACTGTCAGTTCATAGCCTGCAGCGCTGGAATGTACACATGGCCAGGTAGTGACAACGAGGACCGGTTTGAAGCGGTCGGCCTTCACCGACTAAGAACCATGTAGTGTAAAAAAAACTCGCACCAACAACAACTTCTTACAACACACACAGCGAGAGTGTTCATTATCTCATCGGGGTTATTACCTCAGCTCAACATGTGCCCCGACGAGTATAAACCGTGACCACAACTCATCAGGGGTTGGGTAAACGTTGTAGTCTAATCGAAAAGTAATTCTCTGTAAATGACCACTATGTGCACAAGAGCACTGTTAAAACTCCTAACGAAAATTAGTTAGTTTACTATATAAAGAAACAAGGTCCACATCGTCTGGCAAGTTATAATCCCACAAATATTAATGTGCAGTGATATGGACTAAAATTAGCGTAATGCTTACCTAGGAGAACAACATCAAAAAAATAATTCACTGAATACACAGGATAGATCGAATACTCGATGTATGTCTACTCACCAACACACAATGAACACTTACCCAAATTGAAGTGTAATATTGTGCGTAGCGCAGCAGCAGCAGATGCCGGTGTGCTGGCGTGGTAGTGGTGGCTGTGGACACGTCTCGTTACACGCTGAACAGTGGAGGGATGTACTGTAGTCGTGCTGTGTACAAAGAAATACACGAGATCAGCAACATGCACAGATCAGAGACCTGGCAACAAGTGAGAGTGTAGAAATCTGCGAGGTCGTATTTATACCCCCTTCCACAATGGACCAGCACGGAGAGAGAGAGTTGTTATTTCATTAGCCGGTCGCAGGAGGATGCAGTTACGAAGAGTCAAACATATATAGTACGTAGGTTAGTTGCGTTTAACATGCCTTGGCCCTTTGTTTTCAATTGCATTGTCGAATTGCATGTGTGTACTGATTGTGCGTTCAACATACTAGCACACCTTTTTTTGTTTTTGTGGGCTATGTTTATGGCATCTCTCCACCCAGAACATGCAGATATAAATATATATTATGGTCCACATGATGTGTGCCTTTGTGATAGGCAAGCAGCATTGACGTTTTAAAAAATGTGTGTATTGTATTTTTGCGTTTCATGTGCTTTCAATATACTAGCACATCTTTGTAGGGTTTGTATTGCCATCTCTCTCTACATCTAGAAATAAGAACATACATATTTTCAGAACACACACATATATATATATATATATATTATCACATTAAATAATACATATTACTTATTTTGGTTTGATTAAACAACGGAACATACACACACATAAGGCCGTATGCAGAGATCTCCCTTTTTCATGAAGGCGTCCTTAAATTCACAAGGAAGCCTTCATTACAATGCAAGAACCTCCCTTAACCGTAGCTTGTTGAAGGCGACCTTTAATTTAAGGAAAGGAAGTGGGGATAAATAAGGCTGCCCAATGCGTGCCTTTTAGCTTCCTTAAGCAAGATGGAGGCCGAACCAATGAAAATAACACTTGCTTAATAATTTGTAATTTTCAATTAAAGAGCAATTGTGACGTATGCTACGTGTAAATGATGAACATTTATTGTAATTACCCTGTGGGAATTATTTCACTACTTATATTTACCTCTGAAAAATCAATGTGGTCATCCCATTTATGTTCAGTGTAATGTGTATGTAAACAACGGTCTTGTGTAGTGGTGATGATTGTAATGGAGTACGAAGTGGCGATGTTATTTGACGAAGATCATTTGGATTTACTTCAGCGTGTCGAGAATCGTCAACGTAATGAACGTCCTCGTCGGTATTTGCACGATGGCCAAAACCCGTGGGAATACTTTTCGGTAGTAGAGCTTGTGAAACGTTTTCGTTTCACGAAACACACTGTAATGGACACTATTGTGCCTCTTGTTGCCTCCGATAACGGAGATAGAAGATTATTGCCAGTGCCACCAGTCCTGAAAGTTGTTATCGCCCTCCGATTTTATGGCAGCAATAGTTTCCAGGTGGGTACAGTGCTATTTGGTTTTCGTATGCTTTTGTAATGAAAACGGACTGCATTAACCTCTAAATGATCCCATCGTTAGGACGATGGTGTTTTTTTATTTATTTATTTATTTATCATCGCATACATTTCAATACATATGGAGTGTAACTTGTCAAATATATATACCAAAATACAAATAAACTGTCAGCTGTCAAAAATACAGACTACACAAATGAAATATAATTCATAAGCAAATAGGACAATAATCTGTAAGATGTAAATAGTTTCCATACAAAAATAATCGCAATTTGTCATTTGACAATATATGGAATACAAGATCTCAGTTATCAACATACGAAGAATATGAATTAAAGTACTCATTATAATATAAATACATGGATAGACAAATAAGACTTACATCTGTCAGATATGAATACTAAATGTAGGTGTACATAACCAAATTATGTAATTGAAATATACAAATTAGAAATACAGTAGCCATTACAATCCAAATACATGAACACAAAACAAAACACTATTAGTTGTCAACCATTGTTTTTGTCACTTAAATATTCATCTCCTGTGTAATATGCTTTCATCAACAAATATGTTTTCAATTCCATTTCAAATTTTCTAACATAATTAACATGTTTTACATTTTCAGGTTGTTTAAAAAAAACCTTCCTTTTATGTATACATTGTAACAAAGTTACGATTGGAAGTATTTCATGCTATGTTCCGTGTGTCTGCTAGTTAGTTAAGTAGGTAATAACATAATGAGGTTAACTGTACATTATAGTTGCACATGTTTGAGGTAGTATGTAATATGCATTGCAGACACCAAATAGAACATGTAATTGCCAGCAAGGCATGTTTGTATGACATGTCGGATGTGAATAGGTTAAATAAAATTGTATGGCAAATGTTTTTTTTGTGCAGAATGTTTGCAAATACCTATGCCATGACAATCAGGCAACGGTAAGCAGGATTGTAAAGGTAAAGAAATATAAACTGATATTAAATTTATGTTGTATATTTTGTATCATATGCAGATTTAAAGCTATCTGTAATGCAGAATGTATGTTGCATATTAAGTACCACAAGCAGAGTTTAAGTGCCCTATAATTTAGAATAATTATTTGTTCCTGCACTTTGAGGGCACTGTTATATTAATAGTGATAAGTTAATACAGCCAACATACCATGCATGTTAAAAATGTTTGTTTAATAAGTATTATGCTAAGCAATAAATTTGGAGATGCTTGTGTATCTGCATAGTAATCTGTTGTTAGATTAGTTTGGCATAATAGGAAACAGTGTATGAGTTTCAGGAAGGGCGTAAAAAATAGGAGTTTAGTCAGGTAGAGGAGAGGTGAGAGAGCTCGCAACCGGGCAGTAGCCTAATACCGATATTTTGTTGGTTATTATTATTACTTGATGGTGTGTTCATTTTCTATCAAGTGATGGTGTTTGTGGTAGGTGGTGTATTAACCCCAAGTGCAAATCAGTTGACTTCCAAATGAATTGTTGGGTGTGAAATTGGTATTGCAGTTTGTTCATGCTAGTATAATAGGTTGGGGATCCAGCCCTTAATGATGCTATGTAAGGAATGCAAATCAGCTGAGCCATGCAACCCAAAAGTATCCACTAGGTTATCCATCCACAAGTACCTATTAGATAAGATGCTTATTAATACTGCTTCGTGTAACATGACGTTCAGTGTGGTCACGTCAGATCACTGTAAATGATGTGGACAGTACAATTACTGGCAAATATCATATNATTGCCAGCAAGGCATGTTTGTATGACATGTCGGATGTGAATAGGTTAAATAAAATTGTATGGCAAATGTTTTTTTTGTTGCAGAATGTTTGCAGTTACCTATGCCATGACAATCAGGCAACGGTAAGCAGGATTGTAAAGGTAAAGAAATATAAACTGATATTAAATTTATGTTGTATATTTTGTATCATATGCAGATTTAAAGCTATCTGAAATGCAGAATGTATGTTGCATATTAAGTACCACAAGCAGAGTTTAAGTGCCCTATAATTTAGAATAATTATTTGTTCCTGCACTTTGAGGGCACTGTTATATTAATAGTGATAAGTTAATACAGCCAACATACCATGCATGTTAAAAATTTTTGTTTAATAAGTATTATGCTAAGCAATAAATTTGGAGATGCTTGTGTATCTGCATAGTAATCTGTTGTTAGATTAGTTTGGCATAATAGGAAACAGTGTATGAGTTTCAGGAAGGGCGTAAAAAATAGGAGTTTAGTCAGGTAGAGGAGAGGTGAGAGAGCTCGCAACCGGGCAGTAGCCTAATACCGATATTTTGTTGGTTATTATTATTACTTGATGGTGTGTTCATTTTCTATCAAGTGATGGTGTTTGTGGTAGGTGGTGTATTAACCCCAAGTGCAAATCAGTTGACTTCCAAATGAATTGTTGGGTGTGAAATTGGTATTGCAGTTTGTTCATGCTAGTATAATAGGTTGGGGATCCAGCCCTTAATGATACTATGTAAGGAATGCAAATCAGCTGAGCCATGCAACCCAAAAGTATCCACTAGGTTATCCATCCACAAGTACCTATTAGATAAGATGCTTATTAATACTGCTTCGTGCAACATGACGTTCAGTGTGGTCACGTCAGATCACTGTAAATGATGTGGACAGTACAATTACTGGCAAATATCATATACAATGTAAAAAGTAAATTACACTTTAGTCCATCTTCTCGTGTTTAAACATATGTCATATGTCTGTGACCACAGTAGTGATGTGCAGTGCTTATCAGTACATACATCCCAATATGTCTGATATGCAATATTAAAATAAGCTTTTGTGGTAATCAGTAATATCTGCAATAAGGTGTCTTGTATTTCTCGCAGGTAGTTGAGTTGAATTGTGTAAATAAAGCAGAGGCATTTCTTACACATATTGACTTTTGTAACAGGTAGTATCCTCTGAACTGGCTGGGCACCTCTTGCAGTTTGTGCATTTTCCTGGACAGCCACAACTTCAGGAACACTACAGGCTGTTCTATGTGAATGGTGGGTTTCCTGGTGTAAGTGGGTGCATTGATTGCACCCACATTGGCATTAGGAGCCCAGGTGGCCAGTTTGCAGAGGTGTACCATAATAGGAAAGGATATATGTCGCTCAATGTTCAGGTATGTTTGCTGGGATGTGTACCACATGATTGTTTATGTACAGGATTGTGTGTGTAATGTTTATTGGATACAAATCATTTAATACCATACAATTTATTTTAAATATGCCAATACTAAAATGTTTTTGTCTGCCAGCATTCATCGTTGTTAATATGTTCAGTAACATTGTTAAATTAAATTTGAAGGTTGTCTCAGGCCCCAACCTACAGATCTTGGACATTGTGACTAGGTGGCCCAGCAGTAATCACGACTCGAGGATATTCAATAACAGCAGGGTGATGACCCATTTTGAAAATCCTCTCTGAAAGGAATACTGCTGGGAGACAATGGCTACCCTCAACTGCCATTTCTCTTCACTCCATTACTGGTCCCAACAACAGCTGAAGAAAACAGCCACAACGCAGCACATAAGAGGACCAGGAACACAGTGGAAAGGCTGTTCGGAGTATGGAAACGAAGGTTTGCATGCTTGGGCCATCGACTACGGACAAGCCTCCATACAACCAGCAGGGTCATCGCTGCATGTGCTGTGTTACACAACATTGCAGTTGCTCATGGTGAACCACTACCACCTCCTCCAGCTGACGAGGATCATTACATGCCTCCCCTCGTCCGCATCACAAGACAATGGAGTGTCTGTGCGCATATATTGAACGACGCACCTCCCTAATACATAACAGTCTGTCATTTGCTGACAATGCTCATATGATGTAGGATTGTGGGCAAGCAGCCAATGCGCTATACCGTCACACTGTTCACTGTACGTTCTCGCCTCTGTGGTGGTGGCTGTATCTCCAGCAGCAGCAAGTTCATAGGTGTCCCCAGGCGTCACACTGCGGTAGGCGGTCTCAGGACGAAACGGTACGTTCATCTTGAGCTAACTGAAGTCGACTGGTAGGAAAACAGACTGTTTATATATGATCTACACTGCGTCGACATGAGCTTTGACCAACAGCTGTACAAAGCGTGTAATAAGATCGTACACAACCTGACAGCATTTGCACTTGTTGCGACATGTCAGTGCGTCCTCGACCGTCGCCGTACTGTCTTCACTCTTCATGATGTATAAATAGTTTTGTATGCTTTACTTATATATTCTTCACAGTGCGGGGGGAAGCTTCCACACACACACACGTACATTTAGTAATTGCAGACACACGTTCATGAAGCATTTCTTTCAATTGAAGACACAACATACCTTAGCGGCGCATGGTAGAGTCCATTTGCTGCCACAGTCTACAAGCGTGGTAGTATGTAAGTGTCCTGTACACTACTCGGTCCAGCAGTAGGTCGAGCCGGTATCCACATCACACAGGACATAGTTCAATTTCGTGCTCCCATGACGACGTTCATGACGCAGTGCGGTAATATCTTCAATGTCGGCATGTGTTGCGAGTATGCGGCCATTTGCAGGTAGCTCGCTGTTTGGCCGGAGATTGAATACAGCGCACTGTTCGCACTTGTAGCAAGGCAAAATGTCCCAGTGGAAGTTGTCCCAGGTGTCGTGATATCCTCACAAATGATTGTCACCGTCACAGATCTGCACTTGCTCATGTCCCAGCTGAGGTTTAAACACCACTCTTCTATAACCAATAAAGTAACTCACGTACAAGTTCACATCTTACGGCAGAAACGTCACACAGTCACGTAAGTTAAACGTATTACACATGGCTGTGATAGTTCTCTTCTGAATAATACACAAATGTCTACTGCGGCTGATTCAAACACTTGTTCCTTCTTATATTGTATCCAGGTACGCCTCGAATGTTAGCGGTGAACACATAGTATTCCATGTAATTTTACCCCGCTTCATGTAGGTTGTATGACAGTCACCTGTACAGCACTCGGTCCAGCGGGTAATTACACTGGCAGTTGTAGCATCGCATAGTTCATATGCTATCGCAGAAATAAACCAAACCTGGCGTATATACTCTTCACCTGCTTGCGTTAACAGAATACTGAGTGAGCACGGCAGCTTCATTTCGGGTCTTAGGTGATATACAGCACATGACGTTACATTACACGGTACCGAGAGAAAACTATCCTCATGGACACGACACGCCCAGTGTTCGAGCCCGGTACAGCATTCTACCTGGGCGGGCTGCCCCGGAGGTTTGAAGTGAGCTCGCCTGTATCCTACCATACTAGGAAAGGCATCCGGGACGGTGGGTTATGTGCATGACATTATATATATATATATATATATATATATATGTGTGTGTTTGTGTGTGTGTGTGTGCTAGGAGCGTCTTGAAGAGAATTCTACGGCATGCATTGACCGTCCGTGGTCAATTGGCTTAATGCCCGCATAGCTAAACCTGACTGTGGACATATTAAGCGTGGCCATATCTGCGTCGGTGATGAGTTGTACGTACCGGGTGGGCAGCCTGATGCGGAACTCCTCGTCCAACATGCAGGTTACACACTTGCCGTATGCGGTCTCGGTCCGCCGGAAATCGGAGGCGATGTACAGCTTCCTTATGATGAGGTCTGACAACGACTTACACTGTCCGGTCCCTTTAAGCTTGGCGAGTAGACCTTCCATTGCTGCTGCAGATACAGGATCAGTACTATAGTTTCCCTCATCGCAGGCTGACCTATTTATATTGGTCCCGGTGGTGTTTATGAAAAGAATCTGACCCTCGCAGCAGGTTCCCCCCTCCAACGCCTTAACAACAGAGCATTCAGGCAAGGACATGCGAGGCAACGGCTGCAAGCGGCACACACGTGGATAATGTTTTTTACATATCGTTTTCGCAACCTTCGAAACGGACAGCCAGCCTCCGTTAGGTGATCACAGATTTTAATTTTTGTGGCACAATAGGTGCTTAAATGACGCTTCTGCTCCAGCCCAGCCACAAAGACCGTCTCGCTCTCGTTTAACATTGAGCTAAGTTCATTGCGCACTGTATCGTATTCTACATCACCCACGCTCCAATTGATACCGTGATAGTATTGTTCCAGCCATATATTTGTTATTTTGATTTTAACGTCTAGTTCATGCCATGGAAATGGCGGTAGGAACATACGTGGTTCTATGCGCCCGTGAACATACCCCATGCAGATATTTTTAATAATGAACCAGCACTGTTAGACGAATCCCTGAAAGTTCATGTACATTATGCCGGTCGGAGAGTGATAGAAGTATAGTCGACATTTATGACAGTACTTTAATTATCCTGTCTCGCACATTGTACGTTACTAGTCTGTCAGGAAGTATTAACGCGTAAGCCTGAGTGAAGGCTGGAAAATTCACCGCGGCGGTTATTTCATTCCTACAGTATACCACGCCCGATTTAATTCTATCATCCTGTTTAATAACGTCAAATACCAGTAGGGGCGCTGTGTTCAGAAAGGCGTTCGGTTCGAGTGTCGGGGCCTGCGTATGTCCGTAGTAAGACCTCTGGAAGTCAGCGTACATTTGATAAGGCACCATATATGCACCGTTTGTAAAATCGATGTTTAAATCGCCATACGGGTAAGCTTCAGAGTTTAAGAAAATTTTAAGGTTCTTAATATTGGCGTGATCAAATTTCGAACAGTCTGTATTGATGACATTTCGCCTGCCTGTCTGAAAGGCAACAATTATATATCTCGGTTTTTCACTCGTGAAACTAGTTTTATCATTTAAATTTACGCTCGTGGAGGCAGGAATACTCGGGGTACGTTTCTAAACTCCATGTACGAAACGCAATAGCTACATTCCTTCCTTTTTCAGCATATTTCAATAATTTTACGCATTCAGACATGTTAACCTGCATGTGAGGTAATAATCAGTTAATAGAGTGTATTGAGAGCGTTGCGGCTTCCGTGCCAGTGTCCTGGAGCGCGTTCGCTTGTGTTGTTAGCCATGTGAATAACTAACTCTTAATTAGAATTAATAATTACATTCTTGTAATCTTCCGCAAACCCCAACAGCATAGCTAGTGGAATACATACTTAAAATTTACCGTTGGCATAGACCTTAAAGTCCTCGTCGATTCCCCAGCCCGCCATTTTGGGTGCGAGCAATTGATTATGAGTTAAGGATAGGTAGTTCTTTATGATGACCGTGATTCCAACATCTCGCGTGGTGTCTGCCTCGCACGCATTCAGTTCATACGCGATTCTACTTATCATGTGAAGTATGCCGTTTCTAATGATTTTAGTCGTTGCGGTAAGAGTGTTACCTGGCTTTGTCAGTGTTGCCCGGAAGCGCAAATATGAATTACACGGAGCTGTGTGCATATCTTGGTTTTTTCACGGGAATCCGTTTCTCGGCCGAGGGTACGTAGGGGCCTGGCAGATAGGGAGAGTAAGTGTGGATTTCAGCCTTGGGGATCGCGTCTTGAAACCCCACTGGCTCCGCCATGTTTAATATTTCCACGTCCATACTTGATCGTCAGTCCCAATCTTCTAAGGAAACGCGCATTTTCAGATGTTAGCGCTCTGCGTGCTTGACTCGTACTGACTTTAGATTTGGTACCGTAAGCGACTTTTATTGCATTCGCATGCTTAATTTTCAGTCTCATCTTTCCTTAAATGCAAGCGGACCATTATCTCCTCGCCTCGAAAATTAATCAAATGACTCTCTTGGTCCATTATAGATACTATGACTTCCTTAATGTTCTCCGTCACTACCGGAACATAAATGGGCGTTTTCGGTACATTGACGAGCATAAATACGGGTGGCACCATCGCTGAAAATTTGTACAGTGTCTGGTTGGGCTTACTGTTAAGATAAGACCCGTTAACCAAATTACAGCTTATTCTTATTACGTTCACGGGGAAAATTTGTACCGGCAGCGTTGATTCGTGTGTTTAATTGGCCTCGTATTTGGCGTTCTCGAAACCGAGCATTGAGGCGAGCGTACCGCTTTGCGTGAAGTCTATCTGCGCACTACACAACATCTCGCTGTGCAGGGTATTTGCATTACCGCGCAGAACTAACATCACATCCTGTCCCAGTTCACGCTTCAGGTACTCGCTTATGTCTTCGATCTCACACGAACCTGTGGGTACGCGCACCTCCCCCCTCTTCCCACCTCCCTTAACATAACGAAACAAACAATTACGTTCATCTATGTTCTGTACCGAGAAGTAAATTTGAAAATCTATCACTTCCACACCATTCACCCTTCAGGGCGAGTGGTGGGAAGTGCACGGAATGATGATCGCTGAAAATAAAACTGGATGTTCATTGAAAATAGACTGCAACACCAAGGAAATAGTTTCCTTGCCCAACACATGGCAATAATGCATCATTATTATGCTCATTGAAATTTACCTGTGTTACAGTATTAGTGTAAATTATGGTGGTAATAATTTAATTCTACATAATACTATTTTTATCCATAACATGCATTAATACGGTTGCAAAATATTTCCTCCCACATATTTGGTTACATATGTGAGGATTACCAAATTATCAGAAAATAGCTATATAAGGAATGTGGTAATATAGAGTCCAAGTAGAGTTACACATATAAAGAAAATACCCTGCGACTGTTCTGCGGCATTGCTGAATAACAAGCACGCACAAGACTAACTGTGCAGAATGGGAAGGGAGGAATGGACACACTAAACGCACCAGTATGCGAGTGCTTGTGCATGTATGTTCAGGTCTTCTAAGAAATTGATAAGTTATGTTTGCGAATAAAGAATTCACTGTGGCAAATATGACAAATTAGCAAAGGTATTTAACCAAGTTTCGGAACACTTGTGAATTATGTTTAAATTATTAGGTTCTACCAAGATAAAACAAGCTTTATTTGCGTAAACAGGTTTTATGGAACATACTGTAAGGAAAATAATTGAATTTAATGGTACTTTATTTTAATTTCACTAAAAGAGGATTTTCGTAAAGTTTGCACCACCGCCCCCTTATATTGATAGCCTGCTAAATTTCAATGAAATTGTGTTTGTAACTCTCACAATAGTTACATTGGTGGCACTCACAATTTTGATCTTGTTGCTAGATGTGAATTCAAAAGTTCGCTGTTTAGGTTGAATTTCATTCATAACACCTACACATGACTGTTTTAGCAAAGTGAAATAAACACACACATTTAAAATTGAATTTATTCCAAAACTCCTACAAATTGCTAATGTATACTAATAACTGCTGTGTCGTGACCCTATTAGTTTCATTTACTATGTGTTACTATGCATGGCGATCAAAATCTGGAAAAGTTATGATACAGACTAACACCTCCCAGTCACATCCACCACTTTTCAGTCTGGTTACTAGACTCACTAATAGCAGCAATACCTTCAGAACAGCAGTGTGCCGTCATTCACCGCCTGAGGAAGCTGGCTCAGCCAGTGAAGTGCTGTGACTTTCCATCCGCTGGATAATGAGTCGTGTTTATATGTGTAACTGTCAACAAGTTCCAGTGTGAGTACTTCTGCACATATCTTTACGTCAGGCCTAGCAGCTTGTGTCTAGTAATTTTTCCATCAACAACATTATTTATTTTCAGGGTTCACTTTTATTTCAGCACCAATCAGTAAATTACCGAAACTGTTCAGATTTAGCACTGGTACTTTCACTCTCATGCATGGTACAGACTAAGGAGAAAACTTTTGCCTCAGGATGTAACAATACCTATAAATGTTAACATCTTCAAAATGTAAAATCCTTCTAACGCGAGCATCATGTAAACATGGCAAAACTATTTTATCTTAACTTTAAAGTAATGCTTCTGCGGTCAAATATACAATACACAATCTCTGAAAACGATTCCATGCCATAGAAAGAAGCAACAACGATCAATTCTGGCACAAATGTTTTATTTGAATTTCACTATGCGTCTTCATTATGTGATGGGCCAGGTGAATATTAATTTGCACCCAATTTATAAATGGACAAATTGGACAGTGAGAAAATCTAGAATGATAAATGCAAGGAAAACAATGATTTAGAAATTAAGTAGGCCTACATATACTTTCTCGACATTTTAAAGAGAAATTCCCTGGGACCATTTCAAAAAATGGTAGAAAAAAAACACACAAATACTATAAAACAAAATTCTTTTAGTAGAATAATTTAGCCGACTTTTCAACAAGGGCGTGGGGACGCGGAGCTTCGGATTTGTTCATGCTCTGTCATTCCAGTCCCCCGATGGCTATATTTTCCGCCAGGTTGGATGTCGGTGACCTTAACCTTGACTTTTGATCTCGACCCCGATGATAACCTTGAAAACCCATCAATATCCCAAAAAAATTGCAAAAAAATTTAACTTTTTTTATTATTTAAAATATTTACGAAAATTTTTTAAAAACTGTATTAATAAAATGTGTTAAAAATAATGATAAAAATTAATTGTTAAATTAAATAAAAATTTATTATTAAATATCAATTTAAAAACTGAAATTTTCAGAGGTCCCCCAGCACCATGTCCACCATGTCCCACAGCACCACTGCCCCCCTCCAATCAATCTCATTTTCTTAACATTCCCCTCCCTACCAATATTTCTCATTGGTTAATTAGTCGGTAAGCCTCCACACCGCTTATCCATTCTCATTCAGCACTCTTGGATTTTTTTCGTTTGCCATTTGTTAAAACATTGCTGGAGGCCGCCATCTTGAGTTTCATATTTTAATTTACAACAACTTGGTGGCTATATTTTCTCGATTCACCCATCAGGCAAGCTGGGAATTTAGCCACCAGGCTGCAGCCATATTTGTTTATGTTATAAAAGTAAAGGTGGTGCTGTCGGCGCATTTCATACTGGATTACTCAGAGGTGACAAAAGTCATGGGGTAGCAATATGCAAATATACATATGGCAGTAGTATCCCGTACAAAATGTATAAATGGGCAGTGCATTGGTTGGGCTTTCATTTGTAGTTAAGCGATTCATGTGAAAAGGTTTCTGACGTGATTATGGCCACACAACGGGAATCAACAGACTCTGAACGCGGAATGGTAGTTGGAGCTAGACGCATGGGACATTCCATTTCAGAAATGGTTAGGGAATTCAGCATTCCGAGATCCACAGTGTAAAGAGTGTGCTGAGAATACCTAATTTCAGGCATAACATCCCACCATGGACAACATAGTGGCCGACTGCCTGCGCTTAATGACCGAGGCCAACGACGTGTCCGCAGAATGGTAAGTGTTAACAGACAAGCAACACAGCATGAAATAACCACAGGAATCAATGTGGGACGTACGATGGACGTGTCCGTCAGGACAGTGCTGTGAACTTTGGCTGTACTGGGCTATACCAGTAGAAGACCGAATCGAGTGCCTTTACTAAGAGCACGACATCGCCTGCAGCGCTTCTCCTGGGCTCGTGACCATATCGGTTGGACCCTAGACGACTGGAAAACCGTGGTTTGGTCAGATGAGTCCCGATTCCAGATGGTAAGAGCTGATGGTAGCGTTCGAGTGTGGCGCAGACCCCAAGAATCCATTGATCGAAGTTGTCAACAAGAAACTGTGCAACCTGGTGGTGGCTCCATAATGGTGTTGACGGTTTTTACATGGAATGGACTGGGTCCTCTGGTACAACTGAACCGATCATTGACTGGAAAGGGTTATGTTCAGCTACTTGNTTCGAGTGTGGCGCAGACCCCAAGAATCCATTGATCGAAGTTGTCAACAAGAAACTGTGCAACCTGGTGGTGGCTCCATAATGGTGTTGACGGTTTTTACATGGAATGGACTGGGTCCTCTGGTACAACTGAACCGATCATTGACTGGAAAGGGTTATGTTCAGCTACTTGGAGACCACTTGCAGCCATTCATGGACTTCATGTACCCAAACAACGATGAAATTTTTATGGATGACAATGCGCCATGTCACCGGGCCACAACTGTTAGCGATTGGTTTGAAGAACATTCTGGACAATTCCAGCTAATGATTTGGCCACCAAGATCACCCGACATGAATCCCATCGAACATTTATGAGACATAATCGAGAAGTCAGTTCGTGCACAAACTCCTGCGGCGGCAACACTTTCGCTATTATGGACGTCTATAGAGGCAGCATGGCTCAATATTTCTGCTGGGGACTTCTAACGACTTGTTGAGTCCATGCCACGTAGAATTGCTACATTTAGCCTTGCAAAGGAGGTCCGACACGATATTAGGAGGTATCCCATGACTTTTGTCACCTCAGTGTATATTTTCAATGGTCAGGTAGTGCTAATTTCTTGATTATGCAGCCTCCTATCAGCCTGTACTGAATTGTGACATTTACCATTCCTGCAAAGTATATAAATTGTCATGTCAAGTTTTTTTGTTTTATTTTTTATTGTATTTATATTAAAATTAATTTTTACATGAAGTGGGTGTTTTTTAAAATAAATAAAACACAAAATATTAATTTAATGACTAATTTTATTTGGTAATATACAAAATGAGAAAAAAACACAGGGTTTTTAATTACAAACATCTGTGTTCACCGATCGATGTCCGCATCGTAGACCAAGGAATTGTAGCCAGCGGAGAGACTCCACATCATGACATACGATAGTCCATTATGCCGTTGAAGCTCCTTCTCGAATCTTGAAGCTGACGATGCTCGAAGACGAATGAACAGTTCTAGTGTTTGAACTAGAGTTGAGCCGATATGGTTGTTGACCCTTTTCCGATATTGCCGATACACTTACCGATATTGCCGATACCAAAACCGATACTGCCATGACAAGGAAAAATACAATTTTTTCATGTTTCAAAAAATTTAATTTATATTTTAAAAAATGTAGTTAAAAAATATTTCAAGATTTTATTTTTATTGTGATAGTAATAGACCAAAATCTATATATAAAACAAAGTCGGGTTAGTTACACCATTTATAACTTGAGAACGGCTGGGCCGATTTCAATGAATTTAGATTTTTTGGATTTGTTTGCGCCCGGAATAACATATAGGCTATTTAAACATCGTAAAAGTACACAGAAAAAATAATTATAACCTAAATTAATTTTTTCATACATTTTATATGGATGACATTTTTGACATGACATTAACTGAAGTTCAAGTATTGCCTCTAAAATAAATAAGGAATGCTAACGTGAAAAAACATCTATATATATATCTATAAAAGAAAGTCGGTTTAGTTACACCGTTTATAACTCGAGAACGGCTGGACTCGGAGATGCCACATCATTACACTTGGAATTCTTCATCGAAGAAATTTCAACGCCGGAAGCAAGGCGATGCGGTTCCTGGTCATCCGGATGTGTGTTCTACTGATGCTCTTGGCCGTATTTACACAGTTCATCCGAAGAATGATGAATGCTTCTATTTGCGTTTGTTGCTGGTGAATGTTCGTGGGCCAACATCACTTGAATAACTACGATCTGTTAATGGTAAAGTGTGCCCAACATTTCGTGCTGCATGTCAAGAGCTCAATTTGCTTGAAAACGATACTCATTGGGACACGACAATCGCTGAAGCACTTATTTCTGCAACTCCAAATCAGATACACACATTATTTGCTATCATCATTTCGACATGCTTCCCATCGAATCCACGTGGCCTGTGGAACAAATACAAAGATGAGATGTAAGAAGACATTTTAAATATAATTCGTGTCAGTTCAAGAAATCCCGATATTGAGGTGAATGATGAGATGCATAACCAGGCTTTGCTCTTGATCGAAGACATGTGTTACCTCATGTTCGGCAGTTTGTTTGTCAGGTTAGGAATGCCAGCGCCAGATCGAGGAATGAATGAAGCATTTAATCGAGAATTAGAAAGAGAACGTGAATATGATTGACATGAATTAGACCAATCTGTTCAAACGAATGTGCCCCTTAGAACACCCAACAGAAGAAAGTGTATGATACATTAATCAAGGCAATTGATGAGGGAAATGGTGGCTTATTTTTCCTGGAATCCCCCCGGTGGAACCGGGAAGACATTCCTCATGCCATTGATTTTGGCCACAGTTCTAGCGAGATCCGACATTGCGGTAGCAGTTGCTTCTTCTGGAATAGCGGCCACATTGTTAGAAGGATGCCGTACGGCTCATTCAGCGTTTAAACTGCCGTTAAACATTCAAACTACTGAACAACCGACATGTAACATTGCGAAACGCTCCGCAATGGCCAAGGTTTTAATAGCATCTAAAATCATCATCTGGGACGAATGCACAATGGCGCACAAACGCGCATTAGAAGTACTTGACCGAGCATTGAAAGATCTACGCAATGACTCGAGATGTTTTGGGAGCGCAATGATTTTACTGTCTGGCTACTTCCGCCAAACACTGCCAGTCATTCCAGGATCGACTGCTGCCGATGAAATAAACGCTTGCCTCAAATCATCAAATCTGTGGCACTATGTGAAGAAACTTCAGCTGGCAGCAAACATGAGAGTTGCATTGCTGAACGATCCATCTGCTGGAGATTTCTCCAAGCAATTGCTGACTATCGGTAATGGCCGTGTTCCTGTCGATGAATCGAGCGGATTGATTTCATTTCCTCCGAATTTTTGCAATTTCATCTCATCGAAAGACGAGCTCATCAAGAAAGTGTTCCCGAACATCATTGCTAATCACAAAAATAACAAATGGTTGAGTGAGAGAGCAATTTTGGTGGCTAAGAACAAAGATGTGGATGACTTAAATATAGTAATTCAGAATCAAATCGTTGGTAATCTGCATTCATTTAAATCTATTGACTGCGTAATAAACGAAGATGAAGCCACCAACTATCCAACTGAATTTTTAAAATCCTTGGATGTGCCTGGCTTACCACCGCACAATTTAAAACTGAAGTTTGGCTCGGTAGTATAAATGCTTCGAAATCTAAACCAACCAAAACTATGCAATGGAACGCGTTTCGTGATAAGAAAACTGATGACCAATGTGATTCACGCGACGACACTCAAAGGAAAATTCATAGATGAGGAAGTTCTCATTTCGAGGATTCCTATGATTCCAACCGATATGCCCTTTGAGTTTAAACGACTTCAATTGCCGATTCGTCTTGCATTAGCCATAACGATTAACAAATCTCAAGGCCAATCCTTGAGTGTGTGTGGTCTGAATATAGAAAATGCATGTTTTTCTCATGGTCAATTATACGTGGCATGTTCACGCGTCGGCAAACCATCGGCTTTATTTGTTCTTGCGCCTGATAACAAATCGAAAAATGTCGTATATCACAAGGTGCTTCACTGAAGAAAATTAACGCTAGTACAACCCATGCAGCAAAATACAGCTGAAACGCCATTGAAATACTTGATTTTTGCACTTTTATTTATTTTCTTTATATATATTATCCTAATAAACTATTGAACTTAATACATTTTGAGTATTAATTTTATTTTACTTTAATAAAATCCTAAATAAAGTTAAACTAAAAGTTTACACGACATTCATTGACTGTTAGGCGGTACGAAGTCCGCCGGGTCAGCTAGTATTAATATAAATAAAAATCTAGTAACCACTTACTAGTTAGTAATTAAGCATGTTTTTAAAACAGAAATTATCTTAATTGATGTAAAAAAATGTGTAAGATTTGATGCACATTTGAATTATGCATGTAATGTAGTATTAACGTAGTTTTGTTTTCCACAATACTAAATTGTAAAAGGTCTGTGCAAATGATTTTTCCAATGAGATTATTTATTTTCACAGTGCGGGCATGTGATGAAGGCTAAGGTTCACTTTTTTCCATTAATTCATTCTAGTTATGAATTTTCGGTTTAGACCTGTTTACATCAGGACTAGATGAACATGTAGCCACATAATCGTTATCTGATATATGTGAAGTACTCGCAATTATGGCATGGTTATGCGCGGTTTATCTGCCAGAAAGTTGTGTTGAGAGTTGAACAACAGGCATAGGAGGACACTGTTGTAATATGGGAACACTGTAGTCATATTCGATTCCCCAGCCTGCCATCTTGGCCACAGACAGCTCATTCAGCTGTAGCTAAAGGTAATTTTTGATCGTCAGGTTTATGACCACATCTCGCTAATGGTCCACCTCAACACCGCTGAGAAAATACGTTTTGCGATCGATCAGGTGCAGAATTCCATTGCCAGTTATTTTCGTCGATGTGTGGTTGGTTCCATCTTCTATCGTCAGAGTCCCTTTAATTCGCAGGAAAGACTGGCAAGAAAGAGAGCAGAAATCTTGGTGTTGGAACTCTATCCGAACTTCAAATGGAAGTGTGTATGGTCTGATAAGGAAAGGCTGGTATGAATAAAGTTCTACTTTCGTTGCGCTGTCTTAAAAAACGACCAGCTCTTCGATGTTTAGGTAATCTTCTATAACGTTTGACTTTGAAGCCTAGACTGCGGAGGAAAATGTCGCTAGAATGTGTTAACTCCTTGGAGATCTGCGACGTACTGATTGCATGTTTTCCGCGACACTTTATTTTATTGTTTCTGGTCGCCGTAAATATTATTCCCATCTTCTCAAATGCAGACATAGGGTGATTTATTCGATTCGAAAGTTCACCAACTCTCTGTGCTGGTCGACGACTGTCACGACCACCTCGTGTTCTCTCTTTGCGACGACCGGAACGTAAATGATGCTTTGTGGTGCTACGACCAGTTTAAAACCTGGAGGGACCATATGCGAAAATTCGTGTAGCATATTGTTTAGCCTGCCATTGAGGTATGTGCCACTCGCTAAATTGCCGTTTAATTAGTATCACATTGACCGGCATGATATAAATGGGCCGCGTCGACACGTGTGTTTTGCCATCTTTGTAAATGCGTGGCTCAAACCCGAGCATCGGTCCGATATTATCCGGTTTTGTAAAGTCAATATCTTCGCTGCATCTGATAACACTCTTCAGAGTATNCCGAGCATCGGTCCGATATTATCCGGTTTTGTAAAGTCAATATCTTCGCTGCATCTGATAACACTCTTCAGAGTATTGGGATTCTTACATAGTTCGAATTCTGTGTCGGGGGACAGTGAATCTTTAATGTATCTTGCAACTCCATCTATTTCATAAGAGCCTATGGGCAGCGACACCTCATGGGAAACATTGCCTCTTTTTACGAGGTACATTTTTAAGTTGTTTTTCATCGATTTTCTGTATCGCATTGTAGGTTTGAAAATCAACAAGGCCTATGCGCATTTTCCTTTCCAGGTTGAGTGGCGGAAAGTTTACCCCATGCAGCTCGGTGCTACGACACGTCAAGGTAAGCGTTATCGACATGACTACAGTTTACTCATTATATATAACCATTTTATAAAATAACTTGCACGAGCGAACCAGGAAGCAAAAGCACAAATGTCCACAGTTCCACATTTTAGGCATCTGCTCCGTTTAGTAATTGTATGCTAGTTTAATATTTTTCAGGTAGTGTCGCAGTTCAGTTGGAGGACACGAATTCCTAATACCCTCATAATAGTCTGCATGTTTGCCCCATTTTTTGAAGGCTACCCGGTGTGTACCTGGTTCGGTCATCGTGTCCAGATTAATTATGGCACATTCGTCTCTCTTGGGTTTAGGGGGCAAAGCATCTCTCATAAACACTTACCTGAAATGCGGTATTTAAAATTTGCGTAAAGCAGTTCCAAATCTACCTTTTTGCGAGGGGACGTTTCGGTAGAGATTTCATGATTACCTCTTCCTGCTGTGTTGCTTTTGCACACCATCCACCTCCTACTGGGTAGGCCTTAGGTATATGCCTTAGTCATTTTTTTACCCATGGCGATAGCTTCCATATTTGCATTGCCTTTGGGCCTCGGGCAACTGCATCCGATCGATCGATGCTGTGTTGATGGCTCGGTCAATACCACTCGTTGCTCCGATTAGTCCCCCGAGTGCAGGCAAAAGCAGGGAAAAAATCCCCCGGTAGATGTTTTCTTGGCCTTGCATACTTTAGTTCCCTTTGTAACTGCTTTTCGTTTCAATTGTGCCATTCTCTTGCTCTCTGTACCAGTTAAAATTTTCACCTGTGGTTCTCTTGCTCTGATCTCCCATGCCCATCTTCACCTTGGCCTTCATCTCGTTAGATATGCCCCAGGCGGCTATTTTTTCTCCGAGCCCAGTGTTTGATGATTTCCTTATTTCGTCGGCCTTCTGTGCAAGTATCTTGTCTGCCTGGTGCCTGGCTTGCAGATCCTTGTCCTGGAAATAGGCGATGTCATTCTGCTTGCATGCCTCATCCAGCACATTGATACCCTTGTTACCATGTGATAACTCTTTAACTAGCTTGGTTCCCGGCCCACAGAGACTGTATCCGTGAATGTGCAGCTCGAATGGTATATTGTTGATCAGTGTATCGACGATCTCGCTTCCAGCATCTTGGTGAACTGACCGAGAAAAGTATAAATACACTCCTTTTATACATTTTTGTTTCGTTTCATTCTAGACTTGGAACAGTACGGGTTTAAAATGCTAATGCAGCATTTGCTTTGTCGCTTCTTCGGTAAAGCATTTACAGCTCTGCGCAGCGTGCGTCGACATGAAATAACGACCTGCAGAGTGAAAAGTTCAAGTATGTCATTTCAGTGCAAACTCTGCCTGATGCAATTTACTTGGAGTGATATTTTGAAGTGGCATTCTAAAACTTGTAGCAGTGGTTGTCTGCAACTGCAAACATCACCACAGTTAGCACTGCATGCACCATAGCTTGCACTGCAGCTAGCACCCCACACATCGCAGTTAGCACCGCATTAACTGCAGCTAGCTCTGCAGGTAGCACCACATGCACTGCAGTAAGCACTGCACACATTACAGTTAGCACTGCACGCACCACAGTTAGCACCACACACACTGCAGTAAGCACCACATGTACTGCAGTTAGCACTAAACACACCACAGTTAGCACCCCATGCAGTGCAGTTATCACCACATACACCTCAGTTAGCACTGCATGCACCATAGATAGCACCACAATTAGCACCGCACACACTGCAGTTAGCACCACAGTTAGCACCACATGCACCACAATAGCAGTTGTTACATACATATTATCAAGCAAAATGTTACTCTACCCATATGGATAAATACTGAAGATGAAGGTATCTCCCACGAATCACGACATAGAAGACTATTTACGAATAAAGTGAGGTGCATCATCGCAGGACCACCAAATTGTGGGAAAACATGCGTCCTACTGTGCCTGCTGGAAGGAGAGAATGGCTTTCAGTTCGAGAATGTGTACTTATATTCAAAATCGCTCCAGCAAACGAAATACCAACGCCTGGCACAAGTACTGCACGCCATGGATGGTGTGGGTTATTTCCCTTGCAGTGATAACGAAGCCATCGTGCCACCTAGCGAAGCATTGGAAAACTAGATATTTGTCTTCGATGACATTGCCTGCGATAAACAAAAGTGCATCCAGGAGTACTTTAGCATGGGATGGCATGCGAAGGTAGATTGTGTGTACCTCAGTCAGACTTAATCGTGCATCCCAAAAGCTGCTCCGCGACAATGCAAACATGTTGGTGCCGTTTCGCAAGGACGATAAGAATTTGCAGTATGTTTAAGACGATCAAGTCAATACGGACATGACACTATCAGATTTAAAAAGTCTGTGTGCTTTGTGCTGATAAGAGAAATACGGATTTTTGACGATTGTTAAGGACCGGCCCCTATATAATGGGAGGTACCGATGAGGATTCGATCAGTTCATTGCCGACTGTCGAAAATGAGTTACATCATATCGAAATTCAGGCAAAATTGCCTCAAGTTGTGTCCTCACAAATACGAAGATAAAGGTTGTCTCGTACCAAGAAATGATGGAACTTGTGATGCTGGATGAAGAATAGTTCGAAATATTGACGAACCCGAACGATCTGAGGATGCTACTACCAAACATTTCATCCGCGAAACTTGTAATGGCATCATCTTGGAACTGCGCAATATGTTAACCGAACAAAACACATTCTTTCAGAAAATACCTCTCAGAGCTTGGGGCGAAAATCGAGTGTGTGAAGATGGCGATCGTCCACGATATCGTTTCCACGGACGAGCCCATTACAAGTGTTCCAAGGCAAATAATCGACAGATTGAATGTGGCATCTGCGCAAAATGAAGAGAATCTGGAAAACCTGGTAAGATATATGACATGTAAATTCACTTCCTCGATTTCCCACCTCACCACGAAAAACGGTTATTCAAAATTACGGCAGGGAGATGTTGGATGTCTGCAGCGAATGCCTGGGCAAGATTGAATGTATTTTGGCGAAGATCCAAAACTAAACCTATAAAAGAGAGCAACATAACAGTTTTTATTTAGTGCTATGTTGGACATTACCAGCGACATGCATCGGGCTATACAGTCTGTTCGCTCGAAGAATTTGCTTACCATGAGGGCCAAAATGTCCTGCAAACTTATAAATGAAGAAGTTTTAAGCCTATTACTCGTCGGTTCGATGTACTCAGGGAGAGCGATGGAACACCATTAGCAATGAAGACCGAAATCGACGATATTGCTGATCCTATGAAGAAGAGAAAAAATGATGATGTACTGGCAGATCAGGACAAAGGATCGGATGAAGATTTGCCATACAAGAAGAAGTACGGAAGAGAGTCTTCAAACTAAATGCTCTGGTTCGTCGGTACCTACGATCGTACACATCTTGCAATAATGATGCGACATATAGAGTATACAGGCATAATGATAAATTGTTCCTCGGTGCTGATGAAGTAGAGTCTCTAAAAGGTGGGTTCTTCCAAGTAGGCGATTACAAGATATGTGGGACCACCGGGATATATGAACTTATATTTCACAAGGAGCCCCGGGAGTTTACATAATACGACCTACTGCAAGGCAAGACTTTGCTCGAACTCACACATGCTCTTTACCAAGATAATTATCTCTAGATAGGAGATTATAAGGTCGAAGATCATTAAAAAATCGACATTCTCGCAGACCTCTTCAGGGTCCTAGCACTTAAAAGTGGCGAAGGTTTAAAAAAGATAGATGACGACATAAACACTGAATACGCATTCTGGGATGATCCGAACGAGCTGGTTGGTAGACTGAAGCTACTTCTCGCTTCGCAAAGGGTTGGAAATTACTCCCACACTAAGATTATAATTCCAATCGTCGAAGAACTGAAGGAGGAAAGGTACATGGACTTAGTCGATTGGGAATCGCCAAGGAACTACTTGCTTCTACGAGATGCAACTACCGCTGCTGCAAGGTGGGGATGAACGACCTTTTTCAACCCGACCTTGTCGAAATAATACCATATGCACGGGTCAACAAGGGCTATAAATACCTGTTGACAGTCATCGATGCTTATAGCAAATTTGCCTGGGCGCGTCCTGTCAATTCGAAGAATGCACATCATGTCACCAAGGCCATTAGGCAATGGCAGATGCATTGCGCAAGGATGCATCTTGACTAATCTATAAACCGACCAGGGCAAGGTATTCTGCAATGCAAAGTTCAAGGCCCTGATGAAGAAACGTAACATAAATCCTTATTCCACATACAGTAATATCTAAACTTCTATTGTCAATATGTTCAACAGGACTCTGAAGGGAAAAGTGTGGAGGCATTTCGCTGCGACTGGCAGCTACAAGTGGCTGACACTACTGCCGAAACTCGCACGCGAGTACAATTCTACTATTCATTCTACCACTTGCATGAAGCACGAATACGTCAAGGACGACTCCCTGCTTCTGACCTTGTACACTGACATGTAAAAGAGGGACCCACGCAAGCCTAAATCAGTGGTTGGGGACCTGGTGAGCATCTCCAAACAGAAATCTATATTCGAGAAATAGTTAGCAGTGAATTTGAGCCCCTAACTCTTTCGTGTGCGACGTATATGCAACCATACTCCGAGGACCTACTTTCTCGAGGATCTGAATAATGTTCCCATCCATGGTGGTTTCTACAAAGAGGAGATCCTTCTACAAAGTTTTCCAGATGTACGGGGGTTATTCGGAAAGTAAGGTCCGATTTCTTATAAAACATAAACCATCACAGATTTTTTCAAAAAAACATTTTTTATTAAATTCCTTCCATGTTTCTCTATTTTTCTACGTAGTTTCCATATTTGTTTAAACATTTGTCATAACGTTCTACAAGCTTTTGTATGCCTAAGTCATAGACGTCTGCCACCTGTGAGAATAACCAGTCTGTAACTGCTTCTTTCACCTCGTCATCTATGACGAAGAGCTTGCCTACCTAAAGGCGTTGGCCTTTAGGTAGCGGAACAAGTGAAAATCGCTCGGCACCAAGTCTCGACTTTACGGTGGGTGGTCAATCTGTTCCCATCCAAAAGATCTGATCAGATTTTGGGTGTGAATGGCAGAATGGGGTCTGGCATTGTCATGCAGCAACAAAACTCTAGACATCAGAAGGCCACGTCGTTTATTTCGTATTGCAAGTCGAAGTTTAGTTAGGGTAGTACAGTAAGCGGCTGCATTGATTGTTGTCCCTTGCTGCATAAACTCGACTAACAAGACTCCATGTCTATCCCAAAACACGGTTGCCATAACCTTGTGTATTGAGATTGTCCGCTTGGCCTTGACTTTGATTGGTGATGTCGGGTGACGCCATTCCATTGACTGCCGTTTAGACTCCGGGGACCATCTGAGAAACACACGTCTTGTCCCCTGTGACAAACTTCTCTAAAAACTGATCACCTTCCTTATGATATCGGTCCAAAACATCAAGAACACAAGCCATTCTTTGCATTTGGTATTTCTCAGTAAAGAGCCTGGGAACTCATCTGCGCACAATTTGTGAAATTACAAATTTTCAGAGACAATTTTGTGCAAAGTTGTTCAACCCACATTCGGAAATTCCAATGCTAAAGTTGAAATTGGGAATCGCCGGTCATCATGCATCTTTTCGTCCATGGCTTTGACCAAATCTTCTGTAATCACTTATGGTTGGCCTGAACGCTGTTCATCATTTACATTTTCCCGTCCGTCCTTGAAAGCTCTCACCCACTTACGCACTTTGCTGTCACTCATCGCATTGGGGCCATACACTTGACTTGTCTGTCGATGAACTTCCGCTGCTGAAACGTTCCTTGCTGTCAAAAACAGAATCACTGACCGTATTTCACAGTCGGTGGGCTGATCCATTTTTTTAAAAACATTTTGAACTGACACAGTAAACAGCACACTGCAACAATACAATGCAAATGGCGTCGTTTGACGAGCAAGGCATGCGGGGAGTCGGTGTGCATGCGCGTTACAATGTTCGCGTGACATTCGATTAGCTACGGCGATTCGGACCTTACTTTCCGAATAACTCTCGTATATTTGGCTGAGAAGGTGCTGAAACAGCACTTTGGACGGTCGTATGTCAAGTGGCGAGGTTTCCCAGCCTGCTACAATTCCTTGGTCGTCGATGTGGACATCGAACGGTGAACACAGAAGATTGCAATTAAAGATACTGTGTTTTTTCTCAATTGTACATTAAGAAATAAAACAAGTTTTTAAAATAATGTAATGTGTCTTATATATTTTAAAATGCTACCGCTTTATATAAAAATACATCGAAAAATATATTTAAAAAATTCGTCAATTTATGTACTTTTCTGGAATGCTCAATGTCACAATTCGGCACAGACCAATAGCAGGCTGCATAATCAATAAATTAGCACTACCCTAACATCAAAAATATAATTCTCTATGGAGGGCTCCTACAGCAACACCTATACTTCAAAAACATAAAAAAATATGGCTACCACCTGGTTACTCCTGGTGGGTAAATCGAGAAAATAGAGCCACCAAGGTGTTGAAAATGGAAACACGGAATCCAAGATTACGACTACCAGCAATNTACATCACCAGCTCTCCTGGTGGGTAAATCGAGAAAATAGAGCCACCAAGGTGTTGAAAATGGAAACACGGAATCCAAGATTACGACTACCAGCAATATATACAAATTACAAACGAAATAATCCAAGATGGCATAATGAGTATGGATGAGGGGGTGGAAGCTTGCCGCCTAATTAACCAATGAGAGACATTGTAAGGGAGGGGAATGTTAAGACATTGGGATTGATTCAGGTAATTGGGGTTCAGTCGTCTTTTAGACATGATGCTGGGGGACCTCTGGAAATGAGGTTTTTAAATACATTTTTAATAATAATTTTTAAAATAATTTTTCTATAGCCCTATAACATTTTTAATAACAATATTTTTAATAGTTTTATTAATTCATTTTTAAATAATTTTTTATAGAATTATATATACTAAAATATTATAAATAATTTTTTATACATTTTTGGAATTGTTTGGAATTTTTTTGGGTTTCAAGGTCAAAGGTCATCGGTGTTAAGGTCAAAAGTCATGGTCAAGGTCACTGACATCAACATGGCGGACATTATTGCCGTCGGGAGACCAGAATGACAGAGCATGAACTGCTGCGATGCTCCGCGCCCTCACACCCTTGTTTTAAAGTTCGCAAATCATTCCACTCCTGTTTAATACTTTGCAAATTACATATATCTAACTGACCATTGCTGATATGCTGATAGCATTCACCATTTCAACATCTTGAATATGAAATATTTTATAATTCGCAAAAAATTATGCGAAATTTCGTTGAATTCATTGAAAGTGGTTGTAATGCCAGCAGCAGAACAAAGTGCTTACAATTTATTAACTATTTCAGAAACAAGTTATTGTGAGATTTTTTCATGTATTTAATTAAAAAAGTTTAAGTACAGTACCACAAAAAGGTTGACCGCTATAAAATTGGAAAACTATTTTTTTCTATATTATTTGTAATGTTACATGAAAAAATTAAGCAGGCATGAATGTATTACAAAAAAAAAGTGATACAAAACCTAATTCTTAATTAGCATGTGGCTAGTCATATACTAATTGTTTTTAAGGCGCTACTGTAAACCAAAGTGAGAGGTCAATAAACAAGTTAGACAAAGGCAGCTCCAAATTACAATTTTGTGACTTTCCACACCATTACTATTTCATGACTTTTCTGTGGCATTCGTCACAAGTAAACATCCTGAAATTGCTATTCTTATCTTTCAAACATAAATTATTTTATCCTTTTGAGCGGTATGTTTATTTAAATCTTTAACTTTGAAAGGGGTAAACTTTAATTGTTATATTTAAAAATGTACATATTTATAATGAAAGCAAGTTTTATCACATTATATAAAATACTTTTTGTAGTTATATAATTAGGACAGTTATAGTATGAGCCCATCATATATTTACAGTAGGAATAAATGTAGATACACGAGCATATTTGCTTATTAACAAAAGCGCTTTAAGGTGTCACTTCTGTGGAAGATTCCAACTCTTCTTGACCTGGCTCGACTTGACCTACAGGAGCTTCCAGAAACATTGAGTAAGACAGAATTACAGACATAGTATTTAGCAATAAGTGCTTTCTGTAACTAAAATTACTCAAAAATAGTGGGAAAAAAGTAAAAAAGTGGTACAAAGAAGAATATTAATGAAAAATTATAAATATGAATGAAAAAAAAAACATGCTATTACATACAAAATACACACAATATACCAGTACCTGTTGACACCATAAAAATCTGTTGCCGTTTTCCAGTTGTCACTTTTTGTTAACAAAATGGTCACGTGACCTGTGCTGTCTGCAAAACCGATGATGTAATTTTAAATTAGAATTTTGCTTGCTTCGAAGCTGCCAGATTACAAAATAGAACAAACCACCTCACTGCAACCATATTAGTTCCACCTGTTTGAAATATTTAAATACACATAGAGAATACAAGGTTATTTCACAAAGCCTGTTTCTGAAATATTCTTGAAATAGGCATTTTCGATGACAATTTTCGTTAAGTGACAGTTTCACATCATTTTTGTATTATTTTGTTTAATTTAAACGGCCCTCTAACAACTTTGAGAATTATTTTATTTTATTTTAAGACTACGTGGACTTAGTAATTTACTAATCATGATAACACTAAAATAATAGAAGCACGACATGATAGACAGTTGAATGTGGTGGTGTCCCGACTAAACCTTACAAAGTGCTAAATACGAATTACGAAAAACTAAAATAATTTGAACACTCTCTGTGTCAACCACAAGCACTTTACTAGAAACAAGAGACAGGACTATTTCTTTGCTGACAAATTCAGAATGTGCATGGGCACACTCAAACTGACTTAAAGCCCTCATGTTTAAAGTTTATGTTGTTTTCAGTCATGTGTAGTTCGTGCTCTAAGCCCCGACACGCTGTTTTTGTTGGTTAAGAGTGGTGAGCTATACCCTAGAGATCAGAAAGGAAAGGACATGTTTTTACAAGCTACTAGCCACAGGAAAAAAGCAAGGCAGATTGTGGGAATGTGCCAGTGCAACTCAACACCTCAGCAGATTATGCACAAGAAAGCCTGAATTAAGTTTTATGTAGATAATTCTTTTACCACTGAGGTTATCAATGCAACAGAATTGATTAACTTTTGTAACTAGTTTTTAAATGTAATTATTTCTCGAGTGAATACTGACTAAATTTTTAGTATGGCTGATTAAAATAATTTTAGCTTTTAATTGTTAATATTTTTAATATAATTGAAATATCACATACTTTTGAATATCTGTCATTTTACGAATTTCAGGTACCAATACTTTTTATATTAACTTCTGATTGTAAAAATAAATCTCAATTATTTACTGACTTCGCAATTGCTAAAAAATTCCAGAGAGGACACTAAAGCCGTGTTTTAATTCATTTAGAGTTTTGATTCTGGTAATTTGTAGGTGGGATTTTGTAATGTTTATTCGGAAGACCACGAAATTCAACTGTGTAGTACACCACGCTGCTATAATTTAGGTGTTATAATATATGTAAAATTAAGAGTACACGAAGTCTTGAATTAATCAGAAAATTTTTCCCGATAGCAGTCTTAAGAACGTTAAAAATTAAAAAATTAACAAAGTGAAACAAATATAATGTGACATTATCACTTGCGAAAATTTGTTTTATGAGAAAATACCTATTTCAAGAATACTTCAGCAACTTGCTTTGTGAAATAATTATTGTGAGTACATTTGTTTATTCCAATAACCTTGTCTTTATGGGCATTTAAATGTTTCAAACAGGCAAAACTAATAAGGCAGCATTTTGGTAATTTGTATTTTGTAATTTGTTAGCTTCGAAGCTGACAAAAGGCAAAACACAAAATACAAAATATGTAGTTGATTTTGTAGGCAAAACGTGTCACGCGACCATTTTGTTACCAAAAAGTGCCAGTTAGAACACTGCTTAATATTTTTTTGCAACATAGATCTGTCAGTGCTAGATGAGAAAAAAAAATTACAAATAAAAATATATTCCTGATCTAACAGCAGCTAAAATGCTAATAGATCAATACAAATATAGGTTTGGTTGATTGAAACAAAATATTACCATTTTAACTTATTTATGACCATTACTATTTCACCACATTCAAGACTTTTTCAGAACTTAAAGAGTCTTTTGTAACACAATGGAATTCCTGATGTGGAGAGTGGGTAGAATTAAAGTTAAATACTTGAGCAGGAATGTTCTTAAACAGTGATTACGGATATTTATATATCATTCAGGTATTAGTAATTCCAAGCATTCTCCAGCGAAGAAAATTTTAAAAGTATTTTTGGGTTAATTTTATAGTAAATCATTGCAGAATAATATTTAGAGACGCAATTTTGTATAGCCACAAACATTCCATTAACGTCTGCATGGTATTTCGGATATTACTATGCTGCTATTTGGCAGAATAACCATGAACCACAGAATACTTAATCGCAGCATGCCCATGTCTCAAGTTTAGATATTGATGAATATTATTTCAATAATAGCATGTAAAATATTTTTGTAAATATTGTATTTTAAATGGCAATTCTTTTAACATTTTAAAGAAATAACATTTTAAAACATATTTAAACTCATCTATATTTCTGCGAGAAACATTGTGATATGTTAGGATCCAGAAATTAGAAAATAAAATTATCCTCCGCATTATATCTGTATTATCAAATAAAGTACTCGCACTAATTAACNGATCCAGAAATTAGAAAATAAAATTATCCTCCGCATTATATCTGTATTATCAAATAAAGTACTCGCACTAATTAACCAGTTAATACGCAATATAATAAAATACATTTCCAAAGCACAGTTCTTATAAATATACGAATCCAGCATGTCTGTAAGCCTTTGGTAACTTTGACTGCCAACATTTACAAAAACAGGCCAGATCCTTCTGATGTCAAACAGAAGGCTACAAAAGAGTAGTTAAATCATTCTGAAGATTCAGCATTTAACGCCACACATTCAAATGATATTTTATAAGCAAAAATTCAAAAATTTTTGCCTTTACATTTTTAAATCTGTGTCAAACGAAAAGTAGAAAAAAAACCTACCTCAAACACTGGTCTACTGACCATATACTATATTGCAAGNGATCCAGAAATTAGAAAATAAAATTATCCTCCGCATTATATCTGTATTATCAAATAAAGTACTCGCACTAATTAACAAGTTAATACGCAATATAATAAAATACATTTCCAAAGCACATTTCTTATAAATATACGAATCCAGCATGTCTGTAAGCCTTTGGTAACTTTGACTACCAACATTTACAAAAACAGGCCAGATCCTTCTGATGTCAAACAGAAGGCTACAAAAGAGTAGTTAAATCATTCTGAAGATTCAGCATTTAACGCCACACATTCAAATGATATTTTATAAGCAAAAATTCAAAAATGTTTGCCTTTACATTTTTTAATCTGTGTCAAACGAAAAGTAGAAAAAAAACCTACCTCAAACACTGGTCTACTGACCATATACTATATTGCAAGTGAAAATGTGATATTTTTAAAGTATAAGGTTGCCACAAATCTAAGTTTTCAACAGTTCTGATTTTCCAAACCTAAATGCTAATGTTCCCTAAGTAGTTAGAAATACAGCATTCGAATGCAGATTCTTGACATGGAGGTCTGGAGGAAAAAATGGCCGCCACCGAGGACCTCCTGCTCTTGCATTCCTCAACCTCCTGCTCTTGCAATCCTATAGCAGTGGCCATGTTGACGGCCATTTTGGCAGTCAGTACAGAAACCACAGTTTGCTTCCCATGGTGGCCATTTTGCCAGACATAAAATTAAAAAAATTTATAAAAAAAAGTATTTAAAAATAAAAATGATTTCCCCCAAATATCTAGAACATGCCATGACATTAAGTTTGTTTTCCATGGTGGCCATTTTGCCAGCCAGTAAATAAAAAAATATTAATTTTTTTTTTAATTCTTGGCAGCCATATTGGATGGTGCCTTTTTTCCAGTGTCTGGAACATGCCATGACATTAATTTTGTTTTCCATGGCGGCCTTTATGCCAGCCAGTAAATTAAAAAAATCATTTAAAAAAAATTATTAACAATTTTTTTTTAAGTTCTTGGCAGCCATATTGGATGGTGCCACCCCTGTCCCTTCGTCGTCGTGATCCCCTCCATAGAATTGGGTGGCATCCATGTTGGCACCACCACCACCCCTCCCTCCCTCTTGCCATTAATGATAATGCTGCCATAATGGTGTACAAACAAAAATATATTATACTTGGATTAAGTGTCTAAGTATCACAAGTTACATTACGTGTAAGGTGCCACCCCATCATCCCATTTTCCATCTGCATGAGATAATCATGAAGACGGACCCCGGATTTGGAACCGGCAGTATGCTATTCCCACAACACTACGAATATATATATATATATTGGTAGCATCAAAGATATAGTGAACAGGTAGGTTGCAGAGCAGCAAGAGGGTAAACACTGAAGCGGGCGCTTCGACAACGGGGAAACATAAGAAAATATAAAGACGGGACACTACAGTATGATACCGGCGACACAGGTGTGTAGCCAAAACACACAGTGCAATGGAAGGTGTGGACAACAGTTAAATGAACACTAATATGACTATAACTGTAGTAGTAGTAGGGGTGGAAACCATACACATGACAAAGTAGAATGCTTTAATCTAGCACATAAGCTTGACAAGCGCTTGCCGACGGTGACTCTACACATGAATACAGGGGGTAATTGAAACATACAAAAGAAAGATACGCAATATGCACTGAAAACGTACAGCTATTAACATTTGTGGGAAAAAGGGTATGCATAAATGGTATACCTGGCAAGACTACTACTTGCGTGTGCTCCAGTATACCCCAGTAAAAAAAACATGTACAGGATATGCTGGTAACATGCCTGGCAAGACTACTTGCATGCTACCACCCAGTATACCTGGCAAGTCGAAGATTGCAATGCTTACATGAGCTATAGTAAACTGAATCAGACTGCGCGGGCCAATAATTGTATACCTGACAAGCCCTCCAGGCTTGCATGTGCTCCGGTATACTGCAGGAATAAAAACCGATAATCTACCTGACAATGTTAGGAACTTGCATCTTGAACAAGCTACAGTAGACTATCAGCCAGCATACCTGACAAGCCTGCAACACACTTGCATCTGCTACAGCGTGCTCATCGAGAAATATGACTACCAAAACTCTCGGCCATGCACCTGACAGGCGGAATACGAAGACATCTGTACGTGCTACAGTACATACCGGGAGAATAAGCACTCTCTCTGGCGACACTGAGCTGTTTTTCTTATTAGGCCTGATAGCCATAGGGGATGGTATGTGTGCCATCATCCAGGACTTTCCGCTTATCGTCCATCCACGAAGAGCCAGTTTGGTTGATTGCTCTGTGTAAACTGTGTGTTGGTACGATCTAATACCTGCGACCTGTACTCTCATGCTGCGCTGGGCTGAAAGAATGCGCCGATAATTGTCGAACGTTATTTTCTTGTCAACTACGCACCCTTGTATCCCCTTCGAGCATTTCACTACCATATTCAGGCAGCGGTACGCATACAGTTTCGCCCTCAACCCAACAAACTCAACAATTTCGTTACCCGCACATTCATCCTTGAACTTCTCAACCACCTTAGAATTGGTAGGTGAGTAACAAAGATGATTGGTCGGGTAGGCGCTGGTGTCGAACTCCGACATGAGCGTCGGGTTAATGGCGAGTTCGCTGTAGAAGTGAGGGCTGGCAATCCCCATTACAAAGCTATCTGTATCAATGTAAAGGAGGTTTACCCTGCCCCAATACCGCGCTCTCATTAGATCGTAGTAAAATTTGTACATGTGTATTTTTGATAGGTCGAGTACGGCAAACCCAGCGTATATGGGCTTGTCAAACACAATGCTCTCTTGGCATAATTTGAATAGGGACAATGACTCATCGTAAAAAGTCCTGCATTTAAATGTAGGTTTTGCGATAAGCTTCTTCGCCCGAACTTACCTACACACGAGTTCCATACGCTGTCTTTTGCGCTTATTTTCCATAAGTTTGCCGTACGTTGCGTTATTCATTAATTTGTAAAAGTTCTTCTCGAAAGCATTTGTGGCAGCCTGACGTTTCTCCGTATTCAAATCTATATAGGGCTTAAGCCATGGCTTCTGCAGGAATTGAAGGACTCGGTGAACAGCCTTCAGCCGTAACCCATGACCCAATGCTTGTTTCAAAGCAANGTTTCAAGGCAACGTAATGTAAGATATAATGAAGCCTGCTCCACAGCATTGTCATGAGTTTCGTTTGTTTGGAGCCCGGGGGACACTCGTTCACTGGCAAGAAGGGAAGATCCATATGCTCTTCGTGAAGAGCGCAAGGGTATTCTACGTCTACCTCCAGTATGTAGCCGACATATCCTTCGTCCGGCACACTCATCAGATCGATGTTCGTGTCGGTCCATTTGAAACCGCCATATGGAAGCGGCAGAGACATTGCCCACTCGTATAAGTTATTGACATCTACATACTGCAGGCAGGTAGATGGCTTGTCTGCATCATACGTCTCTGGTATATGCCTATTATTGGCAACTGTGTGCCGCTTAACACATTGAGCTACCCCTCCCCAGATGCCAGCCTCAATAAACAGGTGCATACCACAGTCGCAGAGCAAATCTAATTCCACCTGTGTCATGCGCAACATTGCATCAAACGAGAACCCGGGAACGCTGACATAGTGCACACAGTCGAGACTGTATGTGCGTAGTCAGAGCCCCTGGAAATTCTCGAAGACATCGCATAGAATCAGCATGACCGTCTTCAATTACAGCTCAGAATAGTCCTGGAGGGTAAGACATCCGAACACAGACCAGACAGTTTGTACATGCTGGTAGTCTTCGGAACACTGACATCCCCCCCAGTAAGCCTATTATAGAATGACTCTATAGCTGGTAATTGAGGTTCGACGAGCTTCTCCCACTAGCTAACATAATCGTAGGGGAAGACGCCTTTCCGGGTTACCAGCTCTAGCTTGTGCTCTACCATGAAGAAACGAGACATTGTGTGGAATTCACCGGATGGAAGATTTTTAGCGAGTGTTGCCAGGCTGGCAACATATATGTATCAATGAACTGTATAGTGAACTTGTCGCCCAAACTCTTACTGAAGGTGATAAGCTTCTCCTTGCTATGCGGAATAATAAATATGTCATGGGTATCATATCCTAGCTGCTTAATTATGAAATTGGCATCATATGTTAAGTTATGGAAGAGTATCGGCAGTCTGTGGGTGTGGCGATGAAACTTGTTGCAGTTATTACATTATGCCCCAATAAAACTGCCGGTAAAATGATCATGGTCATGCACCTTTTGGTTGTTGTCGGTGAACATGCCAGAACAGTGGCAGCAGGTAGTGGCTAAAGCATAGTCAGACTGTTCTGTATGCATAAGTGGGCTCATAGGTTCAGACTGGCTATATATGTATTTAACTAGGTGCCCTATCCTAACCACCTCTTCCATAAAGTGTTTCGACGCACCTTCGCCCGTGTAAACAGTTACACCCGGGGGTAGGCTCGTTGTTTTCTTGTGCGGGGATAATTGAATTATCAACCTTAACATATATGTCATATGAATAGTGCTCATGTTTTTGGTGCTAATATGTGTAGTATGCGTCCTGGTTCGGCTGACATGTTTGCACAGGCACAAGCATGGCCTCGAAGTCTTCATATACTATAATAGGTACCTTGTCGCCGTTCCGGTAACTTTGAATTTGAGCACAGGCGGAATGCTGTGCCTGTCCGGCTGTGGCATGTCGGCACGAACAGCAGTATGGTTATTGCAATACCTCGTGTGCTCAGCCAGAGTTTCGGCACCTGTCAGCCTTCTAACATTCTGTCGATTATCATTCATTTTAAAACAACGTTTACATATATTAACACATCCATGGCATGACGTCCCCTGGGAGAATACCAGTCGCGGAAAATTCGAGACGTAGCAATAATGCGAGTTCTGGTCCTCGGCTGTGGTGAGAAGCAGCAAATCAAAGTTTTGGGCCATTTCTACATCTGTCACCTGTATTGGGACTATTATCGAATTCTCATCAAATGTATATATGTTAATGCTGACCCCCGGATTACTTTATCAAAAGCCGGTATTTGACATAGAGGGGTGGGAAAATCTACAGTTGAAAAATCAANTTAAAACAACGTTTACATATATTAACACATCCATGGCATGACGTCCCCTGGGAGAATACCAGTCGCGGAAAATTCGTGACGTAGCAATAATGCGAGTTCTGGTCCTCGGCTGTGGTGAGAAGCAGCAAATCAAAGTTTTGGGCCATTTCTACATCTGTCACCTGTATTGGGACTATTATCGAATTCTCATCAAATGTATATATGTTAATTCTGACCCCCGGATTACTTTATCAAAAGCCGGTATTTGACATAGAGGGGTGGGAAAATCTACAGTTGAAAAATCAANGCTGACCCCCGGATTACTTTATCAAAAGCCGGTATTTGACATAGAGGGGTGGGAAAATCTACAGTTGAAAAATCAAAGCGGGTTTCCAGCCTGGTGTATTGCTTGTTGACACACTGCCGATCCCTACCCTCTACAAAATGTGCCAGTATAGCCCATTTAAAACACTGTTTGTCGTCGATGTTGTGCAGGTTGATATTTGCACATTTCTCAGCAAAACAAACAGGCAATAGGATATACGAGGAGGCCCTAAGAGGGTCGAGCTTGTTTGCATGTAACTGGACTCGTTTCACAGCAGTGAGAGTCCAGCTGCTACCCTTCCCCATATAGTCAGTCTCCTCAATGCAGATCTTTGCAATGGCAGCCGACACAGCCCCTCTATGTCGGATACATTAAAGCGAGGCATGTTTTTCGTCTTAAATGCATGACGATCCTCTTTGTTCTCGTGCAGTTCTGGTTTCCCATATACACACTCTAGAAATATATTAAACTTGACTGCCCCCTATGTCTCGATTTCCTGCTGTAGTTGGCCAATGATATTAAGATTTCATTACCTCGAGGTGGTCGCAAATGTCAATGGTTACCCTGAAGTATTCACAGAGATATATGTTTTCATTATACCTCTAAACACACTTTAAACCTCCACGAAACCATACGAGTTGCTCTCGGCAGCCCCAGTGACAACTCGTGCCCACTTCGCCGGCTGGGCGGTTGACGTGGCAGCGCCAGTACTCTGTGCGACATGCGCATGAAGCCTATCGGTCCTGGTGAACTGCCGGCCGCAAGTCCCACATGCCCTTGAAGGGGCATCAGGGTTCGCCCAACNCTATCGGTCCTGGTGAACTGCCGGCCGCAAGTCCCACATGCCCTTGAAGGGGCATCAGGGTTCGCCCAACAAGTACTTTCATGATGTAGGACATGACAAGAGTGGGCAAAGCCCTCATTACAGAACGTACAGTTGAGCAAAACGGACTGTCTGATCAGTCCTGTACATGTTAAATTATGTTCGGACAGCTTGTCAAGTTGCTTGAAGGGACGGCCGGTGCGGCCTACAGGTGTACACACGATACACAGCACTCTGCAGGTATTACAGTTGCATTCATATGGACTCTAGTTGAGCAGCAGCAGCGAGATCCGTATTGCACAGATGCCCAAGCACGATTGAGAGTGTAGGGCAGTGGGAGGGGGTATTTATACTCTTTCTCAAACAAGGGTGAGCATGTTAGGGCAGCTATGGCATCGGTCGGATGCTCCCCTCCAGTGCGATACGACAGCCTCACCCCTGAGAGTTCCCACATGCAGAGGGCTGTCTTTACAAGCAGCAGTGTACTGTTTTTTACCCNTACGACAGCCTCACCCCTGAGAGTTCCCACATGCAGAGGGCTGTCTTTACAAGCAGCAGTGTACTGTTTTTTACCCCCACTATCGACTAAAGCATTCTTGTAATGTGCTCCATCATGTAATGACTTTACAAATATATATCATTGCAGTAGTGTACTGTTTATTGTAGTGCTTTTAAAATACTAGTATATTTTAGTATGGGCTGTGTGTGTGATAACCACCAGAAATATGAACACTGAGAATTTCATTATTTATATTTATATAATATAAATTTTTTTTACAGTAAGATTGCATTTACTCGACAATTATGACCAATACATGCAGTACACAATCGTCAATCATGCCCATTACACACTCGTCAATCATNTACGACAGCCTCACCCCTGAGAGTTCCCACATGCAGAGGGCTGTCTTTACAAGCAGCAGTGTACTGTTTTTTACCCACACTATCGACTAAAGCATACTTGTAATGTGCTCCATCATGTAATGACTTTACAAATATATATCATTGCAGTAGTGTACTGTTTATTGTAGTGCTTTTAAAATACTAGTATATTTTAGTATGGGCTGTGTGTGTGATAACCACCAGAAATATGAACACTGAGAATTTCATTATTTATATTTATATAATAGAAATTTTTTTTACAGTAAGATTTCATTTACTCGACAATTATGACCAATACATGCAGTACACAATCGTCAATCATGCCCATTACACACTCGTCAATCATNTCATTTACTCGACAATTATGACCAATACATGCAGTACACAATCGTCAATCATGCCCATTACACACTCGTCAATCATGGCCATTACACAAGATAATGCATGCATAAGCAACACATTAAGATAGCAATTAAATATATATACACAATTAAAATATTTTTTACAAGCAGACAGTAGTTGCTGCATACATCAAGATTGCAAATACAATTAAAAAATCTTTTTATTCACTGTACTTTTTGCAAGCTGAGTAGGTACAGCAATTAAAACATTTTTCAATATACCAATAAGCTATAAACATTTAAAACATTTTTTTACACTATACCAATTAAATATATACAATTAAAACAATTTTTTTGTCACTATACTTTGCAAGCTCTGTACTTGTAGCATACAATAAGATGGCAATTAACACATTTACACACTAACCTTTGCAAGCAGGGTAGTGAATAGATGCAGCAGTAATGTCTTTCTTTCAGCAACAGATAATTTGCTCACGTCCTGAAGTGATGTATTGCCACAATTCAGACATGTTGTGACCGGCAACATCTTTTTACGAGACGTTCTGCGATGAGGCGGTGTGCTGCGACACAAAGTCGAGGACTTGGTGGCGGCAGGCTTCTCACGTCTGACGCCGGCGGTAGACTTCTTGCGTTTGACATCGGCAGGCAGTTGGACGTCCTCCTTAGTTATTTCAATCACAGCAGAGTTAGCAGTCAGCACCAAAGGTTCTTGCAGAAGGTAAACTCTTATCGCATTTTGCAATAAAGCGTGAGTTATAACTTCATCTAGGCCACATGGCAGGGTAGTGTCTGTTCGCATATAGTTAACGACACATCTTCCCAGAATATTGCATTCGACCATCTGCTGACATTGCTCGTACGTCGACTTTGGGTTGTGCACAAGCAACCAATGAGCTATAACGTCGCACTTCTCGCTGTACATTCTTGACTCGCCATCACAGACATAGGTTCTACAGTTGTTGCCAGGCGTCACACTGTTGTAGACTGTCTCTAGGCAAAATGGCAAGTTCATCTTGAGCTCACTAGCGTTGACTGGCAGGGTAGACACAGCTTATATAGCAGCCATACATCTCCGACATTACGTCAGTGGTTCTTGAACAATAATAGTCGTATATGGGTATAAATGTCGTACATTATCTTACAACATTTACACTTGCTATGACATATTATTTCGCCCTATGCCTTCGTACTGCTGCCGATATCTGCTCCGTCGTCGCTCATGTTCTTGTTGTAACTTGTTTACCAACCTTCACTTATAGTTTCAATTGAAGATGCAACATACCTTAGCTGCACAGGGTAGAACATATGTGGTACCACATTCTTCCAGCGTGATCGTATGTATGTTTCCTGTATATTCTTCGGTCCAGCGGTAAGTTGCACCAGTATCAATTTCTCGCAAGGTAAATTCACCTTCTTGTTGTTCTCGGTGCGTAGTTCTGTAATGTCTTCACATTCCGTATGCACTGTGAGAATACGTCCATTTTCAGGTAGCTCGCTCTGGGTTCGTAGATTGTAGATGGCACACTGGTCGAACTTGTAGCAGGGTCGAATTTTATATAAAAGTTATCACAAGCATCCTGATAACCCCAAAAATTATGTTCAAAGTGACATATTTGTACTTGCTCGTGTTCAATTCTTGGTTTAAACACAACTCTTCTGTATCCGATAAAGTAGTTATCGTACATGTTCATGGTTTCCGGCAGAAATGTCACACACTCATGAAGTTTAAACATGACGATGATGATGTTAGTTCTATTCTCAACAAAACACTACTGCAGCTCTGCATGTCACTCTTCGTATATTGTAGCATCGTACACCTCACATAATGACGGCGAACATATTGTAGTCCATGTAACTGTGCCTCTCTTCATGTAGGTTGTATGATGGTCGCCGGTGCAGCACTCAGTCCAGCTGGNATGTTCAAAGTGACATATTTGTACTTGCTCGTGTTCAATTCTTGGTTTAAACACAACTCTTCTGTATCCGATAAAGTAGTTATCGTACATGTTCATGGTTTCCGGCAGAAATGTCACACACTCATGAAGTTTAAACATGACGATGATGATGTTAGTTCTCTTCTCAACAAAACACTACTGCAGCTCTGCATGTCACTCTTCGTATATTGTAGCATCGTACACCTCACATAATGACGGCGAACATATTGTAGTCCATGTAACTGTGCCTCTCTTCATGTAGGTTGTATGATGGTCGCCGGTGCAGCACTCAGTCCAGCTGGTAATTACACTGCCAGTGTTATCATTGCAAAGTTCATATGCAATTGCGGGAGTAAACAGTACCTGGCATATGTACTTTTCGCATGATTTCATAGTACTGAGTGAACAAGGCAGCTTCATTCCAGGTGTTAGGTGGTTTACGGCACACGACATTACATTACACGGTACCGAGAGAAAATTAACCTCATTGACGCAGCATGCCCAGTATTCTAGACCATTACATGATTCTGCCTGCGACAGTTGGCCGGGCGGTTTGAAATGAACACGCCTGTATCCTACAGTAACGACGCCCTCATACGTGACTAGCGGGTTGAAGTACATATTACACACTGTGTTAGCCATTTACGAAAATTCTACGAAATGCATTGACCTCCCATTGTTACTNCACACGACATTACATTACACGGTACCGAGAGAAAATTAACCTCATTGACGCGGCATGCCCAGTATTCTAGACCATTACATGATTCTGCCTGCGACAGTTAGCCGGGCGGTTTGAAATGAACACGCCTGTATCCTACAGTAACGACGCCCTCATACGTGACTAGCGGGTTGATGTACATATTACACACTGTGTTAGTCATTTACGAAAATTCTACGAAATGCATTGACCTCCCATTGTTACAAGTCTTGATGCCACCATAGTTGAATCGTACTGTTGCAGCATTAAGACTGACCATGTCGTCATCTGATATGAGTTGGGCATAGCTTGTAGGCAGCCAGATACGTATCTCATTGTCTAACATACATGTTACACATTTACTGTATGCTGACTGTGTGCGGTGAAAATCTGATGCCATGTATACCTTGCCAATGACGAGCTCTGACAGCAGTATATATCGGATGGACCCGTTCAGCTTGGCGATTAGACATTCCATGATGACTGTGGATCAGTACTTAAGTTCTTTGCCTCGATAGATGGGCTATATATAATGGCCGGTGGTGGTGTTTTTTTTTACCTTCAGTATAGTCCGACAAATGCCATGACTTAATCAACAACACATTAAGACAAGAGAATGCAAGGTTACGCATACATGTGTCACATACATGTTTTAACAGGCTCGTATAATTCTCTCTCAACCTTCTAAACGACTGGCATCCACACTCGGTTTGTAGATTGGAGATTTTAGTGGCGGTGTTGCAATAATTGCTTAAATGATGTTTCTGCTCTGGCCCTGCCACAGAGACTGTACCATTGTTACTTAGCGCGGTGACAAGTACATTGTGCGCTTTCTCGTATTTCAAATCGCCTTCACCCCAATTGATGCTGTGGTAACGTTTTTCCAGCCAAATGTTCGTTACTTTGCTTTTCAGGTCCAGCTTATGCCATGGACACGGTGGTCTGATTGTATACGTCTCTATGCGGTCATCATAATCGTATGCCACACACATATGTTTAATAATAAAATCCTGCTGCTAGTCGCATCCCTGAATGTTTGCATACATTATGGTGTTTGAGCTGTAGCACACGGGGGAGAATGTACTATAGTTGTAATCTACATCAGTATATTAATTACTCTGTTGCTCACATTATACGTGACCTGTCGATCGTGTAGTATTAAGGCATAGGCCTGGGTGAATGCGGGGAAACTTTCCACAGCAGTTAATTCAATTCTGCAGTTTACAACACCGGATTTTAAATTGTCGTATTGCTTGCTTACACCAAAGACGAGGAGCGGGTCCATGTGCATGTACTTGTTCGGTTCTAGAATGGGAGTTAGTGTTTGGCCATAGTGCGAACGCTGGAAATCTGCGTACATTTTGTATAACACCATATATGCGGTGTTTGTGAAATCAATATTTAAATCACCATAGGGGTACACTTCAGACTTGAGGAAAACCTTAACATTTTTAATATTTACGTGTTGGAATGTCGAACAGTCCTTATAAATTACATTTTGTTTACCGGCCTGAAACACTACAATTATATATCTCGGTTTCTCACTTGTAAAACTAGTTTTCACATTCAAATTTACACTTACAGAGCTCGGTACGTTAGGATAAGTTTCTAAACTCCAAGTACGAAACGCCATATCCACATTCCTGCCTTTTTCTGCATATTTCAAAAACTTTACGGATTCCGTCATGTTCACTTGTACATGCGGTAGTAACCAGTCAATAGAAAGTATTGCAATTGTAGCCGTTTCTGCGCCAGTGACCTGGAGTGCATTCGTTTGAGCGTTGGCCATTTGCGTAACTACCTCCTGCTTGGAATTAATGATTATGTGCCTATAGTCTTCAGCGAAGCCTAAAAGCATACCGAGGGGAATACACACTTCAAATTTCCCATTAGCATAGACAGGAACCTTAAAATCTTCCTCCATTTCCCAGCCAGCCATTTTGGCAGCGGGCAGTTTGTTTATGCATTAATGAAACATAATTATTTATCGTTGCAATGATTCCAACATCGCGAGTGGCATCTACTTCACACCCATTCAATTCAGAAGAGATTCTATTAATCATGTGATGTATACCATTTCTAATGATTTTAGTTGTTGCTGGAAGGGCATTACCTGCCCTTGTCAGCATCCCTCTAAAGCACAAATAAGAATTACATGGTGCCGTGTAAATATCTTGGTTTTGTATGGGAATTCGTACTTCGGACGATTCCACATACGACCCTGGCAGGTAGGGCGAACAAGTGTGTGTTTCCACCTTGGTAATTGTGTCTTCGTATCCTACTGGCTCGTTTACGTTGAATATTTCCAGTATTTCATGCCTGCCTCATACTGAATTTAGGTATGGTGTGATACTGTCTTTTTCCACTTTAATATGCTTAATTTTGAGCCCCATCTTTCCGCAAATGTAAACACACTGTTATTTCCTCGCGTCGAAAATTAAGCAAACTACTTTCTTGGTCTACTACAGAAAGCATTACTTCCTGTACATTCTCTATTGCGTCCGGGACATATATGGGTGTTGTTGGCATGCTCATTAGTTTAAATCCCGGAGGAATGTTTGCAGGGAATTCATGTAATGCCTGGCTTGGTTTACCATTGAGATACGAACCGCTAACTAAATTACATTTTAATCTGATAATGTTAACGGGAAATATGTTTACAGGCAAGGTAGACACATGGGTTTTATTTGCCTCGTATTTCGCATTTTCAAATCCCAGCAGGAGAAGTCTACCTGAACACTACACTTCAACTCGGGCAAAGTATTAGAATTTCCACGGAGTACTAAATTCAAGTCTGGTTCCAGCTCTCATTTAAGAAATCTGCCCATATCTTCAATCTCGTACGAGCCGGTAGGTATTGTACCTCACCCCCTTTACTGTCTGCCTTAACATATCGAAACATGCAATTAAAACCATCAATGTTAGGTACTGAAAAATATGTTTGAAAATCTATCACAGCAATAGACCACTCGCCTGCCAGTCTTAGCAGTAAAAATGCACTGACCATAATTCCGACGAATTGCCTGTCACAATCAAGGTGATAGACATGACTGATGCCTTAGTATTATTATGTAGACGTTAAATAACGTAGGCATAAATGGCCGCAATTCCAGTCCCATAGTTGCTGTTCTCTCCCGTGGTTATAATAAATTCTTCTCCCTTTAAAATATTTTTTCAGTTCTGGTGGGGTCCTTAACTTGGCGAAGCTGTCGTAATATTCAACTGTGTTCTTGTCTTTTCTATATGCAGTCCAGTGTGTGCCTGACCCCGAACTCGTATCTTTATTCACTATACCACATTCTGATTTTTTCGCCCTCTGTGGAAGTGTATCTCGCATAAACACCCCACAAAAATTATGTATTTTTAATTTTCGCGAAAATTTAAGCAAATAAATGTTTGTCAGCGGCTGGTCGGGCAGCCCCCTTAGGACTTCCGCCGCCGGTGTACGCGTCTGCCACCGCCGCGATACGTGTGCAAGTATAGTCCTTTTCCCATGTTTTTTTTGTGCTGGCTAGAATTTCCATTTGCTTATTATGTCGGAATTGTTCTGCTAGTTGGTTATTTACATCTTTAGCACTTTTCACAGCTCACGCTATTCCGCTGGCACCACCTTTTAACGATCCTGAAAGTCCTATTGCAGGCAGAAAAAACAGAAGTATACCCCTGTGCTTAACTTTCCTACGCCTGTTCTTCTTCTTCTCAACAGTTCGACGACTAAATCTCATACCCATTCCGCTCTTAACTTTAGCCTTCATTACTTTACCAACTGTCCACGTCGCCAATCGCTCGCCGAATTTCGTGTTTGGAGTTTTTACTCTAGGCTTAGCCTTATTCGCAAGGATTGTGTCAGCTGCGTGTCTATCAGCCAAATTATCACTCTCAGTATACGGAATATTGTGAGCCTTGCAGGCCGCGTCTAGTGTACTAATAGGTGCATCCCCACATTGGAGTCTGTGTGCTAAACATATTCTAGGACCACAAAACTTGTAGCCTGGAATGTGGGCTCGAATGGAAGGCTATTAATTATTTAATACACAAGACCAGCTCGTTTCTTGGTGGTCTTATTTCCTCGGCACATAATGTGACACTGACTGTTCCTTTTTTTAGTGTCCGTATTTTATAAAGATATGTGAACATCCTGTGTGCTGCAAGGAATCGTTAGCTGTGAGAGGAGCTAGCCAGTCAGTTCTCTCCCCTCGGGCCACTTCGCTTCCTAACAACTGCGACGGCCATCGCGCCCACTTGCAGCCCTACTATGAGGCTTCCAAGTCCGCCCCTCATGGCGACTGGTAGCTGTGAGCGCCATTCGCAACCCTCCGAGATCGCTCCTTTTGTCTGACCCGTACCAACCAAATTAAGACTTGTGTGCAGGGCTTTGCTTTCGAAATTACTAAAAAATTTTACCGGAGGTCTTCTGAGGGTATCCAGCTGTTGAAACGTCTATCAAACCCTAGGCATTTTACAAACACCTTATTTTTCTTAGGGCGAATCACTTTCTCGATTAAATAAGTGTGTGGATATTTAGTAGGCATTATTTACTTCTCGTAAAAAGAACCTTTTATCTGCTCACCATTTAATTCTTCGAGAACTTATGTTCGTGGCTTGTAATGCCATATCTTTGCAACACTGAATATTTCCAGAGTGGAAATCAGATAGTAAATTTTAGAGAAAACATTTTTAAGATGAGAAATGCGAACATAATTGCCTACTTTCGCTTTCTGCTTACTGGATTCTAAAGCTTTTATATTTCTAAACACTGTTGATATCAGCGAATTGTCTTTTACATCCACTGAATGCATACAAATTGTTCTACACTGAGGCGACAAAAGTCATGGGATACCTCCTAATATCGTGTTGGACCCAATTTTGCCTGGCAAAGTGCAGCAACTCAACATGGCGTGGACTCAACAAGTCATTTGAAGGCCCTGACAGAAATATTGAGCCATACTGCCTCTATAAACGTCCATAATTGCGAAAGTGTTGCCGGTGCAGGAGTTTGAGCACAAGCTGACTTCTCGATTATGTCCCATAAGTGTTCGATGGGATTCATGTCAGGCGATCTTGGTGGACAAATCATTAGCTGGAATTGTCTAGAATGTTCTTCAAACCAATTGCGAACAGCTGTGGCCAGGTGACACGGCGCATTGTCATCCATAAAAATCCTGTCATTGTTTGGGTACATGAAGTCCATGAATGGCTGCAAGTGGTCTCCAAGTAGCTGAACATAACCCTTTCCACTCAATGATCGGTTCAGTTGGACCAGAGGATGCAGTCCATTCCATGTAAATCAGCTTACACCATTATGGAGCCACCACCAGCTTGCACAGTTCCTTGTTAACAACTTAGGTCCATGGATTCGTGAGATCTGCGTCACACTCGAAACCTACCATCAGCTCTTACCAACTGAAATCGGGACTCATCTGGTCAAGTCATAGTTTTTCAGTCGTCTAGGTTCCAACCTATATGGTCATGAGCCCAGGAGAGGCGCTGCAGGCAATGTCGTGCTGTTAGTAAAGGCACTCGAGTCGNTTCCAACCTATATGGTCATGAGCCCAGGAGAGGCGCTGCAGGCAATGTCGTGCTGTTAGTAAAGGCACTCGAGTCGGCCTTCTGCTGGCATAGCCCAGTACAGTCAGAGTTCGCCGCACTGTCCTAACGGACACTTCCGTCGTACATCCCACATTGATTCCTGTGGTTATTTCACGCAGTACTGCTTGTCTGTTAAGACTGACCATTCTGTGCACATGTCGTTGGTCTCGGTACTTCTGTGCAGGTGGTCAGCCACTGTGTTGTCCATGGTGGGAGGTTATGCCTGAAATTAGGTATTCTCGACATACTCTTGACACTGTGGATCTCGGAATGTTGAATNGGGAGGTTATGCCTGAAATTAGGTATTCTCGACATACTCTTGACACTGTGGATCTCGGAATGTTGAATTCCCTAACCATATTCGAAATAGAATGTCCCATGCGTCTAGCTCCAACTACCATTCCGCGTTAAAAGTCTGTTAATTCCCGTCATGAGACCATAATCACGTCAGAAACCTTTTCACATGAATCACTTGACTACAAATGAAAGCCCAAGCAATGCACTGCCCATTTATACATTTTGTATGCGAAACTACTGCCATCTGTATATTTGCATATTGCCATCTATCCCATGACTTTTGTCACCTCTGTGTATGTTTCCTAGTATTGTAATTAATAATTAATCGGTGTAGAATATCCTGCTAGGTATTACTTCCTTGTGCNTCTGTGTATGTTTCCTAGTATTGTAATTAATAATTAATCGGTGTAGAATATCCTGCTAGGTATTACTTCCTTGTGCCTAAATTTCGTGCCACATATGATTTTTAAGAGTTTCTTTAAAAATGTTCCACATTTGATACTTGTTATTACTAAAAGTACTATAAAGATTAACATTTTTCTGTTGCATCAGTGCTTGGAATAGTTTTAATAGAATTCCTTACCTAAGTCCGTTTGTAAATTTGTCGGGTAACCCTTATCGGCCAAAACTATAGTCATAGCATTGGCCCCATCTCTTCCAGTTTTCCATCTGATGGGAACGGCCCACACGAATTTACTGTAATACATGTACCAGAAACCTTTATTTACATAAGCATACGGTATCATTTCAACCAAATCTGCCTGATACAGGTCACGAATTCCAAACAGTTGTACTTGCCTTCTACTAAAAATTTTCCGCATTGGTTTGTGTATTTCAGCAACGATTGCTGATACGAGACATCATTATTTCAGTATATATGTAACCCCCTTCTCACAGTTCTTCAACAATATTCATGATCTCATTGGTGTGTGAATTATTTCCTGCCTGCTGGGATGCCAAGTGGAGCTGTAGGCGCTAGACCAATTAATTCACATCATCCCAGTAACTAAACTCGGACTGACTGTCGTTATCAAGTTTCAGTCCTGAGCCACTAGCTAAACCGATGTCCAGAAACAGTTCTGATATAATTTCGTATTTCGGGTGTGTTTCATCTTTATATGTGCGCGCTAGTAAAATACAGAATTTTTTTTCATTGATTAAGTGCTTCACGCAATAATTCGCCTGGCCTGTGCTTAAATAATAGTCCGTACAAGCCAGGAGAAGCATGAATAAGTTCGTTATCGATCTGTACATAATCATTGGGTAGGAAAAATATCTGTTTATTTCCCAGAAACTATTTTTTATTCCTTCTGTAAATGTCATAAATGCTATCATTAAAACGTCGTGTGTACGATGGTAGGTAATTAGGTACAGTGGCCGAGCGAGAACTGACCCTTTTTTTAGGTTTTGATTTATCCAACGAAACTTTGTCTGCAATTGGCTTTAATTTAGGTTGTCATCACATCAGGGAGAATATCTGGTTTATTATTTAGCGTGTCCAGTCGAGATGTGATTGGCTGAAATGCAAGTTCCAATACTGCATACCGTTCCATATGCGCCCGCTTAGCATGCAAATACTTTCCTCACACTCTTGCGATGACTCGAGTCAAGTCCTCGGCAGCTGCAGACATAATACTGACATTATTAGTGTAAGGTGTGTACTTTATATTAAATAATTGCTCTTCATGCAATTTCATTGACATTTTATCTTCGAAATTATTCAGTTGTTTTAGTATTGCAGAATGCATGTGCGCACAATGGTGCCATTTCTCATTGTCTGTACGAATATCATTTTAATGGTGGATAATTGTTTGTTGTATTAGTTCCTCAATATCTGACATGCCACTAATCAAACTACGGTTACAGCTGTCTAGTTCTTCAAGAATACTTGTAACTTGTTTATTGGTCATTCCCTCAAATATAGCGCTAAGTTTAGTATCCAAGCCAGCTATGCTCCCCTGCTGCGTATGCAGCACAGCCACACTTTTGCCGAGCATATTTACTTGTTCAGCAAGTTTCGTGGAGATATTTACAAACCCCTACCCACAGTTTGATCGAGCGCTGTTTGAACTGAAGTGAGCTTGGCGTTCATAGCAACCAGCTTGGCAGCACTCTCGTTCGCTATGCGAAAATTATCATTCAATGTTGACGAGAGTGTTGTAAGCGATCTGTAATCGACATGGTCACCTAGGTCGGTAAGTTGCGCTTCCACTCTGGGCAATTTACTTGCCACTATGCTTTGCATGTTATTTGATAAAGTCTGAAAATGTTTCGTCATTGTAACGTAACAACATACTAACAGCACTGAGGTTCGATTCTACCTTAGTGGTTAATGTGTCCAGCTCAGTCTTGTCATTAATGTGGCTGGCGAGTTTAGCGCTGAGGCCATCCACTTGAGCCTCCACATCGGTAATTTTTTCTCCATGGCTGACACCACGCTTCCTACCGCATCAATTTGCTGTACATCATCGGTTACTTTGTCAAGCTGCGTGTCCAGCTTGGTAAACAGTGCATTTGTGTTGGCGAACATACGGCCCTCCATGGCTACTAAATAAGATTCAATTTTTTTGGGTTGCTCCCAGACTTGGGGTAATTGTCTAGCAATGCTGTGAGGCCCGCTAGCACTCCAGCACTGATCTGCTCTCTCATATTTGCGATTTTATTCTCCACAGCAGATATCCTACCTCCTAATGCTCTTACTTTCAATAGGTCATCAGATATTTTGTGTAGCTGGGCCTCCATTTTGATAGACTGTATGTTCGTGTTACCAGGCTGCCTGTCTTCCACTGCTTCGAGTATGTCTCTGCTAGTAACATCCGTGAGGTGGGATACATTTTCAATTAATGATCCGAGATGGATATTTGTGTTCGGGATCAATGTATTAGTATTGTAAAGTCTGTCTTCCGCCGTAGTGAGTTTCTTGCCCAACACAGACAATTTCTTAACATCGCTGGACAATGTTCCTAATTCGCGCGACATACCTGTGTGTACTCTTATAGTTATTTGTTCTCCCATACCGGCTAGTGCTGTCTCTACAGCATTGATTCGAGTCATACCTGTCACTAATGTGCGTAAATGCGTCTAAATACTTGTTTGCAGTGCTAGCACCGGTCGCAGTGCATCAGATGTAACACTTCGTACAAAGGATACGTTAACAGCATCCACATCATGCCTGGGAATGCCCAGGTGCTTGGCCTGCTTCCCACCGAAGCTGCAATTCCCATCTTTGGTGGACATTGTGCAGCTTTCTGGCTCGCATTTACGGCCACTATGCCCAAATTTGGATACAGAGTAACTCATACNCTGGTGGACATTGTGCAGCTTTCTGGCTCGCATTTACGGCCACTATGCCCAAATTTGGATACAGAGTAACTCATACTTCACTGATAGCTAATAATAAATTGATCGAATGCTTTGCTGTACCTCCCTTTATAAATTGGAAATTCTTTCGCTATCACTAGGAAACCGTACACATCGCTCCAGCAATGCGCACAAATTTTTTAAATCTGTTAAATTCCATATCACTATTTACATGGTTGAGTATATGTGATGTATATTCATGTCGTCCATACGAAATATGGCCAGGAAATTGGCATTGTCACGTAAAAGCTGCTTCCGCATACGCGAGAATGTTTGACACATATATACGACATCTACAGCCATATGCCCCCCAATAATGAAAAAATGCTGGATATTCTTTGTTTTTCGTACACCACATCGTCAAAAATAAACACAGAGTTCGGTAATGCCTCGTATGGCTTTATAACTATTTATTTTCACTAAAGGAGAAATATTGCAGTCCCACAACACCTTGCAGAATTTTTGCTAGGTGCAAATACTTTGGCTGGTGGAGTAATTTCGAATAAAGATACACGTTTTCGAACCGAAGACCGTTTTGTAATTCTAACAAAATCACGAGGGCGCAAGCCTTCCCAGAATTCGAAGGACCACATATTATTGCGCGAACTGTTCACTGCAATAATTTTCCATGCCGCGATTTAAATGTGCTAGTTTCCACTGCCTTGTCAATGTTACTAATACGTACTGGCATCCTAGTTTCCTGTGTGACAACTTCCATTATACTGCTACGCAAATCTGTAAATATAAATTATTTATATGTCATAATTTTTTGGCGAAAGTACGATAGGTCCGCGATGTAATGTACCACTTTTTTGAACATACAGGGATTGATCGACCGCCCTATTTCGTTTTAACAGCGTCTGACTGACTTTGCCGCATGTGCAAGTAGAAATGATGGGGTAATTTATTTCTATCTATCGCCCAAGTGATTGGCCTCAATTCGTTTTAACGCTTCCTGAGGGGTCGCACGACGCTCGCACCTGGTTTGTAGATTTTCTTAAATGCCTCTGGTCCGCACCCACAAAGACTAACTATCGGAGCGTGGCTGCAGGTTTTGTGGCGGGGTGGACAGAGAAAGTTGAATTGATGGGGATGCTATGTATACCAATCTATCGCCCGGCGATGACTCAGGCTGCATAATTCGTTTTATCAGCGCTCTTAAATGCCTCTGGCCTACAGGTTGTGTCATTGGGAGTGCAGCGAGCCATAAATTGTTGTAATTTAAATCAATTGGCTGCACAATGATGACTCAGCCATCAAAATTCCTCTTTAACAGCGTTCTTGAATGCCTCTGGCCTGCAGGTTGTGTCATTGGGAGCGCAGCATCATGTAAGTTGCCATAATTTAAATCAATTTGCAGCGCAGCGATGACTCAGACTCCATCATTCGTCTTTAACAGCGTTCTTAAATGCCTCTGGCCTGCAGGCTGTGTCATTGGGAGCGCAGCATCATGTAAGTTGCCATAATTTAAATCAATTTGCAGCGCAGCGATGACTCAGACTCCATCATTCGTCTTTAACAGCATTCTTAAATGCCTCTGGCCTGCAGGCTGTGTCATTGGGAATGCGGCAACCTCTAAATTGCCGTAATTGAAATCAATTTGTCATGCGGCGACGACTCAGATGTCAGAATTCGTCTGTAACAACATCTGACCACCTTCGCAGTGTGAGAACGCGCCTACACAGCCGCCATAATTCGTTTTAATGGCGTCTGACCACCTTCATATCATGAGAAGGTACCTAATGGCTGCCCCCTATAATAGCACCCAAATTACTTTCTATCGTTTGTTATGTTTTGTTCTCAGGGGGGACGCCGGAGTCATTTGTGTGTAGATCGCAGGCGCATATATACGCTTCTCACATTGGCTAGTATTCAGTTTGCATTCTCGGGAAGACGCTATTCGAACTGTGACTGTTGGAGACTATTTCAAACATTATGTCTACCGGCGACAATATGTCTGACATTGAGGTGATCATTACTCCACTACCGGCGTCTCCGGCTACTAAATGTGTGCATTCGCCTTCCCCTGCGAATGCGGCCAAGAAGATTGCAATTAAGAACACTGTTCTTTTGCAGTTTTTCAGCATCATTTCGCCTACATGTAGAGTACTAGGTATTGGTCCGTGGTAGTGTCTAGACCTACTGACGACACACGTTCACACAACAGCGATAGCCATGTGAGAGGACATTACAGGCATTGTTTCTCTTCTGCATAAGTCAATAATGCAAACATCAAACAATGTGACGTTGGGGAATTGGATGTCGGCCTTGGAGTTACTAGCTTCGTCCGCAATATTACCCCTTACTTCTACTAAAGAGTGGTTGGTCAGGTAATTCGACGAATGTGTTAACGCCAAAGCTGTTCACCTCCATGAAGCGACTACTGTCATCATCAGCGACGACGTAGCTGCGGAGAAGCTGCTACACTCCTACGACATATGCACCAATGCCAAGAACTTCACTACAGCGAATGGGTTCTCATCCGCCATCGATCATGTGAGTTGCTCAACGTATGATTTAAAACAGACATTTTCAAACTCACTTAATGAAGCAAGCAGCATGTCTGGTAATATTACAGATTACGCTTCGTTCATTTCTTTACGTAGTGGCAGCCGTCTATACAAATGTACGTACCCGCCAGACATAACTCAGCCGTCTATGCTGCAACTGAAATTGTTTCCCACAGCCAAGATTCTTTCAATGCCCAGCAGGGACATTTGGAAGCACCATCAACAAGGCATGCAAGTGTTTGTCAATACGGACCACCCGAAGACTGCGATCGACATACACCTATCCNGAAGCACCATCAACAAGGCATGCAAGTGTTTGTCAATACGGACCACCCGAAGACTGCGATCGACATACACCTATCCTGGCTCATTCACGAAGTCATCGAAATGGTGAATTTGAAAAGAAAGGCAGGTGTGACGTGTGACAAGGTTCGTTAGAAAATTGTGTGTTCATTCTATTTCACGTTTTTTTATTGCTGTAGTTAATGAAATGTGACTCGTGACAAGGTTCATTAGAAAAAGTTTTTTCCTGCTGAAGTGTGCTTGTAAGTTCGTTTCAAGTTTATTAAACTTACTTTTTTTTTGCTATTCACTTGCGTATGTATGGCAGATATTAAATCACCATGAATAATTTTCTGCGCCATGTTTTACTGCTGAAATATGATTGTAAGTTCGTTTCACGTATTTATGTGTAAAAGTTATTAACCATCAAAAAAATTAAATATTCACTTTCGTATGAATGGCAGATATTAAATCAGCATAAAAATTGNCAAAGTTATTAACCATCAAAAAAATTAAATATTCACTTTCGTATGAATGGCAGATATTAAATCAGCATAAAAATTGTGAGTTTCATATAATTTCAAGTGACATAAAATATATGAGTTTCATATAATTTCTTGTGAAATGTAGGTATATAATGTGTTCCAAAAAAACCTGCATTACAATCAGATTGCTTACTGCGAAATACAATGTGTGTGTACGTATTGCATTTAATAAAATATGTAAATAACCCTATGTCAGGTTTTTTATTTCCTTGTATTAAAAAATTCCTTTTTTTTAAAAATGTATTTACTGTGTGTGTGTGTTGAGTTCAATTGAATACCTGGCCTGAGATAGTTGCAAGTGTTTAATTTGTAATATTCATCTTCAACACCTAAGAAAATATATATCTTACGGCAGATGGGAGGGAAACTAACACTTTTATATGACAAGGTATATATATATATATATATATATATATATATATATATATATATANATACTTACATGCTATACACTATTATTTCGAAGGTATTGATACTTTCAATTCATTTTACATATGAAATATTCGGTGCTAATAAAGTACTTTTTTTTTTAACTGCAATGTGCGCAGCCTCGCACGATTTAATGGCTAGAGGGTGAGAGAGGTGGTGGTGGTGCCAACATGGCTGCCACCCAACTCTACATAGGGGGTCACGACTTCGTAGGGGCAGGGGTGGCACCATCCAATATGGCTGCCAAGAATTAATTTTTTTTTAAATAAATGTTAAATACATTTTTTNAGGGGCAGGGGTGGCACCATCCAATATGGCTGCCAAGAATTAATTTTTTTTTAAATAAATGTTAAATACATTTTTTAATTACTGGCTGGCAAAATGGCCGCCATAGAAAACAAAATGAATGTCATGGCATGTTCTAGACACTGAAAAAAAAATTGGCACCATTCAATATGGCTGCCGAGAATTAAATCTTTTATTAAATAATTTTCTTTAATTTACTGGCTGGCAAAATGGCCACCATGGAAAACAACCTGAATGTCATGGCANCTTTTATTAAATAATTTTCTTTAATTTACTGGCTGGCAAAATGGCCACCATGGAAAACAACCTGAATGTCATGGCATGTTCTAAACACTGGAAAAATCTTTAAAAAAAAATGTTATTATTTTTTTTATAACTTTGTTTAATTTAATGGCTGGCAAAATGGCCACTATGGAAAAAAATGAATGTCATGACATGTCCTAGACACCTGAATTATAATTTTTTTTTTTTGTGATTTATTGGCTGGCAAAATGGCCGCCATGGAAATCAAACTGTGGTTTCTGTACTGCCTGCAAAAATTGCCACCAACTTGGCCGCCGCTGGAGGATTGCAAGAGTACGAGGTTGAGGAATGCAAGAGCAGGAGGTCCTCGGCTGTGGCCATTTTTTCCTTCTGACCTCCATGTCAAGAACCTGCATTCGAATGCTCCATTTCTAACTACTTCCCTGACATTTTCTTCCTCAAGAATTTAATTGTTTATTCCCTAACATACTGTAAAAACATTGCACTCAAATTGAACAAAATTTTTTTTGGCCACTATGCAAAATTACACAATTTTAACATCAGTTCCTGTCATGAATTAACATAATGTGTGTGAGTTTGTAAATACATTAATATTAAAAAATGAACATACCTACTGAAAAGTGTAAGATAACACCAAATTTTAACAAGTGTGTATCCTCCCAATTAAGATTGAATCCAAAGAACCAGTTCGCTCCTGCCCTGCTTCTTTGTACATAACATGTTTTTTTAAATATACTTAAACATTTTACATTGTCACAAACTTTTGTTACTTAGACTTTCTCTAACGTGCCTGGTTGTGGTGAGTTGAAACTAAGCTCACCACAACCATTTTCTTCAGATTTCCCAGTAGGAATATACCGGCTCGGGACACCTGAGCTTGCATCTGTGCCAATACATATCTCAGGATACTGATATATGTGATAGTTTGGCNATACCGGCTCGGGACACCTGAGCTTGCATCTGTGCCAATACATATCTCAGGATACTGATATATGTGATAGTTTGGCCAATCGGATTGGATTTAAAATGTATCACATTCTGATAAAATTTGCAGATATTGTGAAAGTAAATCAAATACAACCTCTTCTTTGCATTTGGTTCGTGGCACCTTAGAGCATAAATGTCGACATTACAAGAAGAGCCCAAATAAATTTTCATTCTGTACTATGCGATACTCTGTAACTAATTCCAAACTCATTACTTTACCTTGCATGANAGCCCAAATAAATTTTCATTCTGTACTATGCGATACTCTGTAACTAATTCCAAACTCATTACTTTACCTTGCATGACTATTTCACTCGCTAGCTTGCATACACTAAAAGAGAGGAAAAATATTAATATATTTTTCTTACACTAAAAGTACAGCAACAAAGTTTTTTTAAAACCAAAATATGAGACTGCATGGTATATTTATTCTCAAAAAGAATATAATAGTAATACATTTTACACATTGGTGTTTATGTGCAAAGTTTGCACTCTCCAAGTCAGCAGTAGTTAGAGAAACAACTGGTAGATGCCTCGTCGCTATTGTAGAACGCTTTTACCCATCAAGTAGCTCAAAGCATAACTGAGCAGTCTAACATTAAATCGGTTGTTCCTAGTGGAAAAGTTTTTGGTTACAAATACAATCTTATAAGTATTCTATGGCTTAGACAAAGCACGCCATTAACATTAGCAACTTTAACTCATGTGTATGTGGCTAAAGTTTGCGATTAAGAATTTCGGTACTAAATTTAATTTGGTAATAGTAAAGTTGTTTATTTGTGTTTTTATCTGTACAAAACAAAACTATACTGAAAAGGCTATACAGAATGATCTTATTTGTGTTGCAACATTCAAACTCTTAGGCCGTGTTTCAATTCGTTTCGAGTTTCTTTTTTCATAATTAGTATTTAGCCTTTAGTATGGTTTAGTATAACACGACGACATTCAACCGTCTAGCATACCTTGCGGTTTTTATTTGGATGTTAAATTGATTCCAAAAATTAAATCCATGAAGCCTAAAAATTTAAAATTAACCAAATAAAAAAAAACTAGCATGATGTGAAATTGTTACCTAACATAATTGTGTCATGAGAAAATACATATTTCAAAAATATTTCAACAACTTCCTAAATGGGACTGTTAATAGGGCCTACTTGAAGCTGGTACAGAATGAGGCACAACTCTTGGTATAGCTTGTTTTAATGCACGAACTGACAGGTAATAATTATGGCAGCCCCACACACACCTAAATTCCCATTAAATTTATTATATTATCCAAACATCTTGCACCACATTTATGTACAGCAAAGCTGTAATAATTTTTTAACAATGACATGAATCATTTACAATTATTTAAGGCTTTCTAATAATTTCAATTTCAAAATTTTTATTTGTAACACATTGTTACATTGATATGACACTGAAAGTTCAAAGTGTACAGCACGACAGTCCAACACTGCATTGTGCCCAATACTGAATTAACTGTAATTTAATGTTTACATTATCCCCACGATATTCATTCTAGTGTTGGCTGTTTGCAAAACCTAAAATTATATGATTATTTAGTTTTCATGCTGGTAAGATTTTTTAGCACAATATTTGCCAGGGTAGAAAATTTTGTGCAAAATTTTTTTTCGTAATGATTTTTTTCTAGAATGTGACAGAGATAAAAGTAGAAATAGACTACTTTTATCGGACCGCCAGGGACATCCTTGTCAGGGTGACCTTGAATCATACTTCTTATTGAAATCTTTCAGTAGTGTCAGAACTGTGTCGTCTGATTGTCGGGTTATTGTGAATTCAACACGAGTGTAAACAAGTGACCGCCAACTGTGAAATGAAAATATCATATCACAAATTAAAAATAACTAATTGTCTATTCCAGAGCGAGCATTGCAAAAATAAAATACATTGAACACCCAACGAAAAATTGCAAGCTAACTTTGTGCTATTTATCTGTTAAATAGCATAATTTATGGATAGATAAATTAATGTTGGTTCAGCGATAGATACCGTTATGGGGTAATATTTACACTGGAGAGCAAAAAAAAAAANGATAGATAAATTAATGTTGGTTCAGCGATAGATACCGTTATGGGGTAATATTTACACTGGAGAGCAAAAAAAAAAACTGGCATAGGCATGCGTATGCAAATAACAGAGGTATGGAACCATAGTCTCATTGCGCTACGCCACGGCAGCTAGATCGGTTACTGCTGCTACAATGGCAGTTTATCAAGATTTAAGTGCGTCTGAAGGTTGTGTTATAGTCAGCGCACGAGAGATGGGACATAGCATCTCCGAGGTAGCGAAAACATTTGGATGTTCGCGTACGACCATTTCACGAGTTTACCATGAATATCGGGACTCCGGTAAAACATCACATCTTCGACATAGCTGCGGCCGGAAAAAGATCGTGAAAGAACGGGACAAGCGACGACTGACGAAAATGATTAAACGTGAGAGACGTGCAACCCTTTCTCAAATTGGCGCAGATTGGATTTGTGGACTGCCCTGCAGGATTCATGGTGTGAATTTCCTCCTGCATACCTTCAGACATTAGTCGAGTCCATGCCACGTCGTCTTGCGGC